>CAJNDS010001291.1:500910-815170 GCA_905221605.1 Symbiodinium natans | reverse complement strand
ACAAGCTCGAGACAACCCTTAGCTAGTGCATCGCTCAGCTAAAGCTAAAGCTTGATTCTAGGAGCCAGACTTGCAGCAAAGGGTTTCGTTGGTTCCGGGTGGTTTGGCAGCGGCGAGCCGCCCGATGGTACACCCCGATCTTCTTCGGCGTCTACCGTGTTCTGCATTTGCAGTCTGCCTACCCCGTGCTTGTTGCTGTGCTTCTGAGCCTCAGGTTAAGAGGAAGCCTCTTTCACATCCTCTCACTCGTCAGAACTGTCAGAACTCTTCAGTACTCTTCGGAGGGCTCATGCTGGAGAGCCCTTCGACCGGGTTGAGAGAAGCCAAAATTCGAGGCGCAGGGGGGAGCCCAGACCAACTGCCACATTGCACCCTCTCAGACCGGGCAGGCAGGGGCGCGTCAGTGAGACAGCCGGGCGTGGGCTCCCACGCACGCCCCGCGTGTGTGCCTTGTGAGCCTGGGATGCATGCGTTAGGATAGGCGGGTGAGCTTCTTAGATCTTTGCGAGAGTGTGATTTTCGTCCAGAATGCGGGTAGGCTTCCGGAAAAACGCATGTTCTGGGCTGTGCGTGCTGCCCGTGCGCGCCGTGCGATCCGCTCGATCTCGCCGCTCTTAGCCTGGACGTTGGAACCACTTAGTCACCTTTGTCTTGACACACTGTTCGGGGAATTGGCCCCCATCTCCCCCCCAAACAATCTTACCAGTAACAATTATTGAATTCGTTAGAGAAGGCAGGGAAGGAAAGAGGTTTGAGATTTCGGGCTCAGATTTCAAGATCTTCGGGGCAGAAGTAATATGCAGGATTTCAGTAGTCAGGGTTTACCTAGGTTTTGATTTGGGTAGAACCTTCAGCCCCTTGGGTTTCAAGTCTTCCTCCCGCCTGATTCCAAGAGGAACGAGGAGTGGCTCATCGGGTGGAATTTCCAGAAATCGTTGTAGAGTATGTTTTGTGCATGCATGTAAAAGCGAATCATGCATTCGAAACTTTCAGCCCCTAGTTCTGCAGGTCTACATCAACTTCACCATATGTTGTTTGTTTGTTGTTCTTTTCGGGAGGGGGAGGGGGGGGGGGGGGTTCTGGGTCGGGGGGTGGAATTAGTTGCCTCCATTTTATCGAAATTTTTGTAACTTTCTTATTCTGTCTTTGTTTGTATGTCACACTAAAGACCTAGAGCTCGGATAGAAATCAATCATTGAGAAGGTAGAGCTGCGCACACCTCGAGCAAGGAGACGTCGAGGAGCACCTGGTCTCGGGAATATCTACAGTGTGACATTGCGACTGGGCGTCACACATGTCGCACATGTCGCGCATGTCACACACACACAGTGCACGCAAGTGTGGACTACGTGTGCCTCAACATCTTGGGCACTTCCGAGGCACCGTACACAATACCTGGTAGCTGTTTAGCAACGAAGGGAGAAAGTTCACTAAGTGACATGCACAAGTCAGCGCCTTCCGTACGACCCTGGCCCTGCACCAAAGCAACATATACAAGGCTACGACGGCATCACTGCATGGACACAAAAGGCTCACCGAGAAAACTTGAGTGCCATCCATGCCCATTAGTTGGACAAAACGAAGTTCGCCTGCAAAAACACTCTTCTTCTTCTTCTTCTTCGTCTTCTTCCGTTGTTGGGTTTGAAGGACCTCCTGGTTTTTATCTTTATTTTTCTTTCTTTCTCTCTCTCTCTCTCTATTTCAGCAAGACTAGAGTCTTGTCGTGCCCGTGCTCAAGTGGAAAGTAGACAACTCAAACTAGCAGCACCTGAACGAGCAGTCGACTGTGCACACTGGCAGCAGACTGAGCCTCAAGCACAGCGGCTTTTGAACAGCGGACAGGTAATCTACACCGCGCAGCTGCACAGTCGAGCCACGCAAACTGCAGTGTTGAGCGGCTCGCAACCTCCAAAAACCTGATGAGACCTTAATGCTAAGTAGGGAACAGTCAACAGTGGACGTTTGCTGAGGTGTGCGCTTTGCAGGTCATATTGCGAGCTGGGTTCTCTTTTCCGGCTCATTCTGTGAACATTTCCAGCTATTCACCGAGATTACGACCAAGGCAACAGGGCATAAACATTATCGAAACCTATCGAGCACACTAAGGATTCTGGTGTTTTTGCTGGATTCACCTGTACACTGTACAAAGCTGGTGACGAATGGAAACTTTGGCTTTCAGTTAGCCCCGCGTGTTCCCTGTCAAGCTGCCATGAAGGCATCGTCGGCATCGCGGCCTCCCTCAATCTCCCTCAATTTCCTCATCTCGGCGTAAGCGTTGCTCGCAACCGCCGGCGACTTCATCCCAGTTCATCGTCTGCAAGAGCCTGGAAAACTTTGTGATCAAGCACACATCCGCACTCACCCGAGGACATGATGCATTGTTTGCATGAGTTAAGGCCCTCTAGCTAGTATAGTTACTCTAGTTTCGGTGACTCCTTGTGTACAAGATCAGCTGCACCATCGGTCCGACCAGCATCCCAAGCCAAAGGCCAGTGCTCTTCAAGCCGCAGGCAAAGCCCAGGGTCAGAGCTGCCGGGATTCCCAGAAGCCAGTACGCCAGCACGCAGATTCGAGCACCTGTCTTCTGTTGGCCTGTGCCGCGAATGGCACCGGAAAGAGCTGTTTGGAGGCCATCGATGCAGTAGAACCCGCCTCCACGTGACATTTTTCACACTACGTACACTATACCTGGATCGGCACGGGGCTGTTGTCTAGAAAGCAGAGTCACACGCAAAGCTCTAGCGATTCTAGCTTGGCCCAGGTCGCAGACGAAGATCAAGTACGCCGTGTTCCTTTCTTTGGTGAGTTTTGAAACCTTTGAAAATAAGTTGTTACTGATCTGGACTGCTTCTTGGGACTTGGCGTTTTGCAACATCTACGAGTTCACTGTCACAACTGCAGAACGTTTCCGTGCTTCCTCATTATCCTAATTCTTTGACAGAAGTTAACAGCAACCCTCCTCACAAAGAGAAACGAGGGTCAGGCCCTGGGCCACTCGGGGATCCAGCGCGTCGACGTGCACCATCTGGTCAAGCAGCATTCGGCATTGTGGGATCGCAAAGACCTTGTTGGGGCCAAGCACTGCGCGATTCATAGCTTGGCGCCCCTTTACTTTCTACCCTTTGGCTGGTGTGTTTGCACCAAGTGTGGGCATGACACATATTCGCAACAGGCAACTTTTAACATGCCGTGCCACACACTGCTGGAGAATGGGATGGGGCCCCCATCCCAAAACTCATAAAGCCGAGAAGCCATGGAGACTGCGATGGTGAAAGGGAACGTCAGCATGGCAGCCACGCGCATGGCTCGTTTCGCCTCAACGGGCATACCTTTGCCAATGGCGTTGCCTACACGCGTATCAGCGCATACCGAGATGGCAGGAAAGAGAGTGAAGAAGCAGCCGTAGACGTTCAAGGACAAACTCATGACATCCACCTCTATCTTGGGCGATGGCAGCAATGCGCTTGACGTAACAATTCCAGAAAAGCCCGACGACTCCAGCATCCTCATTGCCGCTGACGGATACGCCAGTGACGCTAGCGATCCCCAGCCGGCTCCAGCCTGTTTCATTGCAGCTGGTGTGCAGTGGCCACCCCAAATGGTAGGACCTGCGCCTACGCACCAAACAGCGAGCGCTCCAAAGACCAAGGTCATGCAACCACTGCAGGAAGTGGCCACTGCCGCCCCCAGCGGGCCAAAGCGAGGCACCAAGCTTACCGAGAAGCCATAATGGCAAAGAAGCACCAGAAAGGACCTTAGCTAGCGCTACTGCTGCCAGGAGAAATGCAGAATGCTTCTTGTTCACGGCTGTGAAGAAGAAACCATGCTGAAGCCACCGTGACCGCCCAGCTGCACTATCATGAACGGGCATGTGATTTGCTGGGATGCCAGCACTCGGTTCATTGGACGCCAGATGCACTGCGTTGCCAGGTCAGGGATGAGTAGCAGCAAGAACTTTGATGTGGCGCGGCCAACAGCAGGATCTGTGACCAATGGCAACCAGAAGAGGCAGGAAATGCAAAGTAGGCTGAAAGGAATAAGGTGCAACCTCAGACTGCTTCAAAGGCAAGCCATGTAGGAACGGAAGGTGCTCAGGTCAACTCGTCGGAGTGAGGAAAAATTAGCAAAACACAGAATACCCAGCCGTTTCGGCACGATTCTTTGCCCCTGTTTGCCTTCACATCCCAAAGGACTAAGCATCTACAGCCTCAACATGCCTAGCCCATCCTGCTCCATTCAGCTCCCAGGAGCAGCAGGAAACAGCTGGAGCGGCGGAAGATTGGGCCCAGGAGATCCTTGCGTCCAGCACCTGCGGCCTGCGAGGAAATGGTATCCACAGCACCGCAAAGGCCCATGATAAGATTCCGACCTCACATGGAATTCAGGTTTCACTTGGCAAGCCAAGATTAGGTGTGAGGTTCCACAGTCGAAAATGGAAAGATGTGGACAGTGCATGATTCTTCTAGGCGGCCAAGGCAGGTGTAGAGGGCCAATGCTAAGCCCACAGATGCCACGGCGCTGGTGCCACTTCCTGCGACAATGTGCCTTGCTTGCTGCTGGGCCTATGAGATCTATGAGTTCGTTTTGCCCCGCAGGAAGAACGTAACATGCCCATTCTTGCAAAACCCATGATGCAGTGTCACAAATGTCAGGGCATAGTTGATGATTTGACCTCGCAAAACGAAGAATCTGGGCAACAGTTGATGCAATGGATGATTCATAATTTGTCGACTTATGTTGATACATGTAGCTCGCGTACGACAATTGGTGCCTCGACTACGACCAAACAAACTCGAAAGCAATTCACGCAATGACTAGGCTTCAGGAGGCTCATCCCATAGAGGTCTTTCAGGCCAGCGAGGGCAAACTGTTGAACATCTTGTCCCTTATTACTGAGATAGCGCCCGATCGCATACAAAGCACAAGATAGCTTCTGCAAGCAAGGTGTATCTTTGGTTGCAACACACACGGCATCCTGCCTGTGGCCAAGGGCAGCATCAATCCCAGCTGAGCACGGGCCTCTGAGAGCCAGAGGCGCCACTGTTCACGGCATGAAGTGGGGGCCAAGACTGGCACCATCGGCTCCAGTGATGCCACCATGTTGGAAAAAGGGCGAGGCACTGGCCTGCGTAGTGGAAATTAAATATTTGGCAGGTGTGCCGCTATTGAAAGCAGCTTGGAAGTAGGGTCGTGCGCTCATCCGCTGCTTTACTCCTTGTCGAAGTTCGTTGCTGTCATCTGCGTCACACAGAGGGTACTATTGCAAATGAGCCAATTGAAATGAGGCAATTCGCAATTGGAAATGCGCCATGGCACAGCTGTTGCTCGGAATCACGTGTCTTCTGCTGAGATCTGGAACATGTCTTAGAACATGTGGAGTTTAAAAAATTTGACATGACATGCAGCGACAATTGCCAAGGGCAGTGTTGCAGTTGCAAACCCTTCTGCTTTCCGATCGCAAGCTACACACGGACTGGGCTTTGCACCCCCCCAACGGCTTTGCACAACCCATATTATTCAGCCGAGAAATAAATGAGAACCTTGCACACATTGTGCTTGCAGCTTCGCCGGTTGCTGTCCCGAACGACGAATTGCTACTAATGTGCTTCTGGCTTTCTGGATATTCAGGTGGCTCTCCGTCAGGCTGACCAAAACACAAGAAGCAGCACACAAAGCAAATCGTTGCCGCGCTTCTTTCGGCCAAAGTTCCGCGGAATTCGCTCAACGTGGCCCTGGCTGATTTGCGAGGTGCACGATTAAGGCTTCTTACTAAATTCTGCGTCGTTCTGTTGCTGAACTTGAACCCAAAATGTCCAAGACTAGCCTCGAACATAGTGTCCGTGTCCCCTTTCTAGCTTGTGAGCATGGGAAGCCTTAGTGCACATCTTCTGAAATCAAGCGCTCAGGGCCGTCTTTGGTCACTGGGCTGATCTACCCTGATACCCCGAGGGTTTAATGCCTTACGGGCTTTGGTGCTTTTTGCATTGGTTCGCCTGGAGCATGGGCTTAGGATACAGGGCGTTGGAGTTCAACGCCTCAAACCGAAACCACGCAATGCAAAGCTGCCATGGGTTGCTGCTGGCAAACTTAAAAAAGGCCAATTCTGATCATTTTCCTGTGCAAGCACCTACAGTCCTCTCAGACAAAGTTTCCGGGCGTAAGGGTTTAGGTCTAGGGTCTACGATGGTCTACGTGTAAAATGTGTGTGCATGTTTGTGTGTGTGTGTGTGTGTGTGTGTGTGTGTGTCGCCTGTGTCTGTGTCTGCGTCTGTGTGCGGAGGTCAGCTCTCGCCCACCCTCACTCTGTGAACGCGTGCCAGCACACACCTCCGGCACGAACACACCAACTTGTCCCCAAAATGCGTTGGAGCTGTTCCCCATCACCGCAGAAGTACTTGTTGTCTCTGCTTCTCCTCTTGACCTTTCATTTTGGGAGCGCTCCTGCTGTCAAGCGCTGCGTGGTAGCTTGACCTGTGCGTCGGTCCAACCCGCAAGCTGCCGCTAGCTCGTTGTGAGCTGTTCCGGTCCACCCCCCTCTCCCCCAACCTCCTCCTCCGAATCACCACGGAACTTTCCGTCTTTGATCCGTTCCCCACTCTTCCCCTTATTTACCAGGGAATGCACCAGTTGCCTCAAAAGATCTCAAGAGTATTCTCATCCTAGCTCAGTGTGCAAGCCTGATCATCGCGCGTTACAATCAATACTTGCTGAGCATTCCTGTTGCGTTCTCCCAACTTGTCAATAAGCGGTGCACGTCGTTCTAGGACTCTAGGTTTGGGGCTGGGGGACTTAGCAACGCAGAGCTTCTAGCTACACGGCCGGCGACTTTCTCAGGCAACGCCGCTGAGATGGCATGTGCAGCCACTTGCCTTAGGCAGCACAAGTATTTCTGCGAACACACTGCAGTCGCCTTGTGCTCAACCTTCCGCACAGTATGAAGCCTAACAAATACTTGTCAAGGAAACGGTGAGGTAAGGGCCAGGGCAAAATGCCCAACGTATACGTCATCACGCGAGCCTTGCTAACTTTGCTATATGCATTCCGTTCGCACTTCTCGAGGTATTGCACTGAGCACGAGGCGTCGCTGCCGAGTTGAGCATCAGCCGCACATCAGGTTCTTAGTCTGTAGTGTTTAGGCGGTCGGTTCCTCAACACTCAACCCTGCATTGTGTTATGGCGAAACGCTAGCTGCAGTGTTGTCCTCGCAGTAGGCGACATAGCACAAGGGTTGAGGCTTGAGGTCCCGAAGGTTGAATGCTGTGGAGGATGGTGGGTATTGGCGAGAAAAAGCCGAAGGTGCGCACATGCGTGCAGCATACAGCAGCGCGAGTTTACAAGCCAAACCCCGCACCCTGCCCTAAGATGCCCTAAGTGAGTTCTCAAATTCTCACATCCTGTCATCTCCCAGTCCTAAACAGATTCTAGAATCCTGGAAGCTCCCCCTGGGTCGGCAAACCTGGTCCCATCTGGTCTCCAAGCCCTATAAGAATCCGAGCTTGGGACCCCTTCACGATAGCAGAAGCAGGTTCCGACGCCGAACTGCGGGATACCCTGCAGCAAGGCTTGTGGATGATGAGCCTGGGTATGTCCCATTCTCGCACGCAGCCTACAGCTGTGTAACATGTGTTCATGACTCATGACCCTGCGTGCATCCTCGCCTGGATCAGGGCCTTCGTACAACCTAACCGAACCTTTACAATATGAATGTTTCGAGCACACCCTTGCCATTGGCCTTGGAACCGTAAAGACCCCCCTCATGCTGCACGACGACGCCAGCGTCCTTGGAATTGAGGCATTTTGAAGCTGCTACATAGTGCGGATGAAGCCCGCTCTTCACATTGTGGCTCGGGTGGCGCAGAAAGTTCCCGGTGTTCGATCTGGGCGACAGCAACCTACCTCCGACGCCGGAAGCTCCCAACGCCAACGACGAGATCTCACAAGCTGCCTTAAGCCTGAGCCCCCAGCTCCACACCTCTGATCAAAAGAAACTCGGTAGAATTGGATTTTGATCTCATTGACACGGTCTCAAAGCCCGGACAAATCATCCGAACAATGAAAGCCAAGCAGTGGATCTCCGCAGCCGATGCAAAGATGAGCTGGAAGCCAATGTGTATGAAAGCTGTATACCCTAGCCTAATTGGGTAGTAGTAGAATGATAGGCTGGCTAGGGGAAGGTCCAATAGCGATAGCCCAATGCCATTTAATTTGGCAGCGGCCCCATCATGTCACGTCAGTCCGCATGCAGGTTGAAGCAATTGAGTGGGCAACGACTACAACATGCACGGTTGCACGCGACTTTCGACAAATGTTCTGCAAAGACTTGCTTTGACATCCGGTCCTCCGGCGTGCACCGTCGCCCCATGTCACCCCGAGATTGACAAGAATACACGGCAGCGAAAGACATGCATCAGGACCAATGACCAAAGAAACGAACCCTACACGTGCACAGCTGAGCTTGGCACCAGGTCTCCCTTGTTGATGAACGTGTACATGACCTCTGCCACGCTATGTGGAAGGGTGGCCCTGTGTTCATTTTCATTCATGTTCATATGAGGTTTAAAAGTTTACAAGCGCATTGAGCAGCGACGAATATCACCACAAAGCGCTGCAGTTCCACTCGATTTTTTAACCTCCCGCAACACACCCCCTATGTTGCAAGCCTGTTTCGGTTCTTGTTAAACAATTGGAGGGGACGCGGACTATGACATGCATCAACTTTATGTCTTCGTTGTGGCGGCCCCTCCAAGTACAGCTCCTTAAACACCAGTGTGGCGCTAGTATGGCGATGGCTCGGTGCCAGCTCTCAGTCCACAGTAAGAAGTTAGCATTCGGCCATTTGGCCCCAAGTTAGCATGTGGACCACTGGTCTGGTTGCCGCACTAGCACAGTGCTCGCGCAGCACCAGCAAAAATGTGCACGAACCTGTGTTTTCCAGTAGGCCTAGGTTTTAAAGCGCCCCCTGGATTGCTACAATTTCTCCGGCAAGGGGGCGAACATCATACATAGTTGCAGCTGGTTTCGGCTTTACAAAGGCTGTAGTCTTGTTTGGGCGGGCCTGTTTTCAAAAGGGCTGGCCTGCCTCTTTCTTCTTTCTGGGCTTTTCCGGGCCTGCTCTGGCCTCTTCAGTTTGGACAGGCCGGTTGAGCCAAATTTGTTAGCATGAAAGAGACCCCCCGACTTTCAGATGGGAGCCGAGATGTCATTTCTCTGCGGGCCGCCTCATGTCCAGACAACAAAAAGCTTCCTATACCCGAGATGGGCAAGCAGCATAACAGCATCGACAACTCGCAGTTCCCTAGCAAACAAGCCAGCGTGCCTCTTCACAACAGTATAGGGCGGATTTTTTCTGTAAAGGCGTATTGGGTTTGACGAGTAGGGGGAATAGTTGATTTTAGGATTGAAGGTTTTTGGCAGGTTGAGGGTTGAGGGTTGGGGTTGAGGGCGTTGGGTCATGGGGCATTTAGGCCAATCCACTCCTAACGCGTAACGAGGCCATTCCTGAAGCGAAGTGAACATTATGAAGGGGCAAGGCGGCAAGGAGAAAGCAGTCTCCAGGATAAAAGGTTAAGAGGCGCCTGCAAACCCCGCACTTGGAAGCTGAGGATGTCGCGCCCTCGTGGCAGTTGGACACCTCGATCGTCCCTGGTTGACAGGGATGTTGTCTCAAAGTGTTGCAGTGTACTTGTCATCACCTCCGTGGCTTAAGCTTACAGAGGACTAGCGGAGACTCTAGCCAGGACTAGCCAGCTGTAAGGCTGGATGCACACGTCGCAGGCGCAAAAGATTGGTGTGAGATCGGCAAGAGGCGTTCGTCTTCCTTTCCTGATTGCTGGATTCGGATCGAGACTGGGTTTGTCTTTGTCTAGATGGACATCTTCGGCTGCCCTTCGACTTCTTGACCCTGGAGCCTCCTTGTCTAACACCTAGGCCTTGACCCACTGACCTCTCCAGTCAAGCCCTAGCTGACCTCTTCGGTCGCCGATTTAGTGACTTTAGTGCTGGGTTCAGGCCTTGCAGGCAAAGCTTCAAGGGCACCAGTTTAACTGTGGGCACACAAGTCAATCGTTGTTCAGAGCAGTGCGCCCCTGACAATGCGAACAATGCACCAATACAACTATCGACGAGCAGAAGACAAGCAATTCGAACATTTACAGCCATTTCATGCCCAAACCACCTAATGTTGACCTGGCTCAAGCCCCGACACAACCTCGGCTAACACTGCCTCTCTTGAAAGTCATGAGACGACAACCTCTGTAGTACGTCCGTTAGCTATGGCGGCCAGGTGTCTCCCTTAAGTCGACAAGAACTGAAACTTAGTCGTAGTAGCATCACCCACACGCAAAGTTCGGGCATCGAGCCAGGCGAACCACCTAGGACCCAAGGCCCCCAAAGTCAACTTCTTCTCATTTCCCTCCCCCTCTCCACTCCCCCAATACGCCTCACCCCACACTAGAGAAGCTAAATTCAGGGCCCAGCGTGTTGACCTGCATTTTCATGCTTTCATGCACATACGCGCGCCTACTTGTCGGCCAACCATAATCACCACTGGCGGACACACCTCGAAGCAATCGTTAGAGGTAATGTGAAACATTTCAACGCCCCGAAGAGAAGCCAGGTACAGGTGGGATTGCGTCTGTGTGCTGTGGCAAAACTGGACCCGACAATTTGACACGCGGCTCCCGAACATCAATGTGGCACCCACATGACAAATGACAACCTTTCCTCCTGCCAAATCCTGGCATGAAGCAAACTATGCATCTTGTCCCTGTGTACAGCACCGGGTATTTCACTTAGCGCGAATCACGGCTAGAATCCAAGAGAGGCTGTCGAAAACCAGCTCTCAACATCTCTGGACACACTTTCTATCTCGATCAGTGCCATCTCGAGCCTGCCTTGCCGGGATAGCAGTCCTTGGACAGGTCAAGCGAGGTCTTCTCCTCGTCGAACATGACCTGAGGCTGTTGGGCGGCTTCTTTCATTTTTCAGCCTTTAAGCCTTTTGTTGAGATCTTGGCCCCAACAGCTCCACTCTAGGTCACCTAGTCAGAGCAAGATGAGCCTTCCAAATAAATCATCGAGGGCCACGTGCACGTATGATGCGTAGGACAGGCAGGGATCCCAGTGCAAACTCCCGCGCTTAACTGTGGCTTTCGTACACCAGCGCTTGAAACCGAAGCCGTTCTCCCGAGTAGGGCCGCGGCCTCATAAGCACCTGCCCTCTCCTGCATTGGATTTGGAGTTGCACAGTTCCCTCTTTGTTCAGGGAGTGGGGGAGAGGCTGTCTGCGTAGAGATCTGCAGAATCACGCCACCGACCCACATGCAAAAGCCTTCAGCCCCACTGTCGAAAGACTAGCTCCGGCACGATCTTAATGTAGGTCGGAGGCTGGGCGCGGCGTGGTAGGTGTAGGAATTCAGGCGATTGCTGCAGATGGCTTAGGTGGCTCACAACCGCGAAAGATATGACCGAATTCAGAAGAAACGTTCCACTGCAGGTTTGGCGGCTCGGCGTTCAGGCTGTGGAAACAGGGTGGGGCGAAAGGATAATGTACGACATTTGCGCTGATGCTGCGTGCCCTCCAAGCCAACCCAAGTACAAGCGCAATCTGGACTCGTAGCCCTGAGCCAGGGCATCATGAACCCCTCCCGCAGCATGCAGCCTGAAGCAATGACAACGCCCCTCTAACTCTATGCTTCCAATGAACGCTGACCTGATCTCTTGGATTAGGCCGTTCGGCCGCCACGCCCAGACCCCCGAACTCAAAATACATCGATTTACGATCATCTTTCTCTGCCGTCCCACTCTTGCCTGGTCTTGCAGCCAACCCATCTGGCTAATTTCTCGTTTGGCATTTGCTAAGCCCCACAGAGGCGACATTCGATTCCACTTTCAGACGCTGCTACCTGGCAGTTCCCATGGAACCCCAAATCTGAAGTTCAAGTAAACGCCTGCTTGCTACTAGCGAAACATTGCCTCAGGCCTCCTGGCCAATGATGTACTTGGAAGCGATGCTCAAGGTCGCGAGGAGACTACAAAATGTCCATCCTGGCATTGCGAAGGTCGGCAAAATTCAATTTTCTCAGACGATTCTCATGTTGTTTGAGAGGAGAGAGACAGAGTAGGGGGAGGGGAGGGGAGAAAAAGGGAGGGGGGGGGGGGGGGGGGGGGGGAAAGTAGGGATCTAAAGAAAGTTTCACATTAATGGCTTCCAATGCAGTCAAGTACGTTCGGGTTCCAAAGAGGCACTTGAACGATTTGCCACCTTGCGCGTTTCTGGGATGCAACTGCAAGGTGCTGCAATGTTGTCAATGTCTCTGCCGCTTGTCTTTTGGCGTTACCATCGGACGCCAACTTAGCAGGTGCATAGCCTGAGCCTGAACCAGAAAGACATTTTTGTCTCAGCGCTGCCTGTCTTTTCTGCTGTGAAGTTTCAAAAATCGTACATGCTTACTGTAGCGTGACAGAGAGTGTCCGGAGCATGGCAACTCGATCCCCAAAACCAATTGCACTGAAGCTCAACAGCAGGATCCATGCCACGGGATGATGTTTGCTGGCCAAAATCTGTAGATACTTACAGCGCGACTCTTGAAACCACAATCCTGGCGAAGGCAGGATGCCAGCACATCAGAGACCATGAGCTTTCAGGGCTGTCCGGGTTTTTGGCTAGGGGATGCCGGGGGCATTTCTGATTTCGACCCGGGTTCAGGCTGTTTCCGACTCAGGTTCAAGATGTGTCCGACTCAGGCCCTGGTGCGTCCCTCGAGAGTGGCCCCAAAAACAAGCCCTGGCTTGCAGTCCGGCCCCGCAAACTACAAAGTTCAGGTCCCAAATGCTGAAGTTTCGTTTATTCCGTTGTGAATCTCAGCCTCTAAGGTGTCACCCTTGCATGTCCTGCTAAACCCCAAAACCTCCTGGGAGCCATTTGGCTGACTCAGAGGAGTGCCAGTAGATGAAGCCCATGGTCATGACAATCGTTGCACGTCGTAGCAGTACTTCACAGCAAGAAAAGCCGAAGTACGAGAAAAGCTGGAAAAGCTCGCAAGCCCTGTGCATCGTATCACGTTTCAAGTCGTGGCTGGGAGGCTTGTGAGCAAACGGTTCATCGCGCCCACTTCGCAACCCGGAGCTCTAACTTTGAACCCAAACAGCTTCTGGCATGCGCGGTGGAACTGCTGGATGTGCCCATTCGAGGAGCTTGCTTGTGTTAGTTTAAGCAGGCAGCGCACCAAGTTGCATGGGACAATCAAGATTCAGGATTTGCTGGGGCTGGGTTAGGGGCCATCCAGGCTTCAAAGAGGGTCGATGACATAGCAGAACAATCGTTGTTGGCTATCATGGCTATCCTGCTACAGTATACATTCCCTCGATCCCGTAGGATGTACACCTCTGTATGGCATTTGAACTGAGGGCTGCGCGAGAAAGATTGCGGTTGCAGTAGTTGCTTCTGCGTCTCTACCTGGCTGACTGCATGCAGTCGTGCCCGAAATGACCTCGGCCGAGGTTTTGAGCCGAGTCCCCTCTCATCCAAGTACCAGGCCGCCTCTCGAAGAGGGCATCGCAGTCTGACAAGCCAAGGTTCTATCGAGCGCGTGCTTTCGGAAGGGCATGTTTGGGCACCTAGGCAAGTGCAGTCTAATCCTCATCAGGGCCCTCAGCATGGGTATGAAGGCTCAAGTGTAGTTCGAAGTAGTTTGAACAGGACTTGTTCGAGCCATGTTTGTTCCTCGCAGAAAGCCGCTCCGGGGTTGAAGGTTTTAATTTGGAGGTTGAGCCTGGAGCCTGGGGCCATGGAGATCGGGGGCCAGGGACTTGAAGAGACTCTTTCTCCGTCTCACTCATGCCAAGGACCACGTTGGGTCTGCAGGCTCAGTGGCTCAGTGGCATTCATAACCGCTGCGTGAAAGAGGCATTTGCGATAGATTCGGCTGCGCCACTGCGCTTATGTTTGGCACGATGTGGGGCCAAATCGCCGGGTGCCGGGATCTGTGGTCTTGTGCCTCAGTGAACCTTCGACGAATAACTTTCCATCACGCACCGACTTCAGTCTCGTCATCGCAGAAGGAAGGCATCGATGAGCCTCGGATAACGTACAGTCAAGTGCTCAAAGTATCGCGCATCGTGTCACACCTAGCGAGGGTTCAAGACTCAAGCTGGCAAGCGGGAAGCCACAGCATTTGAGTGTCCTAGTTCTACTATTTAGAAGGTTTAGCTCAACCAGGCAGTGTTTGCACACAGTCACCAGCGACGGCATTCAATGGCAACACGGCTCCGACAAGACCATTTGGTACCATTTGCCAGGCAGCTCATTCGAGGGACTCCAAGAGGTCTAATGTCGGTTCCAGGGCGCTGGGGATATGCGCGCGCAAATAGCTGAGATTCTGAACCTCAGAGGCATTCAGGGGTCTCGAGATGTAGCCGGTTCGATTGAACTGAAACTCGGGGATGTAGTTCTCCGCCATATACTTAACGTTCGCCAGTGAGGGTCTCAGGCCACGAATCTCACCAATCCGCTGCCTGAGCTGCATAATGCTGTACACTCGCCTCACGCGCCAAAATCGCCCATCATAGCTTCGGGTCTTGAAATGTGGCCACAGCGCACAGCAAGTTTATGACAACACTCTTTAGACTCTTTGGACTGCGCAAGCTGTGATTAAATGTCATACCGAGAAACAAGCTATTGACGAAGCATTGTGGTACCTGTGGGCCTGTGGTGATCCGCCAATTTAACATTTGATGAGGAGCAATCAGTAACTATATAACCATTTACTTTTGACAAGCTGAAAACTTCCGATGTCTTGAATGTTACATGTTACAGTACTGCATGAGTCATGTGCAAGAAACATTGTTCTGCCGCGCTTGGGTGGCAAGCTGCTGTGTCTCCCGCATTCTTAAAGAGAGGTCGAGCAGGATTCCAGGAGACGTCTGGGAGATGTCTATCAGGTCCTCCGCCGGAACAGGCAAAGCCCGCAAGGTCCCTTATATAACCTTTAGATCCTAGCTGCTCCTAGCTGCTCCCTTCATGTCGGGACGCACACTGACCTGGACCCGCGCTAAAACTTCGGAACCCAGCTGCGCAAAACTCACTGTTGAGGCTGTTTCAGGCTTGCTTTCAATGTCTAGTATAGTAGGCTTGAGGAACTCGATTTCCATGGAGGGCTTTGCCAGGACAGTTCGGTGGAGGAAACGTTCAGGGGCCATTGGAAAGCGGATCATGCTTTCTCGGGCTTCGCAACTGCGGGATTCTAGCCCATTGGATTGACACCCTGCCTCTGGCGTGCAGTCCCTGGCTTGTGACGCAATGCACCGTGCATACTGCCTTGGTCGGGTTCTCGACGGGTAAGAGGTTTGAGACACTGCTGACCAAGAGGTGTGCCATCCAAACAAAGTCAGATTGAGCAAAACGTCACAAAGCTTGCAGAAAAGGCAACTGACCAAAAACCTTGTTGCCGAAATCCGTAACATGCTGGCACTATGGTAGCTCTCTCAAGTCTCATGCTTAAAGACGTGAAGCTGTGCAGCCTGGAAGCCGAGTGAGACTATGCTTGTGGGCTTGCAGAAGGCGTGCCGCAGTCACCGGAAGACTCAGAAGCTTGTCCTTTTCATAAGGTGTTGGATTCTCAGTGATTCTAGGCGTCGGATTGTTCGGATGTGTTCGGATGGTTTCAGCATCTCGGCTGAGGGAGACAGCCAAAGGTCAAACGGTCAAACCGAGCCAACTCGAAGAACATCACAGAAGGAATTGGCAAAGCATGGAAGCTTTTGATTGCAAACCAAGCGGGCAGATTCCTCCACCCCAGACCATTCGCCACATTAGCCGCTTAAACCACAGAGGTCCTCGCAGGCGTCTTTCAGGAACCCCACCTGTCTCTCCAGACTTGTGGGCAAAGAGCCAACATTCTTGTGCTGGGCTCAGGTACTTGAGTAAAGCAAGAAAGCAAAAGGCGGAGTGCGACCTCCTTGTGCTGTAATTCGGCTATCTCCTTTGTGGACGGATGGCTCTATGAGAACCCAGCATTTTCTTGCAGCCGCACTCGCCTGATAGTAGTCGCCTCACTTCGGAGAGTTGTCCACAAGCGTCAGGCAAATCAAGATTCTCGAACGAAGCTTGAACGCCACGCACAAAGCATGACAAAAAGGAAACTGACTGCACAAAGCCGAGTTGCTGATGTCGAGAAGGGCATCCAGATTTGCCTCCGTCACCTTGTCCGCGTTCCATGCACCCGGCCTGCTGAGACTGGTGCAACAGGCACTGCCACAACCAAAAGCCACCCGCGCATGAATCAATGCTGAACCCCATAAAGGACTTCTGTGTTTTTGGGGGTTTGGTCTCACATGTTCGGCTGGTCAGAGCCTCAGCAAATTGTAGAAACCCTCGAAGTCCTCCAGCTGTGCGACTTCCACCTGCTTTTGCGCACGTCAGAAGAAGGTGACGACAGGCAAGTTTCTTCTAGGAAGCAGAACCTGCTGAGTGAAGGACTTACTGTCCGACCTATGCCAAGAGATGCGCTCCATGATTGGCTCCATAACAGCCTCTGCTCTCCTCCACCCCAACCGGAAAAGGAAAGCGACGCGTTCGCTTTCAGCAAAGTTCCAAACTGTAACTAGACAGCCTCAAGGCACCGTCGAGACCTTGTCCATGCGCGAGCGACAATGCGGCAATTTACAAAGCCCACCCGCAATATTATGGTCCGATGCCCACCGGTACCAATGAGTGGCATTTCTTGGCAGCGGCGCATGGATCGAGCACTGCTGTACGGCACCGAAAGAGCTAACTTCACAAAAGCTCATGCTGGCTTCCACATAGAGCACTTTGGTATTGCTTTGGTCCTATGGGTCTGATGCTCGAAACTCGAAAGGCTGTGCAGGAAGTGCCCCCTGCCTTGATGATGTTCTTTTGCGCCTCCCTCATGCCGCATTCGAGCATGCGATCGAAGACGGGGGAAGAAAGCCGCAACAAAGCCGAGCAGGCGCTCATGGTCGAGCCCTGAGTTTTCGTAGGCTCTGGGTCTGGCAGGGCATGGTGGGGTTCACAGGGTGTCGGAGGTTTTGCATGTGGGACATAATCACATGTAGGACATAATCACATGCAGTGGCGCAAGTTGCTTTGGAGCCTAAGGATCCCCACCGAAGTCCAGAGTGATGTCGTTCAGGCGACTGGCGTTGCCGGATCCTCCTGGCCATTCCTTGTTAGCATCTGCCTGCTTCGGAGATGCTTGTTCCATGGCTTCCTGGTGCTTGAAACTACCCCCTGTGCTGAGCCACGCCTTCGCCACACCCTAACCAACCCCGACAAAGCGAGGATGGGGTCAAAGTGCAGGGATGGAAAACAAGGTCGCAAGTCCCACGTCTTCAATGAGGGCATGTGGCCCCACCACCGCTCAAGATCACTCAAGTACAGTACTTCTTCTCCTCTACAACCTACCCACTCTAGCTAAATGAGCAGTTAGTGAACCGTGTGTTCAAACTGTCCCCTGTTGGTACAATTCAAGCCTGCCACAAATTCTTGTGCCTGTCCATGCCTTGCAAGCCCAATGTGCTTGAGGGTTCATAGCATAGGGAACCCTGGTTTTATTTACCAACCCTTGACCAGCACGAGTTACCCAGCGACGCTAACAACAGGGACTGAAGCTTCGGGTGTAGCATTGAGGGTGCGTAGGTAGGAGTCAAGTCAACCAAGACCCCAGCGAGAAAGGACGCCACAATCTCCCATTCTTCATGCGAACCTCACAACCAGACCTCACAATAACCTACAAAAGTGCATCTATCTACCACCCGAACCTGTGGCACGTGGCATCCTGAGTACCCATGACAAAGTGATCCTGGGAACCAAATGGAACCAACGTCAACCTGCTATTCACTGCTTCTGCCCAAGAAGCTTCAAGCAGAAGGGTTCTTCTAGAAGTTTCCCTCTTGGCGCTTTACGCCACTAGGCCAGCCTGTATACATGTACACTAGTTGAGAGCGACTCTGTGAACTTGACCCTCTCAAACCTTTGTTCCCTTTCTGAATGCGTCTCGAAGGCAACCATGTTTGACAAGTTCGGGGCGTGCAGCGCTTGTGCTTGTTAGGACCGTGCTCAGCTTGTTCATCCTCATCGGCTCTCCGGCTCTCCCCTCATCTGGCAGGTACTGCATGGATCCGTTCGAGCCTCAGCACTGCTGGCACGGGCACAGGTAGGCCGGCTTCGGCGATCTTTTCAGCTAGCAGGCTCTACGGATCTACAAGCACCTGTGCCGCAAAAGCTGCATTGAACATGTTTTGCATGGTGGAGAAGGGCATTCGACATTGCTTCGAGATGCGCGGGACCTCCGAATGTGTTCAGGCGAGGGCCTTCACGGAGTGCACAAGCGGCGTCTCTACGTGAGCTCTAAGCGTCTTGTGGCCATCTGTTGTGCCCAGAACACGTTCTCCTCACTGAGCAGCTGAGCGCACGCTGGCCTCCCTGGCCTTCCTCTCTGGAAGGCCAACACATGCAAACGAGCCCACAGGAGTCCACAGGCTTCGATTTGTCAAAGATCTTCAAAAGCAAGGGGCTTTGGAAGTATGTGGATCGCCACACACTGTACGAGCGAACGCAACTTCTGGAAGGATGGCTTCGGTTTTGGCGCACGCAGCACTGGCATGCTATGTGCCCTGGAACTGGTTGACGGTCTGCGATGCAATCCGGCCATCTTCTGCCAGCTGACGGAACACCGTCCCAAACCGGGCAACTTCATCTCGCTCCATCACCGGGACAGCAGGCGCAGCAGCGGGTACAGCAAAAAACCAAGCAAGGCAACCTGGCGGCGAACGCTGGCAGCGCGACGTCCCAGGCAAAGTTACACTACGCAGCTTTAGGATGTCTATGTGGTGTTCCCCCGTGCAGACTAATCAGGAGCTGTCTGGCGAGGCGACGAGCCTGCCAGAAGGCTTCGTGGGATGTACCGGGCCCATGTTGACGCACTGGTTCCGAGGACGGCCGGTAAATCGAGGTTTCCTGAGCAACTTAGAGCGAGGCACACGAGGCACGCGAGGTACACGCGCAGTCAAGTGGTGCAGAGAAGGGTGTCCGGAACGGACAGCAACTTTCTTACGATGCCATGACCTCATCATGCCGATTCACGCCGGCACCAGATGCGCGGCATGAAGCAGCATGACATCTTGGAAGGACCTTGGTGAGGCCGTCTGGACATCCTGGACGCTGGCCAAGCTGCTTGCGCAGCTTGGCCGCAGGTTCCTTGGCTTGAGGAGAGAGCCACGCTCTGCAAGCTTCGTACAGGAAAGTGGCACAGCCTAGCGCGTCGTGCCTCTTCATGCCGGCTTGTCGTTGGCTTCACCGAGATCCAGAGCGACGGCACTTCATCAACAAGCCGCCACATGCCCAGCAGCTTGCCGAGCACCGACCATGATGGCTCGCACCAAGTTTGGGATGCCGCGGTGCCTGTGCCATGGGCACAATGCATGCGACGTGGGGAGCAGGCGCTGCGCTCCCGTTGAAGTGCGCCAGCGCTGCACGGGCTTCTTGCTCAGCGATTCACCTGAGCCGCCTCACGCCGTCAACGTGCCAGCAAGTGTGTCTGCTTGGGTCCGTGCAGCGGGCTCGACTGCATACAGGGGGATGCGTGAGCTCTCTCTCCCTCTCTCTCACAGCGACTCGGTTTTCCTGTCAGTGCTGACCCATGCGCTGCAGAAATCAATTCAAGGGCTGCCTACCATGGCAGCAAAGCACGTGCACCAGGTCGCCCTGCACATTCTGGTCAGAGAAGGCCGCGTGATCCTCGTCTTAAGTTGCGACGAGCACGGGGGCACCTCCCCTGAGCCCTCAGCTGGCACCTGGCACTGCTTGCAACACCTGATATATCTGCGCAACTGCCCAAGCACAGAGAGCACTTCAGCGGCGCCGGGGCTCTTCTCAAACCCACGCACGAGGGCAAGGTCGCCAGCATAGAATGGGGAGCGATGGCGACGGCAAAGGCAAACGTCCACCTGAAAATCTGGGACGGAGGCCACGGCATGCGCGCTTTGGCGTGCTTGCGCGGGCGCTTTTTCGCGGACGCTTTCGCGGATGCTGTCCGGGGTGCCTTAGCAAGCCGCACGCGGGAGGCACGCAGGGCACAAAAGTGGCCACACACACTGCCCGTGAGCCACCCCGCGTCACACCTGGAGCTTTCCCCCACTGAAGCAGCGGGCGCCTATATCATGGGCTACAGAAAGCGGCACACGGGGGCGAGGGCGTGTGACACACCTCCGCAAGCATTTGCGTGCTTTCTGCAAAGCAGGCAAAGCACATGCCCAGCTCAGCCGGTGTCGCGGAGCACTCGCTGGCGAGGGACCGGCTAGTTCAAACACCTCCCGGCGACGCTGGCCCTGCCAAAGCCCCGAGAATTCTGGGAAGATGATGCTCTGGGTACGCAATTTAGAGGTGAACATGCTGAAGCTTCTGAGGCTCACCGGGTCACGCACGCCGGCGGTGATGGCTCCCACGGGCGTTTGGGATGGCGGTGGCTGCGCTGGTGGAAGACCTCGAAAGCTCTGCTGATTTCGCTTCCTTACGAAGCGGGCGCTTCATGGGAATGCAGTTCACACAAACCTTGTGGCAGTCATCCCTCCGCATCGGCAGCGAAGTGCAGTGATGGGGCGGTTTGGCTCAGCGGCCGGGCGAGTGGCCGGGTCGCCAACGCTGAGACCCATGATCAGCAAATCGACATGTCTGTATTGTCCATGTGCAGCAGCTGCCCCGCACCAAGCCGGGCGTCGCCTCTGGTGTCACATGTGTCACGCATCAACAGGCACAAGCAGGAGCTCATGGGAGCTCTCACTTCAGCGAGGCGTGGAGGCATTTCTTGGTTGCCCATGTCGAAGCTCTGTGGGGCCAGTCCCAGGCAGATGCTCATGCCACACCTGGCATCCCCAAGGCCCTCAGAGGGCAGTAATGAAGTCACATGAAACATCAGGCAGCATCGCGCGAGAAGAGTTGGATCGGAGTCGCACGGCAGCTCTTCCAGCGACATCGGCGGAGCCCAGCCTCCCCTGAACTGGACTACACATTGACGCGAGCACCTCTCCTACAGCCCGTGGCGCGCAACACCACGCAGGCATGGAAGATCGGAGGGTGTGGGCTGAGCGGCTGGCCCTACTAGGCCAGGTTGGCATCGTGCACCGGAGGCCGGCAACATCTCTGCAGAGGTATCTGCACATTTCTGCATCCAAGCCGGAACCTACTAGCCTATGTATGGCTTGCACATGCGGAGCCTTCCTCCAGGCACGCAGAACAGCAGCAGATCCGCAAAACCCGATCGAGGACTCAAGCACTCGGTCAAGCTCGCGTGGCAGGAAGCTACGCGTTGCGCGAGGCAGGCGGTTCGCAGTGTGAGCATGCGCGAGCCTTGCAGATTTTCAGACTATCAGTTAAAGTATCACAAGCATCCAGAGACTCGGCCGAGAAGTTCGCGCCGGCATTTTCACGGATCCCGACGCACTGCGCTCACCTCGCAGCATACGGTTGTTGGAGCGGCGGCCTTCGGGGGCACTCAGGGATCCACAAAAGCCCGAGGCCTCACTACGACATCTCCCAGCATGCAATGGCACGAGTCTTGTGGCAAGTGCATCTGTGTCGAAGCGGCTGGGACAGAAAGCCGACGGGAGCCAGCCTTTGCAGTTTTTCAGCATCCAGAAAATTGACAGGGACCAGAGAACTAAGTGCCGTTGTGGCTGATCCCAACAGTTGCCTTTTTGGAGCGGCAAGATGCGGCAGGTAGAGGTCGCAGAAACCCGCCGCGACTTTGGCACAAAAGCCTCATGCTGTCCGTGCTCTTATCAATGGTCGTTTGGGAAGCTGAATCAACCGAAGCCATCCCCTAGTCTGTTCTGGCGGCGGTCCGAATGCAATGCTGCATGTCCACTGTGTGATATTGCTATGATTGCTATGATTGCTATGGCCGTGGTGGCTGCCCCTGGGCACCAGGCGCACGAGGCCTGTTCGCTCCCTCTTCTTGCGTCAAGTGTGCGAGGCCGTGGCACGCGAGGGAGGCAAAGGCGAGCGAGGCCGGCACCAGAGCCAGCGCGGGTGACCGGGCGCAGAGCGCGCAGCGAGGTGAGCTGTGCAGAGCTCTGCAAGGAAGCTGCCCACGTCAACGTGGCACTTCAGGTGGTCCAGCAATGTCCAGCATCTATGCTATCGTTGCGTCTCCAAAGGCGGCCACGCGCGGAATGGTGCAGAGGCTCTGCAAGTGCGCGGCCCCATACAGTTGAATGCGCGAATGCGGTTGATTCGGTTGATGCGATTGGCTCTGAGCGGCGCGCCGCAGAAAACGCAAACCAAGGCGGAGGCCGAAGGCGCGAGGCTGATGGGAAGCTGTTGCAAGTCTTAAGGCAGGCCGCCACAAAGATGTTCTGGATTCGGACAGCTTTTCAAGGGCTTTGGCATGGCTTTGGCTGTCGGGATCTGTCAATGTGTATTAGCAAGTGACAGAGCGTATAGAGCATGGAGGAGGCACCAAATAAGCAACAGCCTGGAGCCGCTCTCTTTCTCGCTTGCCTGAGGAGCTTTGGAAAAGTGAGAGGCTCCGGGCTATTCGGGCTCCCTGGCGCAGACTGCGGGGTGGAGTGCTCAAAGAGGCACCGGGACACCGTATTGTGGCGCACACGCCGGCGAACCAGAGCTCTGAAACTCTGTTGCTCCTTAAGCACGAAAAGCCAAGACCATGCTGAAAAGCACACGAGATGCCATGGATTTGCAGGCAGCCGAAGGCAGCGACCCTGTTTCCTGTCCATGTCGCTCCTCTACAATTCACATAATTCACTGTAAGCTGATCACATCAAAGTGGAGCTTCGCAAGCACATGTAGCAAGGATCCGCTTTGGTCCGTCGGTGCCCCTTTCCAGACCGTACGGCAATGCACGGGACGCCATATTCACGGTGTTCCAAGCCTGGAGCGCTTGAACGGAATCGACGCGCACCAGCATCTCACTCTCAATCTTCATGTTTTGTGACAGTCGCGCCGAACCCATGGCTGGAAGTCCATGCCTAAAATCCGGGAAGCTTTAGGCATGGCATGACCATCGCAATCAGCCTGGTACTATGGGCTACCCATCCAACGATACTCCAGCGGGTGCCAGCAGGTGCACGCATCCAGCAGTGGGAGGTGGCCTCAGCTGTCTTGCTTACCACGACAGGCGAGCAGCCAAGCCGCATCAAGCCGTATCTCCTGAAGCAGTGGCAGATAGTGGCAGGCTCGACATCATACGTCTTCTCCAATGCCGCGTTGCTGCTTTTTCGACTAGAAACCGAAAAGAGCGAGACAAGCACAAAGGCCAGCAAGACAGGCATCTAGTGCGTGCACGGGCTAAGCTGCGAAGGGACACGAGTTGAGCCCAAGACAGCCCTGCAACTTTGCAGGCCCTCCAGGAAAGCGCCGAGCTGCCGTGACACTCATCTAATTCATCTAAAACCAGCAGCTTGGGCTGCAAGTCGACGAGCAGGTGTCGCCAGGCACATCTGCACCTTACACTGCAACAAGCGGCAAAGCACAGGTGCGTCAGCAAGGTGAATGGGCGATTTGACCTGCTTCATTCAGGCAAGCAGAAGCGGGTGCGCAGACTCTGGATGCAGGGATTTGTTGGCTCCGAGGCAGTGAGGACTTGACCAAAGGCATCCACTGGAGGCAGAGGCTATCGCGGCTTAGCACATGCGCCAAAAGTGCGACGCTCGCGCCAGTTGGTCGCAAAGTGGCTTGTTTCGAACGGAACCGGAAGGGGCAAGCGGCCGCTGTCGCGGCGTCCATGTCCATACAAAACACAATCCCAGCCTGAAGCCTGACTGTTGAAAACACATTGCCGGTGTGCAAAGGCCCTATACAGTTCTGGCTCAAGGTGGGTAGCCGATCCCAATAGAAGTGCCCACCTAAGAGGACGACTTAGCCTTCGTGGTGCGGCGTTTTTGTTTGTCCCGTTTGGTACAGTGCCAGCCACGCCTCTGGCCCTAGCATGGCTTCCTTGCAGGCCAAGCCCAGGTCGACATGCACAATGGCATCTGTATGGATCTCTCAGAATTCTCAGAGTTCTCAGAATGCTCAGAGCTGTCGCAAGATTCACAACCCTGAGTAGTGACGGCCCTACTGCACAATCTACACAGGCGTGCGGTGTCAATGCTCACACTGTGTCTTACTGCCGCTCAGAGCACGTTGTATCCGTTGCATCGGCAGTTGCCAGGTTGTTGAGGAACCCCATGAAGGAAGCGCCAGTGTCGACTGCATCCTGGACTTCGTACTCTCTCATCTATCGGCTAAGACATTCAGATTGCCAGGCCAGAGTCCTCTACAGTACCCAGAGTGACCCAGTTTCCCCAAACGAGTCGCGTCCCAGAGTCGCAGCCCTTGGACTCCGAAGCTCGGGCCGCTCGAGCCTGAGGCACGCTTCGGCGAGGTTCAAACGGCTTGAAGTGCGTCGTCTTTATAGGCGTCCAGGCATGAGCCTTAGCCAGGTCTTATCCACAGATCACCTCGAGTCTACAGGGGTACCAAGCAAGAGATCCGTCGCTCTGGACTTCATGGTGAAGGTGGAGAATTATGGAGAAGGTGTTTTGCAGCTTGCTCAAGAGCTCTCTTCATGTTGGAAGCTGTTCTTTCAGCTTTATCGCTCTGCAGAGCTGATACTGTTCTGACCCCCCAACAAGAGAAGCAGGAGGGGGACTGCCTTGGTCACCACATGTTGAACTCCGCAGTCACGTCTGGACGCGCAAGCAAGGCCAACTCCTACTTGTACTTCTGAGGGCGGCGCAAAAGTGAGTCAATCCTAGAGCGGTCTCGTTGGAGGCATCGACGTTCTACATTGCTGCCATGCATGCACTCGAACCACACACTTCGATTGCAACTTTGCACCACAGACCGGCGACGGCCTGCCAAAGCATTCCTTGACAAGATTTCGGGTCTAGGCTTCCAGTACAAGGCCGAGTCAGAAGGAAAGCGGGAGATGTCCAAAGGCAACGGCCAGGGTGCACGGAGGAAGCTGCTGCGGCTTGACTGACCCAAGCGGAGGCCGAAAAGAGAAGAGGAAACTGCAGCTTGACTGACCCAAGCAGAGGCCCACAAAGGCAGGAGAAATGATAGCGGCTTGACTGACCCGAGCGGAGGCCGAGCAACGGTAGGCAGTGCAGGAAGGTGCCAATGCAACGGCTCAGCGAAGGGGCTTGGCTGTGCTGCCTCAGCGGGCAGGCGGCGGAGGACCGCCCGTGCATTTTCACGATGTAAGGCGACAGAGAGGCTCTGCAAGAGACGGTCGCTCTCGGCTGACGGATTATCCCCCGACCGGGCAGCAACTAGACCTCCCAACACACGCCAGGTGGCGGCAGCCATCGTACACCTGTGCAGCCAACTGCAGCTCAAGCCTTACTCAGGCCATATCAAGACCGGGCCAGGCTTCGTGTGCAGCCCTAATTTGCCGGGCATGCTGCAAATTCAAGGTTAGGAGAAGAGATCGCAGGCATCGAGGCCCGAGGCCATGGTGCATGCTCGCAACAGGCCCCCACTTTAGCTCCGGGCCTTCCACATCCTGTTTCGATTCTGGGGCCAGGTTTTCGACCTTTGGCTCTTCCCTTTCAGGCCTTTCACTTCTCCACCAGTCTGCAGGAGTTTCTGGATTTTCTTTCTGTGCCTCCTGTCGATCGAGAATCGTTACAAGGGGACATGCCAGGTGGAGTCCGACCCCCGAATTTGCCCATGCAAAATCCTTCGGACCTGATACACTTATTGTTTCCAATCAGTCGGAGGGGCATGGAATCGTGGGGAAAATACCGCGGGCCTGACCCCATACAACAAGTCACATGTTAGATTGAGGACCAAGCCCAAAAGCTTCGTGGATAAAACCCAAGGCTGGGTGAAACAGTGGACGTGTAGCCTTCCTTGTAAAGGATGTTTGCGTCGGATTCTGCTGCAGCAACGCGGGTTCCCTCTACGAAATGTGTGTGGCAGGAGCCGCTTTCCTCAGCACGTAGCATGAGCAAAACAAAGCCTTTATAAGCCTTTGCTTTTTGCAGTTGTTCACCAGGCATACGCCCTTGCAGTCTGTGCAGCTGCGCCCTCTACCACAAAGGGTGCAAGAAGCACGGCCCGAGGCTCCTGTTCAAGCCAGAGCGCGACAACCCCCTACAGTTTTGGGACTCATCACTCACTATACGTTGGGCATGATGACCATTGCCACCAATTGCATCTGGAAGAAGAACCCCGCTGGCACAGCCCGCCAAGGCTTTCGCCGGGCCATCCGGGCGAGGCACAGAAGGCCAAGGCCGTGAAGCATGTCTGCACTGGGGCACGGCGCCTGAGGCCATGGACGACGCAGCGAACGCTTGCAGTGCGTCGGACGTGTACTCGTGGGCGGTGATGCTCAATGCAGTGCTCCCGGGCCGTGGACCCTTCGAAGGCGTGGAGCTCGGTGTCTTTGGTTTGATGGAAATGGTCGGAGTTCACGGGGAGCGGCCGTCGCCGGTGTGCGGCGACGGGGAGGAAGACATCCCCATCGTGTCAAGACCAAGGGGGTCTCACATGGTTGACCAATGTCACGACACACAGTCGAGAAAGGAAAATGGATTTTCATGCGTGGAGGGTCCTGCCAGCCATCCTGAGACTCACAGCCAACCAGACAAACTCACAAATGGAGCCGGATATTGGCACATCCGCGACCCTGCCTCCCTCCATTTGCAAAAGTAGGGCCATAGGGGATAGGAAGACGCGGGGCGGGGCTTGCCAAGGGGTTTATTAGGGCTCCGGAGCCGCTGGAGTCCGCTGGAGTCCGCTGGAGCTCCCTGTGCCAACTGCAGCTCAAGCCTTACTCAGGCCATATCAAGACCGGGCCAGGCTTCGTCTGCAGCCGGGGTTTGCTGGGCATGCTGCAAATTCAAGGTTAGGAGAAGAGATCGCAGGCATCGAGGCCCGAGGCCATGGTGCATGCTCGCAACAGGCCCCTTGGTGCACAATAATCGTTATGATAGGTCCTTAGGTGGACATGGCAGAAGTCAGACCCCGAATTCATACAAAACCCTTGGGACCTGATACACTCATTATTTCCAATCAGTCGGAGGGGCATGGAATCGTGGGGAAAACACCGTGGGCCTGACCCCATACAACAAGGTACATGTGAGCTTAAGGACCAAGCCCAAAAGCTTCGTGGACAAAACCCAAGGCTGGGTTAAACTTGGAGGCCCGAGGCTCCTGTTTAAGCCAGAGCGCGACAAGCCCCTACAGTCTTGTGACTCATCACTGACTACGTTGGGCATGATGACCATTGCCAGTGCCACCTATTGCATCTGGAAGAAGAACCCCGCTGGCACAGCCCGGGGAGCATCTGGAAGAAGGACCGCGCATGTCTAAAAGCGCCTCGTTATGCCTCATCATTCTCAGCTCTCAGGTGTCTGCAGAGCATGTGCGCCCATAATTGTTCTGGATAAACTTCGTTTCGCATTTTTTGGCCACTCTACACAATGACATCTGGCAGCTTGGGATGGCGCGATATGGAAGATACCCTGGAAGCAGATCTTACGCACACTCCCTGCATGCCCATAAACGCCGCCTGTAAATTCTGCCCGTAAACCCGGCCGCAGACTCCACCGGCAATTGCCGCCTGCAAGCCGGCCCCTAAAGTTGCCCGTCAAGCTTTGCAACCTGGCTCCTACCGGACCTCAGCTGCAACACTGTGCAGCCGCAGCGCCTGTAATTCAAGTGGAACTGAATCACAAGTCATCCCTCTCTTGAGAATTTAGGCCTCCGGTTCAAGGGCAGCTCTCAGTTGAAAACAAGGCCATCTGTTGCCACTAGCAGCAGATACCGCCCTCCTGCAAAAATTTGGGCAGGACGCAGCGCAAAGCAACATCCCCCAAGCCTGTCAGAATCAAGGCCGTGCTTCAGAGGCTACCATCTGGGACACCAATCCAATGTTCCAGAAAAAGCAAAAAACAGCAAGAAGCTGAAGCATCGCATTCAGGGCTCTGCAGGAACCTGTGAGATGATCATTCGCTGGAGCCGGACCTGGGGCAGGCCAGCATGGACGGAGAGCTGCCGGTAGGCCATGGCGCACGTCTGCACCGGGCCAGGCATGTCTAAAAACGAGCCTGCTAAGCCTGCTGGGCATGCTGCATATCCAAAGTTAGGAAAAGAGATCGAAGGTCGAGACCCAAGGACATGGTGCATGCTCGCAACAGGCCCCGCGGCCTGTCGAAGAAGGTGAACTCAATTTTATCACCCCCTTGGCAATGCACAAGAACGTGAGCTCAATTGCGAATTGCTGTCTCGATTGTCTTGATCCTTCCTCTGGACTCATCGCTGACTACGTTGGGAATGGTGCGCAACAGTTCTTTGGGAACAGTGGCTTCAAGCTCCTCGCGCTCAGGGGCTGCAGGTACTTGCGGTGCTTGCTGATTGGCTGTCTGATAGAAGCTCGCGCAATTGCACATGCACTTGTGTTGTTTTGCGAACATATGGTAGGGCAAGTCTTCATTCGCTGGCGAGGAGCCGGCCAGCCGGGCAGGGAGCACAAAATCGGATTCCTTTGTGCCCTTTCCACATTTCACACCGCATCTCACACTGGGTTGATCCAAGGCTGTTTCCTTCTGATGCTCACCTCCTTGGCAACGCACAAGCATGTGAACTTAATGGTCTGATTCCTTGGGCTCATCGCTGACTACGTTGGGAATTGTACGTGTGATGACCGTTGCGACTCTTTGTATCTGGAGCCTGCCAGGCCTGCTGGGCATGCTGCATATCCAAATTTAGGAAAAGATCGAAGGTCGAGACCCAAGGACATGGTGCATGCCCGCAACAGGCCCCGCGGCCTGTCGAAGAAGGTGAACTCAATTTTATCACCCCCTTGGCAATGCACAAGAACGTGAGCTCAATTGCGAATTGCTGTCTCGATTGTCTTGATCCTTCCTCTGGACTCATCGCTGACTACGTTGGGAATGGTGCGCAACAGTTCTTTGGGAACAGTGGCTTCAAGCTCCTCGCGCTCAGGGGCTGCAGGTACTTGCGGTGCTTGCTGATTGGCTGTCTGATAGAAGCTCGCGCAATCGCACATGCACTTGTCTTGTTTTGCGAACATGTGATGGTAGGGCAAGTCGTGTGATGACCGTTGCGACTCTTTGTATCTGGAGCCTGCCAGGCCTGCTGGGCATGCTGCATATCCAAATTTAGGAAAAGATCGAAGGTCGAGACCCAAGGACATGGTGCATGCCCGCAACAGGCCCCGCGGCCTGTCGAAGAAGGTGAACTCAATTTTATCACCCCCTTGGCAATGCACAAGAACGTGAGCTCAATTGCGAATTGCTGTCTCGATTGTCTTGATCCTTCCTCTGGACTCATCGCTGACTACGTTGGGAATGGTGCGCAACAGTTCTTTGGGAACAGTGGCTTCAAGCTCCTCGCGCTCAGCGGTGCTTGCTGATTGGCTGTCCGATAGAAGCTCGCGCAAATGCACATGCACTTGTCTTGTTTTGCGAACAGATGGTAGGGCAAGTCAGTATGACCATTGCAGCTATATGGAACGGCTGGAGCGGCGTGCAGGTTGCACTACTGAACGGGAGGGCTCGGAAGGCACTCGCAGCTTTCGGAGCTGGGAATACTTGCGGGGTGTTCAGAGAGGTTCTTGGGTACGACGTGGCGGGAGCACAGCGATCACGGGGGGGTTAGCCGAAGTCTGGAGCATGTCCTGCAAGCGAAACAATGTGTGGCACTCACGGGCGTGTGACAGAAGTCGAGGACTGTAAACAAGCTATGCTCTGCAGGGCAGTGCAAGGGGGGCAACGGAAGGCCTGCGTGAATAGGTCAGCAAGACAGCAAGAGGAGTTAATTGAAAGAGGTGCCGGGTGAGGGCACGACTGGAGCAAGGGTCACCATTCATGCTTATGACACCGGCGGGATGCTGGATACGCTGGCCAGAACCATGCCGTAACCACTTGGGTTACAGGACAGCTCACAACGCCCCGACCTGAAGGGATGAACCGGTGATGGACTGCTTTGGATGTCTTCTTCAATCCTGCCGCCCTTCAAGAGGTCGAAGAAGCTGCTATTGGCCTGTTGTCAGGCGACTTCAGAGGAGTGGCCTTCAGCGAAGGAGCAAACGCGCTTTGCGAAAGGGCACGGAACATCTCTGCTGATGAATTGCTGCCATGCAGGTTGCTCCGGCTTGTCGCGCGCCTGGCAAAGGTGTTGCGCCTGCTTTCCGAGAGGCCAGGAGATCGCCTCGCCAGTGCCGCCCGCGCTTGGGCGAAGGCGCCCAGCCTCGAGAACCTTGTGCAGGTTCGGGACGTCGGACTGGCGGAGGGCCCCGCCCCGACAGAAATGGAGAGTTCGGAGTTGTCATGCGATGTCTTTGCGGCAGCACGCGAGTTGTGCTGCACCATGGTGCCCGTGGCTGGCCATGTCCGGTCTAGCGCCCATGCCCTCCACGTGGTGGCGCAAGGTCGACCTCCAAAAGCCAGAAAAGCATCCAGGCATGCCCTTGGGATATTTTTTGCTTTCCCTTATTTGGGATCAGGGGGTTTCAAATCGCGAAGCTCGGAATTCCAGCGGTGCGAGGCAAATCTTCCAGAACCTAGGGCCTGGAAGGGATGAACTAGTGATGGCTGTCGCAACTATGAGGGCGTGACCTTGGTCAAGGGGTGGCTGAAGCGGCCGCGCCCCGGTGAGATTTGCCTTCCCCAACAGCGTGAGTGGGGTGAGTGCAGTGAGTGGGTTGCATTCCATGTCGCAATGCCAAACCGCCTCACTGCCCCCGCCGAACCGCTATAATCACAGGTCTGCACAGTGTGTGCAGCAACCTGCATGACCTTGGTCAGGGGTGGCTCAAGGCTCAAGTGGCCGTGCTACGCACAGCTTCACCTTCCTTCAAACACAGCAAGGCCGTCAGCAGTTTGCCAGTGCTGACTGAGATACAGGGGCCCTCGCTTCATTACAGCATTTCCTGCAGCACCACCGCCCATCATGGAACTCAAAAAAAACGAGAGGGGTGGACATGCAAGTCCTTTAGTGCCAGCTTAACGCCGCAGCAGCGGCGTTCCCGTCAGATTGCACCTTGTAAAGGGAGGGCTCGAAAGGCAGGCACAGCTTTCGGTGCTGGGTATACTTGCGGGGCGTGCAGAGAGGCTTTGGGGTACGAGGTCACCTCTATGCAGCTCAAAGCAATTGCAAAGTACTCAGCGGGCAGGCAAGGGCGGCTGAGCGGGAAAAGTGTTTGACAAGGCTTGTGAACGGCGAAGGGCCTTTGCTAACCCGTGCGGCCCCGAAACCCTGCCCTGGTGGCAGCCGGGCGATCGTCCCAGCGCCACCCTTTGACGAAGAGGCTTTTCACGAAGGGGAGGGGGTTGACGAACCTGGGGCGGGGCTTAGGCGAACGCTGCCGAAAAATGCTGCACCGTCTGAAGCACCATGTGGCAGGTCAGCTTCAAGCACTCACGGCCGTGCGAAAGAGAAGATCAAGCGCTTGTTTTGTCGTGGTTAACAATTGGCGAAGCAAAACTGCTATGCTTGGGGTTAAACATGGAGAAAAGCTTCCGGCCAACTCCTACTGCTGAGGGCGGCGCCAAAATACAAACAAAAACACTGCTTTTGAGAGAGGTGTGGAAACAAACAAGCAAACGACAACCTGCAAACAGCACATGGGATCGCCTACTGCGGGCCTCGAAAGGCAAGCACAGCTCTGGCGGCAGAGAGGTTTTGGGGTACGAGGTGGTACGAGCAGAGCGAGCGATCACCTGTATGCAGCTCAAAGCAATTGCAAAGTACTTAGCGGGCAGATAAGGACGGCTGAGCGGGAAAAGTGTTTGACAAGGCTTGTGAACGGCGAAGGGCCTTTGCTAACCCGTGCGGCCCGTGCGGCCCCGAAACCCTGCCTTGGTGGCAGCCGAGCGATAGTCCAAGCGCCAGCCTTTGACGAAGGAGGCCTTTGACGAAGGGGAAGGGGTTTGACGAACCTGGGGCAGGGCTTAGCGAACGCCGTTGAATGTCTGCGCGGTGGCCTCTAAAAAATGCTGCACCAGTCTGAGCGCGTCTGAAGCACCGTGTGGGTTGTCAGCTTCAAGCACTCGCGTCCGTGCGACAGAGAAGATCAAGCGCTTGTTTTGTCGTGGTTAACACTTTCCGAAGCAAAACTGCGAATGCTTGAGGTTAAACATGGAGAAAAGCTTCCGGCCGACTCCGACTGCTGAGGGCGGCGCCAAAACACAAACAAAAACGCTGCTTGTGAGAGAGGTGTGGAAAGAAACAAACCAACGACACCCTGCAAACAGCTCACGAGATCGCCTGCCGCTGGCATCGGAAGGCAAGCACAGCTCTGGGGGCAGAGAGGTTTTGGGGTACCAGGTGGTACGAGCAGAGCGAGCGATCACCTCAGCCAAGGGTGGGCTTTTGACGAAGCTTGGGCTTAGGCGACATCTGTGCAGTGTGGGGGGGCGGGGGGGCGTTGTTCGGCGAGGCAGCTGAGCGGTGGCGTGCATCTGAAAACTGCGGGTTCGCGGTTCGCTTCACTCCATTAAGACGGCCACAGGGAAAGCCATTGTGGTGGGTCTTGTGGTACGAGCATACCTTCTGGGGCGAAGCAAGCCGAAGCAAAGAATGGTACAGAAAATCCACTGCGCAGTGGCCTCTAAAAAATGCTGCACCAGTCTGAGTGCGTCTGAAGCACCGTGTGGCAGGTCAGCTTCAAGCACTCACGGCCGTGCGGCCGGAGTGTTGTCGTCCGACTGTAGACAAGCTATGCTCGGCAGTGCATGGGGTCAATTGGAGGTGCGTGAGCACAGGTCAGCAAGGCAGCAAGAGGAGTGAACTGAAAGAAGTGCCGGGTGAGGGCACGGATGCTGGATACGATGGGCAGACGGTGCCGCAATCACTCGGATTTTTTTAACAGCTGGCTCACAACGTGCCGACTTGAAGGCATGAACTAGTGCTGGTCTGCTTTGGATGTCTTTGGATGTCTTCTTCAATCCTGCCGCCCCCTCAGCCAAGATGGGAAGCTCGGAATGCCACCGTTGCGAGGCAAATCTTCCAACACAGAACCCAGGCCATGGAAGGGATGAACTAGTACGTGAGTACGTGATTGGCTATCGCAACTATGAGGGCGCGACGTTGGTCAAGGGGTGGCTGAAGCGGCCGCGCGCCGGTGAGATTTGCCTTCCCCAACAGCGTGAGTGTGGTGAGTGCGGTGCGTGGGTTCCATTGCATGCCGCACTGCCGAACCGCCTCACTGTCCTGGTTGGAAGCCGGGGGCTTAGGGCTTCGATTTGTTCACCTACTGGATATGGAGTGCACGTAGACAAAGGAGCGACCTATTTACTTTCCCCTCCCCGGGCCACTCGAAGAGAGCAGAATCTCGTGGCCCGGCTCATGTTTTGAGGTTTTTCCCAGTCCTCTGGGACAGCTTTCTTCGGGGGGCCCTTCCTGTTCTGTAGCTCCTTCTCGTCCTCGTCGGGTTCCTCCGGGGCAGTCTTCACTCTCTTGACTAAGGGCTCATCCATCGGGACGCTCGGGACGCCGTCCCCCGTCGCACCGCTAGATTCACAGCTCTGCACAGTGTCTGCGGCAAGCAACGCAGCTTTCGAAGTGAACAGAAAGAGGTGCCGGGCGAGGGTACGACTGGAGCAAAGCCTGTGGACTTCAACTTTTGTTTGGGCGCTGTGAGGAGTGGATCAGGCTTTCTTGTGGGCTTTCCAATGCTTGGGACACGGAGGGACCGAGGGTTCGGAGCCTCTCTCATACTTAGGCCTTGTGGTGGTCAAACTCAAAATGGACAGTGCTCACACAATTGGCGGGGCACTTCCTCATGGCCCTCTCACGACAGGCCCGAACGGGGGCTGCACAGGAGCTCGGCCTTATTTAATAATGGGCCCTTTGGGGGAGCTAGGGTGTCAAGGTGTGATGAGCCCATCCCGAAGGTTGTTTTTGGGATGTGAGGTGAACACCAGTCCGTGAGCCAATTTTAATTAGTCTTACAGGGGCTCACGGTGCGTTGCCCTGGTCTACAAGCCTTAACTGGGAAAAAGCGCCCATTCCAGTCCCAAAGTGTGAGAGAGATAGCCGCATGAATGAACTGAACCAAGATATGAGAGTTAGGGTCTCAAGGTGTGATGGGTGCTGCGGTCATCAACTCCAGATCCAATAGTAAGATTAAGGCTGGAGAGCACGAGTGACAGGATCAGTGGCTTGGAAAAAGAGGTTGGGCCTCAAGATGGGATGGGTGCTGCAGTTGGACTGGTCTCTGAGTCGGTCAATTATAAGTTCCTTGAAGAAAGTTCATGTCCCGAAGGTAGAAGATGAACCGTGAAGGAGCTTGGATGTGCGCTTCCCAATGGCAGAACAATGAAGCATGTCCGGAAGAATCTTCACCTTCAGTGGGAGCGAAAGACCCTGCAAGATTAGACGTTTCAACGTCTGGAGTGGCAGGTTTGCCTCCCCCTCCTGCCAGAAGCCGGACTGCAATGTTGCACTTGGGAAGTTCCCCCCCTCATGTCGCGTAGCAAGAGAAGGGGAGAGCACGCTGGAACTTGTTGGGGTCGGTATGTTGGCCGCAGCTTGTCCAGACCCAGACATCATGGAAGTTTCATAACGTTTGCAGTCTGTTACTGAAGGTTTACAAAAGGGTGCGGCTAAGGGAGGGATTGACATGGACTGACACATGTCTTCAATCCATCACGAAGTCACCCATAATTACAAAATGTTCAACATGGCAGTTTCGCTGTCCGAATGACAGCTGCAAATGTTGGAAAACGATCTCGCTGCAGAACGTGAACTCAGCTGGAGGCAGTGAGTCGGCCTTCCAGGGCTCCGGAGAACCTGATCGTTTTCTCATCGCTTTCTCATCATGGCGCATCGCACCGCACCTCGGCCAAAGCGCGGCAACGCCATGCAACAGCAACAGCTAGCCCTCTCTGACGTATGGGACCTTTTGGGACGTGCTTTCGTACCTGTCACAATCTGCCACAACTTGCCCAGAGCAGTCACTACATCACCACCACATGCCACGCAAGCTCCGGGGGAAGAAAAAATCTAATCCTGTCCAGATTCGAACTCAAAATGGATCCGAACCACTTCTGGATCCAGCGAGAAGTAGGCCAACTTGCTCAACTGAACCCATCTGTAGGCAATCGCAAGCACTACAGCCAGCACTGCTTCAAACACTACTTCGGACACTTGGTAATGCCAGATGACATGACAAGGAACCTTAGCGCAAAATTGCTCACTTATCCCGTCTGAGCCGACACAAGCCTGCAAAAAGAATCACAGAACATCGAGGACTGTGGCCCGTGACTGGGCTGTGTGATTCTCGGGTGATTTTTTGGAACAGAGTCGAACAGAGTGACAAGCTCAGATCAATGCATCCCTGGAGAACCCTCATGCCCAGCTGCTACACCGCTACCCTCGCAGAACGACTGAACAGCGCTGCCAGGCGCCCTGGTAATCAACTCCCATCTGGACAAATCTAGCGCACCATCCCGCACTACAGAATCAATCACAAAGCTCTACGAAAGCTCTACGACTCTACGGGGCATCTGCTGTGCGGCCTCCACATCTCTACGTGCATGCCAGACCAGATCGGCGTTTCGCAGACTCCAAAACCCGTTTTTTACATCTAGGCATCTGATCCTAAGCCCCTGCAACCCTATTAGCCTAAAGCCCCTTCTTTACATCTGAACCTTAAGCCCCCTAAAACCCGAACAAAAACCCCAAACCTGACAAGAGCCCTGATCCCGAATGCGGGCACGTGTGACCGGGGTTCAGCAAGGAACAACACGAAGACATGACTCGGCGCTTCGCCCCTTCCTTCCCCCCCTTCCACCCCCCCCCCCTCGACCCCAAATTATTGCATTGTTAGAGTAGTATTCTGTTGTTCTTTATAGTATTATATTGACATATCAATATATTTTAATGGGTCACTGCCTATAGCGGTTCCCCTGTGTTTTTTGCACGTTCCCTTCAACCAATGGTTTCCCCATATGAGAACCCCTAAATCCAATAAACCATGAGACCATTTAGACCATTAAACCATGAAACCAATGGCTTCCCCCATATGAAAATCCCTTAAACCAAGAGAACCGATAAACCATTAAACCGTTAAATCTTTAAACCGGGAAACCAATGGCTCAATGGTTTGACGGTTTTATGGTTTAAGGGATACTCATAATGGGGGAAACCATTGGTTGAATTGTTTAATGGTGCTCCTGCCGAGGACGGCAGATGATGCTGTAGTGGCATACTGTATTATCCTACATATTGTGATGTTTTTGATATTTCTACTCCTAAATGTTAAAACTATTAATTGCAAGCATTTTCCCCGTATGTTTTCTGCTTATAATGGAATTTGAAGTTTAGGGATTTAAGCCTCAAGCCCTGTAGGGTTGTAAGGTTCTATGGTATAGGTAACGCCCAAACCTTAAACCCTAAAGCTTTAACCCCTATAGGGTTCAATAGTGCAAAAACCTAAGGTCTGGGCATTTATACCTTCAGCGCCCTTTAGGGTTAAACCCCTTTGAACCATTTAGAGCCCTCATTATGGGGTTTTAGGGTTCTGACCCTAAACGGTTCAGGGTTAAGGCTTCAATTCCCGAACCTTCAACCCTCAAGGGTAAACTCTATGGGTTTAAAATGCCGAAATGTTAAACCCTAACCCCTGAAACCTTAACTCTATTGTATTTAAAGGTCAGGGTTTAGGTTTAGTTGCCGTCTTAGGTCTGAATGCATCAATCTTAAACCCTAAACCTGTCAACCTTAACCGTATAGGGTTGGGTTGCCTACATCATCATCGGAGTTCACGAGCTCTGCGGATATATGAATATGACACGGGTTTAGCTTGTTCCTGTGGTTGTGACTATGGTCTAGGGTTTGATTTCTATACGTTTATGTAAACCTAAAACGAACAAGGGGGACCCCATCACGCCACAACAAAACACCTATCCTAATAACTTTACCTTAGCTAATATTTCTCAAGCAACCATCCCCCGATAAGCAAAACCTGAATTCCATCATATAACGATATAGTTTGTTTTTATTTTGACTCCCAGGAAGTAGTGAGAAAAACACTGCTCACAGCTCAACATTCCTGAGTTGTGGATGTGTAGGTACCTGATGGTACCTGCTACGGCTGCGCGGAGGGCTCGGAATGGTTTGGAGGTCTGTGGCGGCCTGGTTGGAAGCTTGTCCTCAGACATGAATACAATGTATCCCTCTCCGCCCCTCCACACCCACCCACCTTTCCGTCAACAACACTGCAGCACAATCTCACCGCACTCAATCCTTCCCCTGCATTCCTCCCAATGCAATGCCACCACCCACCACCACCCACCACCACCCACCACCAAGCACCACCGCCAGCACTGTGGGCCTGGACAGCAATCGAACCGCGATTTTCGGCACGGCGCCGGGCATCCCCTATAGTGGAAAAACGCAGAGACGTCAAATTGAGGCCAAGCTGGCAGCGGGGAGGGAACCTTCAACAGGAAAGGAATCCAAACACGAAAACCACGCATGACACTGCAGCTACAACCACAGTAACCACAGCATCTGCAGCTGCCACCATGCAAGCAGCAACAGAGCAGCAGCGGGTGGGTGCGTGACTCCGTGACACTTCAACAGATGACTCGAGTTTGCCTGCTGAGGCCCTTCTTGTGGGACGAGCATTGGTGTGGATCTGAGTCTTGCAGCTCACACACAGGCCTTCTTTGGTATAATTACAACCTACCTGCAGTTAATGAACCGTGTTTTCAACTAACTGTTCCCAACCACTGCTTCCCGAAAGGCATTGCCGCGCTTTAAGCCTGCCACAACTTCTTTTTCCTAAGCCTGCCACAACTTCTTTTTCCTGCAAATCCCTTATCTATCTATCCTGCGCCGCCGCTGGCTTTTGTGCATGGCAGAAGTCCATGCCTTGCACGCCCGATGTTCTTGAGGGTTCGTGGCCGACGCTAACACCAGGGACTGAAGCGTCGGGTGTAGCATTGAGGGTGTGTAGTTAGGAGTCTTAAGTCAACCAAGATCCCAACAAGAAAGGACGCACAATCTCCCACTCCTCGCGCAAACCTCACAGCCAGACCTCACAACAACCTACAAAAGTGCATCTACCACCCTAACCCGTGGCACGTAATCAAATGGAACCAACGTCGACCTGCTCTTCACTTCGAACCCGTGGCTGCCCAATTGGACCGCCTGGAGGCTGATCGTTACAAACTTGGCTGCACATCGAACGGCAAAGCATATAATATGAGTGTCCTGCATGAGCGAATTCATGCTTCTCCTGCTGCTACACTGACATTTTGAGCCCAAGAAGCTTCAAGCAGAAGGGTTCTTCTAGAAGTTTCCCTCTTCACTAGGCCAGCCTGCACACTAGTTGAGAGCGACTCTGGGAACTTGACCCTCTCAAACCTTTGTTCCCTTTCTGAATGCGTCTCGAAGGCAACCACGTTTGACAAGCTCGGGGCGTGCAGCGCTTGTGCTTGTTAGGACCGTGTTCAGCTTGTTCATCCTCATCGGCTCTCCGGCTCTCCCCTCATCTGGCAGGTACTGCACGGATGCGTTCGAGCCTCAGCACTGCTGGCACGGGCACAGGTAGGCCGGCTTCGGCGATCTTTTCAGCTAGCAGGCTCTACGGATCTACGAGCACCTGTGCCGCAAAAGCTGCATTGAACATGTTTTGCATGGTGGAGAAGGGCATTCGACATTGCTTCGAGATGCGCGGGACCTCCGAATGTGTTCAGGCGAGGGCCTTCACGGAGTGCACAAGCGGCGTCTCTACGTGAGCTCTAAGCGTCTTGTGGCCATCTGTTGTGCTCAGAACACGTTCTCCTCACTGAGCAGCTGAGCGCACGCTGGCCTCCCTGGCCTTCCTCTCTGGAAGGCCAAGAAGGAAACACACATGCAAACGAGCCCACAGGAGTCCACAGGCTTCAGTTTGTCAAAGATCTTCAAAAGCAAGGGGCTTTGGAAGGGTATGTGGATCGCCACACACTGTAGCGAACACAACTTTCTGGAAGGATGGCTTCGGCTTCGGCGCACGCAGCACTGGCATGCTATGTGCCCTGGATCTGGTTGACGGCCTGCGATGCAATCCGGCCATCTTCTGCCAGCTGGCGGAACACCGTCCCAAACCGGGCAACTTCATCTCGCTCCATCACCGGGACAGCAGGCGCAGCAGCGGGTACAGCAAAAAACCAAGCAAGGCAACCTGGCGGCGAACGCTGGCAGCGCGACGCCCCAGGCAAAGCTACGCTACGCAGCTTTGGGATGTCTGTGTGGTGTGCAGCGCCAGTGCCCGCCTCCCCCGTCTAGACTCATCAAGAGCTGTCCGGTGAGGCGGCGCAGTCAAGTGGTGCAGAGAAGGGTGTCCGGAAAGGACAGCAGCTTTCTTACGATGCCATGACCTCATCCTGCCCATTCATGCCGGCACCAGATGCGCGGCACGAAGCAGCATGACATCTTGGAAGGACCTTGGTGAGGCCGTCTTTGCAAGCTCATGAATAATTACGACATTCTGTCGATCTTCACGGCCCTCAAGTTATTTGCATGGGCCGTTTATGATTATCAGCGGCCCTCAGAATAGTCTTGTTGGGGTGTGTCAGTTTGACAAAAACCCCAAACGCCCCTATCTCTTTTTTTGTTAGAAAGGCTTTTGGATAACATTAACAATTGAAAAACACAGTAGAACTTGAGATCTGGGCTACGAAAGCTAGACACAAGCCGGAGTAGCACGCGGCAAGCAGTGCAGTTTATGTCCTCGTCTATTTTGGAGCCATATATATAGCTTCTAATTCTGGAGTCTTAGTACGAAACGTCAAGAACTCGAGTTGGCGAAGAATGTCTGTCTGCTATCATAATGCCAGCAAATGCATGCTTCGAGCACATGTGCAAATGTTGCTCGATTGTTTGCAGCGGTCCAACAAGCACCGAAAAGCCTTCAACAGAAGGGCCTCAACGAGGGTGGGGGACCCACCTCCTTCCTAAGAGCAGTTGCGGCATGAACCTCCAGCACCTTTAAGGTGCCGGGCCGAAGTGCTCGCTCTGAATACCGTCGCTTCTTAGGCTGACTGTGTGACTCTTTCGCTGAGGATGAATGAAGGAATGAAAACAGCTACGGCAAGCCTTATGTCATCGAAAGATCATAGCAAGAAAGCGGTTGCAAAAGCAAAGGCTAAAAACAATAGGTCAATAGGAACCAACACTTGTTGCGATTTGTCATTTTGGAAGACAGCTTGCCCCAAAACTCTTGGGGGTTTAGGGCGTGGCTTGGGCTATAGGGTTTGTGACGGGGCCGAGGCTGGGGGTTTGGGCTTCAAGGTTATAGGGGTTGAGGTTTGGGGTTGAGGGATATATACAGTTTTGACTAGGGTTGGTTGTTTTTTGTTGAGGGTTCAGGGACTTAGGGTTGTGGTCTCTTGGGCTTACGGATGGAGATGTAGAGTTCAACGGTGGATTGGGGTTTAGGGTCTAAAGTGGGGTAATGCTTCGGGTTGATGATTACACCCCAAGCAACAAACCATAAACCTCAAACGCCAGACCCTAATTAAACCTTTCTTAGATGTACAAAGGGAAGGGGGGGGGGGGGGAGGGAACTTCAAAGATTGGGAATCAATTTTTAGGGGGGGGAGGGGATGGGGGTGGGGTCGGGCCCCCGCAGCCCATGAACTATTGGTTTTCAGACTAGTTGAGGCTCGGGTTCGGTTGTTGACCCACCCGAACTCTGGAGAGAAAGGTTGTAAACGACGACTCTCGCAAGCTGCAGGGAACTAGCTTTCAAACTTTAGAGCCAATGTTCTATACTCTCTTGTCAAAGGCCCCAAGAATCTGTTCAAAGTACTAACAAATCCAAGACACGTGAAAACAATTCATTTAACAAGGGTAGAATATGCCAGACTACTTGAACTTCAGCCCTCAGGCCAAAAATGGCTAGTGACATGCCTGTAGGCGCCGCTTTCTCACCAAAACCCGTCTGTGACAACCATAGGCGTTGCCAGATGCCGGAGGTGTGTGCGCTCCAATTCAGGAGTACACCATTCATCTTGGATCGCCATTTGGCAAATAACATGTCGCAGTTGTGGATTTCAATCGCTGACATTGTTATGTTCTTGTCCAGAAGTAATCCTTCTCCAAATCGATCCAGAGGCAAACATTCAAGTGCACCTTCTTGCAAAAAGGAGCTTCGAGAAGCTTCCGTTGGGACACCGCCCAGAACCGCACTTGCGAGCTAGCAAAACGGAATTGAGGGATGGGAATCCGTGATGCCTTGGCCCAACATAGCTGACGCATCCAAGCCCTTGCAATTTGAGACCTCCTCGTCTCGGTTGCCAGATACTACTTTACATCGGCCCATCCCTCCTAACGTCCATCCAAACTACCTGGGTACGAAGGACCCAAAGCCTGGATTGGATGTCGTTGGCATGCGCAATCTGTGGGGATTGCACAAGCCAATTAAACAGTTCGTTTGGATGCAACAGGACTCCAACAGGACATCCTATGACAGAATGATAGAGTGTCGAGGGCTGCACCAGACAACGGGCCAGGCTTTGCCTGTGCAGCCTTGCGCCGTCTTTTTAACTAACGACGGACGGAGTGCAATGCCTGGCAAGCCTACCACGACCGCCCGCTTGGCATGGGCATGGTTAAAGAAATTGTGCGGCCTACAGAATGGCACAGCAATGCCACAATGTACAGCCTTTCTAGTGCGCCCTAAGCTTTGCAACCCAAAGCCCGGCTGCGACTTGGCCGCAAGTCGAGCTTCACGGATGTTCCCGAACATCCTGAAACCTACTGGTGTCCTAGACGTCGACTCCGACGTCTGGGCTCTAGACATCTCTATAAACATATGGGACTTTACAATTGCCAGATCAGGGGATGATGTCACCTTCCAAGTCTGCGTTGATGTGGTCTTCGTGCTCTTCGTCCTCTTCCCCGCACCTTTCAACGAGGGGGTCGGGACTTGGTGGAGGATGTCTTGGCCTACGTAGCCTACTTGCTTAGCGTCAGGTGTCGACTATCTGATGCGATTTGAACGAGGCCACCTTCGCACGACGCAGCAACAAACCAACATGTACTTCCTATATCTTCCAGTGGTCATATGCGCAAGTATTCAATGATCATATTCATCAAACCAGCTCAAACAACTGGACCTGGACACTTCTGCACAATTCCTTTAGATTCTCCAGCTGTGCGGCTCCAGGCTCATGGCGGTGCCCTGCTGGACAACGGCCCCGACGCTAGCCATGACAACCAAGGAGTCTGAAGCACATGAAGCCTTTCGCAGTGCAGAGTGCGGAAAGCGGTGAAGCTGCGTGTGCTGCTAGCTAACCGCCCCCCCCCCCCCCCCCCCCCCCCCCCCCCCCCCCACACGCCCCCCCAAAGCTGTCATCCTTCAAAGGCAGACGATGGCTACGATGGCTACCCTGCGGCCCTGCGGTGTCTGTCTTTTTCGGTGGGAACTTCTAGTTGAGCCACCGCACTCGAACACTCAGGCCTTTACCAACTGCTCCAGTCAAATGCTCCTTCCATACTGCGTCTTGTGCTTAAAGTCACGCCTGGGCCTGCGTAGACATGAGACTTAGTGCTCGACAGCTTTGTTTCCCCCGAAGAGCCTTCTCCGGTTTGTCCTTCTCAATTGGACACAGGGCAGACACACCAGCGAGCAAGCTCCCAACTAACTCGAAGGTCGCGATGATGCCAGATACTTGGACAACGCATGCTGTTTCGGCTTCGCCTGGATGTGAGTCAAACCTATCTACACAAGGACTGTGCTGAGCAGCCTTCGCGATATTCATGAGGCCCTTCCCCGTAAAGAGAGAAATCAAGCCGACATCCAGCACGCAGGATGTAATCTCAGATTCGCGTTTTCGCTTGTCAGCGAGGTGATCCCGTATTCTCTTCTCCAAGTTAGTGTCCAGAACGCGTAGCGGGAGTAGCGGTGAAGGTGGCAGCTTTGACACGTGAGGGGCGCTCGAACTATTCGAACTGGTTGAACTGGCAGCAGACCAAGTATCATGATGCCCGTGCAAACGCCGGAAAGGAACGGCATCCTGCTCACGGCTAAGCAAATCGTGAAGTGCCCAGGACTGATTTCTCAGACTGCCGCACAGCAGCAAACACGAACATGCTCATAGCATACAAAGAAGAAGAAAGTTGAACTTGCCGGTGCTCTTGTCGCAACTCTGCTAACAAATAGCTAACACGGCATCAGAGCGAAATACAGTTGCAGCCAGTGGCCGCTACCGGATAGCTTCTTAACAGTTTTGCACAAATGCGCCACTGAAACAAATCCAACAATCGCACCTATGAGGCCTATCAGTCTCAGCGCCCAGTCCCTCCTTGTCACCAGCGTCGGTACAAGCGGCTTTGAAGCTTGAGAAAGCCGAGCCCAGAATGGCAAGTACAGACACAAAGGTGGAAGACGCCCCTGTGCAAAGTGCAGGTACCTGAGCTTGCTCGTGCGTGTGACGGTTCGACATGTAAGGCTCAAGATTCGGGAATTTCAAGCCTGCAAGAAGTATGAAAAAAGAACAGGGAGATACAGGACTGCTGGTCGAGCAGGTGGGGGCTAGTTGGGGGTGTTACGGACTTGCGGGCAATCGGGCCAACAGGCCTGGCTGCATTAAGGCTTGCAGCGCAATCGTGGGCTGCCCCGCTCGTAAACGATGCGAGGAAGCCCAAAGAGGCCACCAGCCTGGGCTGTTCATTCCTAGAACTGATAGCGGTCACCATAAAACTGCTTAAATTACATCATGTCCAGGGGATGTTGTCTTGACATTTCGTTTCAATGCAGCCCACCAGCCCCTGCACGGCCGAAGCGCAACTGCGCTTCTCGTCCTCACTGTCCTGAGGCCACTTGGGCAGCAAAATTGTAGCGGGTAGCAGGGTAGCAGGGGTAGCAGGGGCCTGGGCCGGCCCCTGCTCCCAAACCGCGGAGCAGCAAAGGCGTGGCAAAGCGGGCCTGCTGTTCCCCAAGCCGGCCAAACAAACACATGTTCCTGCGTTTGGGCCCTAAATTGGGGTTTGTAAAGGCTCAAACTTGACAAAGAAGAAGCCATTTCCCGCCAAGCCAGCAAAAAACTCCATGTTTTGGTCCTAGGTTCTGTGAGGGCCCAAAATCAAGCCCGCCAAACTACTGAAAGTCTTCATGTTTTCGTCCTAGTTTGAAGGCTGGCCAGGAAATGGCTCGCGAAATTCCTGCGTCTCGGTTCATCCAAAACCGAGTTTTGTATTTGGGGCGGTGAATGTGACGTCATCCAATGTTGGGTCTGGGCTTTGCATGTGAGACTTAAGCCCCAGCCTTCAGTTGCTCAGTGTGCACCATATTTGATACGGATTTTGCAGGTTAGAGATTCACAGGGCTCCGCCTGACATCTCCTTTCACCTCTGTGCATGGAGGAAATCGTCTGGTGAGGATGGTGGAATGTACTGATGTACTCGGTTTCGTCTGGGAGGGTGGCCTGGTTTTTGAGCTCTCCAATCCGCGACTTGGCCTATACAGAAAAAGTTGTCACCTTAGGACAAAATCATCTGATGAGGAGCGTGTTCAAGCTGTTTGTCCTCTGTCCTGTCTTTTCCATTGCTTCTACGACGATTCTACGAAGTCTGCTCTGATAAGCCGGGAAGTGGTCGATTCTGGCCCAGATGATTGCCCCAAAGCGGCTAGGCCAGGGACCAAACATTCCATTTGTTCGACAAGTATAGTTATAGCCAGTTCAGTTATAGCAGTGACCAGTATAGTGTCCTGCTTCACCTCTTGCATTTTGTTTTGTTGTTTACCAACAGTTGCGCCTTCGTGGCCCAGCACACAATTTGCGAAGACACTCTTCGACCGCCCAACCACCCAACTGCTGACAAGCTCCCCTTCTTCGTTCCAAAGGAACCTAGTGTCTGCTGCTACTGTATGCAACTAATAAAGCTAAACATGGCTCTACCGGTGCTCCGAAAGACCTCTCCTGTTTGTGGCATTTCTTCTGCGTGGAATAGAAGGCGCTTCCAGTCTTTCCCGCCGACAAGAGGACTCCATAGATGTCAAACGCGCAGTTCACCTGCACTGTGATGACACAAGTGGCTAACGGAGATCCCTGGCTCTCAATGCTCAGAAGAGTGGGACCACTTGTGCAAGCCCAGAACCGGAAGCCCCAAATGTGTCGTCCACGTGCTTTCAGGGTACCCCTATTAAGGCAGGAATCAAGCGGCTCGCCTTTTTGGTCACAGTCAAAGTACCTTGGTTTTTGGTTAGCCACGTGAAGTTGCAGCCCTAGCAAGTGTCACAGCTTCGCTGGAGCCTTAGGCATTAAACAAACCAGTGCTCCTCCACTTGCACAGCGACGGGGTGGTTGCTTTTCTTGTGCAGGTGCACACTCACGCTCTGATGCCCTTCACTGAGTTTGACGGCTCACAGCATGCATTGTATCACCGACAATCGGAAGCAAGCTCGTGTAATGCAATCCTCGTGCACGCCCCTGGTTCTCAAGGATGACACAGATAATTCTGACAAGACGGCTGTTCAATGGGCCCGCGTCGCGGAACTCACCAGCCGCCAGGTAAAGTGCTGCTGCCAGCACGCCGCAGCCGACTCTGACCATGCTGCCCTACACAGTTTTGCTCTCTGCTATTCAGTGTTGTCATCCGAAATTCGCTGTAGCGCATTTTTCTGTTCCTACTCTCCATGCCACCGCCCTGATGTTGCTCTAGAGGATAATATGGTGGCCGTGGTCCACTGCAAGCCTGAACATCAGAAGCAACCTTGCAAAAACGCGTGGCTTTGACGGTTCTTGTGCAGTCCCGTCTGATTTGGAGCTGCGCACTTTGGATCCTTTCGAATCGACACATTGCCACGAATTCTCGAAGCCCTACATCGACTTAGAAGGGGCTCAGTACAGCACATGTTGAAGCAACTGCATAGCAGCATAGTGCTGTCAGTCGAAGGCGAAGAGTTGTTCGGCGATCATTGGTTGTGCTCACAGGAACGCCCCAACAGCCTTTGACTTCAGATCTTACCATGCACCCACGCGTGCTCCGATGACAGAGGTTGCGTGGGAATTCTGTGTTTACGCACGGAGTTCTATGTCGAAAGAGGTCTATAGAAGTCTAGCCGTTGGGTTTAACACCGCGAAAGCCTCACAAGAGAGCATGTGTCTCGTTGACAAGCACTCGCTGTTTTCGTCGCCGTCTGCACTCGTGGGCTGTGCTTGTCCAGGCGTGACCTGGCAGAGTGGGGCTCTGCGGCATGGGATGGCATGGGAAGGAGGGAAATCTGCATCGAATGGAACTGCGGCAATGCTGTTCTGCAACATCCCCAAGCAGACGCTCGTTGAACTGTGCGGAAGTTTGTTTCCACCTCGTCCGACCGCAAAAACCCAGAAGCGCAATGTGACCAAGCCCACCACTGTCTCACACAAGCTCATTTCCTTTGCCCTTGGCAATTTTCTAATTTGCTAACTTTCTGTGAGTGAAATGGTTTCATCGTGAGAGTTGAGCCGTAGAGTAGAGCTGCAATTAAGGCATTAAGGCTTTAATCATTAAGGCATTTGTAAAGGTTGACGAGTTGGGTGTCAAACATCAATTCGAGGTTTGGGGATGTCGACAGCGGGCGACAGGTCCCGTCAAAGGCTGTTGGACATGACACATCGTGAAACAAAGCTAAAGAAAGGGTTGTTTCTTTAGGTGTTTCACGTACTTCACAATTGCTGATTCAGCATTTGGCGCTCAAGAAGCTGGAGGGGATGGCTCCACACGTGGTCACGCAAGGTGAAAAGTGAAGGTCTGCTCCAGGCAATGTGGCATGAAGCGGTGAGACCTCCAACTTAAGCAAACCTCTTCTACCCGAGCAAAACCGATCACAAAACCTCGGCAGAAGCCTGTGTGAGCCCATCTCATGTGGCCAAGCCGGTCAGGCCCATAGTGCGAATAGTGCGATAAACTAGATAACTTGCCCTGGAAACCTACACTTCTCGAGCATTCAAGCAACGAACAAACTCGACTTGAAAGTCGTTGGTCTCGGACCCCCTCCCCTGTCCTAACACCGATGGCACTCAAACGACAAGCATTGGTGCACTGGAAAACCGTACAAGGACCGAGAACCCAAAGAAACATCACGCGTCACCTCTGACTTCACACTCTCAGCACCCTAAGCCCAACACCTTAAGGCAATACCCCGCAGAACTTGGCAGCCTCGGGGTCTGACGACCAAGGCCTCAAGGCAGGCTGTTCAGGATTCTTTAAATGTTGGTTGTATTGTCCAGAAAGGGTTTGGATGAGTTGTCCAGCTCCACTGGCCTGATGAATGGTCGCCCTACATGCTCCCCAGGTTCCCTGTCTTCGCTGGTGTCACCAGTGTTTCGCATCCACAATGATATCCTACCCTGGAAGCATGTCGAAAAGGCATGAACTCTCTACATCTTGGCAAGTTGTCCCTATGAGGCTCGTGCCCTGTGTACGTCTCACTGAAGAGACCCCAAGCAGCAATGCCTCAAAAGCTGGAAAAAATGCTTCAACAAATGTATGCTGCATGCTTAGCACTTTGGGTTTGGCCTTGTGGACCGACGATGTCTGATGGCACGGCATGGATATTCAGGCTCTTGGGGGTCTTGGGTGTGGAGCTTACAGTGCACGCTGCTAATCCTGCTTTCCCTCACCTATGGACTCAAGCAAATGGGGCTTTGAGGCATCGGGGACTAGGATGTCCTGCAGGCATGGGGACATGAACAGCCACAAGCCCTTTGTTCAGCCGCAGGGACGACCATCCTCGCCGCCGGCAGCGAGAGCGCCTCGCTGGCGGTCGAAAGTGACGCAGAGGACCTTGATGTGTTTCGGCTGTTTCGGCTTGGGAAGAATTAAAGGTGTCATGGGAGCGGATTCCCTATGGATCTTGGAAAGTCGAACGTGATCTGCTAAGGCCGCGAAGAGCACTGTCCCAGCTGCGGCTTTCCCATTGATCGATCGTTCTGTGTTGAGCTTGAGCATAACACAGAAGTGTGGCCTTGCCGTAACGTCAAGAGAACAAAACATCTCCGGCAACGATGGTTTTATGTTATGTTGGACAGAAGCATCACTTCAGGAGAAACTTCTCTGGAAGATCTCCATAGTGATAGTAGTGCAAGCACTCTATTGGGTGGCTCTGCGCGGGTGTACTTTGCATTGTACCAGCGTGACGGAAAGACAGGCACATGCCAAGCCTCCAGCCTTCCTAAGTACCACTCCCACCATGATAAGAAAACCAATCCGACGAGAGCTTTGAACTCCCCGCCCTCGCATTGCTTCGTTTGGTTCACTGAGGTCTGTTGAAACACGGCTTGGCGTGTGGCCTTTCAGCACAAAGCTAGCTTCAACGCGGTTTGGATCCAGTGCTCCTCATTTTGCTTCCAGCGTGTCTGCCAGTTGTAGTGGGCTAGATCTGTGATCGTGTCGCGTTTCTGCGTCGCCCACAAGACTTGCATGGCAACTCCCTTCTTCGGGGCCTCTTCATATGCTGGGCGTCCCTACCAGTATCGCTATCACGATCTCGCCTCTGCCGAGCTCGCATGCTCTCCCAGCGGAAGCTCCTTCATCGCTGGAGACGATGGCCCGCAGCACTGTCCAGCCGTTGTGAAAGTCTCAATTACTTTCGACTGAGTGACTGAGTGTTGGGCTGTGGCTACTCGGCTGCTCCTTAAATGAGAGAGGGAAGCCAGGACCCGGCACAAAGGTCGGAACAAGATCCATTTCGGGGCTTGCGTGCTAAAGTGCGGCTTTGCTCTGTTGGCGCTCCCCTTGCTGTTGCTCCGTGAGCTTTCAGTCGTCAGTGCCAAGGAAACAGCTGCCCTCGAGCCGCCAAAGCTCCGGACGAATAGTCGGTGTCTCTTTCTATATCTCTTTCTTCATGTATGTTCTTTCTTTCTTTATCTTGTCACTTTTGTCTTTCTGTCTTTGTTTCCTCCTTTCGTCTTCTTCTTCTGCTGGGCCTAAGGGAGGAGACCCCCCGCAAAGCACGGATGCACGGCCGCCGTCCAAGGAGTGCCAAGGTCTGATGTGAGACTAGCCACTCAGCACAGACACATTGGCTTGTTTGCGTAGGTGGCTTCTCTGTAATTGCCATTGCGAGCATTTCACCCATATTACGAAAGGTTGGTGATTATAGCTACTGTTTTTTTAATTATTTCGTTCTTTTCTTTTCCTTTCCTATCTTTCCTCTTGTTCTCATTAATATTCTGTGCTACTTTCTCTTCTCTTCTTTTCTTGTCTTTTGTTTTCTGGGGGTGTAAGGGAGGCCTCTGTCTCTCTCTCTCTCTCTATATATATCTCTCTCTCTCTGCACGCAAGGCCCCCTCCCGAAGGAGAGAGCCGCCCCAAGGGGCGCGCGATGTCTATATATACATATATATCTCTCTCTCTCTCTCTCTCTCTCTCCTGTATGTATCTCTCTCTCTCTCTCTCTCGCTCTCTGCCTTTCTCTCTCTTATGGGGACTCAACATTCCACACTCAGGGCATGGCGCTGCCATCGTGACATGCTAGTCGCCCAAGGGATGTGGCAGTCCTTGGCTGCAATGCTCAAATTTCGGTGTGCCTTGTAGGCGTGAGGACTGAGGCTCGAGTGGGGCAACTAGTGGAAGCTTAGTGCCCACGCCTGCATGCCTGCCCTTGCTGTGCCATGCCCCAAGAAAGTTAGGCCGCCGTCGCGACAGAACCATTGCGTACCCAAATCTCGGACCTTCGTATCTGTTCTCAGTGGGCACGAAGGGGCTTGCAGAGAACTGCCGGTACCGCGTACTGAAACACCTGGACCTTCCCAGTCCCAAGTCTTCCCCGTGTTTCGCTCAAAGTCGAAGGGCAACCTAAGGCGCGAACTTCGCATCAAAGAGCTCGACTCGCCGATCCCAACCTCAATCCACAGAGGATGTCTGAAGCAGCTCTGGCGTAGGGCTTGTGGTTACTCTTCACAAAATAATGGATTTTGCTTAGCAGGCCGTGCTTAACCTGCAGCACAAAAATCCATTTGCAAAGGCTTACCCGTACCCACATGGCAAGGGCAGGGCTTCAAGAACAGCAAGTATGGGGGTGCACCCTTTCAGTACCGACATGTATGCCCATAACTATGAAGCTGACAGGTTTGTTGATGACCCTGAAGACAGGCCCAAAAGATTTAGGTGATCACGTCCTTCCTAGATCCAGCCACGATGTGGGCCACAGGCCACATGAGCTGTGATTGGCAAGAAGAGGATGGCAAACGACATGCACAGCACACAGGCTACTTCATAGAAATCGCGCGAACACCGACAAAAAACAACCACCCAGCCACAGGCTGTACGTAGCAAGAGCCTCTGGTCTGGACCCTCGACTCCCATCTCCTCTCCAACAGCTGCAGCATGACGCTATGGGACTCTAGGTTCAGTATGCCAGCGGATGCCAGCGGGTAATAATGGCCTTCACCCTAAACTTTCAACCCTCCCAGCTCCATCTGCAGGTCCCAACGGGCGGCGGCAACGAGGCGAAGGTCGGGCCTTTTGCGTACAAGGGCCGACTGGGCTTGTTTCCGTGGTGGCCGTGCGACATCCTGAGGTGGACTCCGAGTCTTCTTGCTTCCACAAAAACTTAACATCACACAACCTGCCGTGTGACCTGCAAGAAACCTCATGCATCTGTGCTGTCTGTTCTGTGGCAGTGGCCGGACGGCGAATGCGTTGACACCTTGCCTCAGATATATTGTAGGGCATCATGGCACTTTGAGCAGAGACACAAATTCAGGAAATGGCGCGGTCAAAAACAAACACAAAACATTTGGAAACTCCCCCCCCCCCCTGACCTCAGAGAAAGTGAGAGTGCCGGCCCAAGCTTTTTTGTGTTCTTGACAAGCCCAAACCCTCCCTGAGCCCTAAACACCCTGGCTAAACTTGGCTAGCTTTCTGACTTGTCTACGCCCGAAGACTATCTCATTCCTTTTTCCTGAAAATCCAACAGTGTGGTGTCTGACGGCGTCAATACTCATCGAAGGCCCGACCCAATTCAAGTGCCGGCCATGCAGCTTGTCCTCCTTGTACACTGGTTGGCCAGTTGACCTGGCCGAGTCACAAAAAACATCCTCTCTTCGCTTACGGCCAAAGCACAGAGGCTGCCACATCCCCCGTCTGTTCAGGGTGGGGACTGTGCGAAAATGCCCTGTGCATTTTCCCAGGTTCGGCCAAATTGCCCACAGGCTCTCCGTGTTCATGTCAGGATTAGGGTTGAGAAATTAGGCTACAACAAGGTGTCAGGATTCGGGAGATGGAAGAGCAACAAGGAGTCAAGATCGTTAGAAACGAAGAGTCCAAGCACGTCATGCATCCAGCTGGGCGTGTTTCTTGTAGACCCAAGATAGCCAACAAAAACCGAATGGCCCTTGAAACCCTGAAAATGCCCGCAAATATTGCCTCGAGTCACGTACGTACACTAGTGGGCATTTTCCCAGCAATGGGGGATGCTGCCACAAAGGATTCTTCACAACGGCAGCTTGTTTGCGAAGGCAACACGACTTCAGCATGATGCTTTGAATTCAAAAACTTGCAAGCCTGTGTCGTGCCACGAGTGTGAGACAAGGCCGAAAGAACCCATAAAGAAGCAAACGCCAAATTAACCTTGATGTCTGCAACACCGAAAGAGCACAATTCATTGTTTCCAAAAGTCAATTGCGTTTCCATTGCAGCAACTGACAGCCTCTAAACATGGCAAAGTAAGAGCAAGAAATGACAGAGTAAAAACACGCTGCCAAAATCACACTTACATCAGTTCATGCCCGTCAAGCAGTCAAGACGACCCACGCTGGAAGGAATGCAGTCTTCACCAACGAAAGCAGCCTAAGCCGAGTAAAGCTACAGCTCCTGATGTTGCTGAGCTTTGGAAGCAATGCGTCTTTGCATTGTGTCCGAAAAAACAGGCAACAACAGAACTGGCTTTGCTGAGTAGCTGGCTGTCTGTAGGGCGCGGGTGCCTGGTATCAGTATTCCGTGCTCAGACACGAGGTCTTATTGGCGAAGTGCAAATGTCAGGGTGAGGCACTTATGGCTTGATCGTAGGCCAGAGCTGCACTTTGTTGCCCACGAATTCCACACTCGCAGGTCATCATGGGTAAGGTGAAACTTAGCCTTGGCCAAGAAGTGGTACCTGAAGCGTTCCACCCCTGCATAGCCAGTCTTGTCACTAGTGCTCTTAGCACCCGAAGTGAGGTTTCAGAAAGCCATGAATCCATCAAGGCTGGGGTTGCAAGACGATCATCGGCTATATATTCTCTGGCAAGGGTTGCGCTGTCAGGAACCTCGTTTGACATCCGTTGGACGGATACCAGGTTTGACGATGTAGTTTTGGACGCACGACCCGATAGACCAGACATCAACCTCATCGACACCATCGAACCATTTCTTGACCACCTTAGCCTTCAGCGTTTATTCTGAATCCGAATGAAACCAACCCAAACTATTGACACATGCTGAGGCATCGAAGCCGCCCAAAGTCGCAACGCCTGACTCAAAACCTCAAAGACTTCAGACCCTCCTCTGCGGCTCCGACTGCTCTGACGCTTGAGCGTGTTGCTTCCAGCCCTGGCAAAACAAATTCGAGCTTTGATGATCGGATACTGCAGCTCTGTAAGGGAGTTGCATTTGAAGCACAGCCAAAGGACTTGGAGCTTCACACGATTCATAGGCTGTGTCGTACTGAACTGGCACAGGACGGGGGTTCGTCGTTGTCATGAAGCTACACGTGGCATGTTTCCAGTAGACCGAAGCTTTAGAGGTTGTCTCTAAGTTGTTTGCCCAGGTCCCTTCACACCATTGTGTCCTTTCCATACCGACGCGCATCCTCACGACCATTTTCAGAGTTCGTCTGCCCGCTTGATCTGCGTGTCATATTTGTCATTAGCCCAGCGGCGACAAAACGTGAAATCGTGCGGTTGCCAGGTCCTCCCTTCGAGGTAGAGCTGGGCAGTCTCGCGTGGAACCGACAGCAGCGCATTGTGAACAGTGGGGTGGTAGTAGATTGAGGAGATATTGAGAGACGACCACCATTTCCAGTCGACCTTATAAGGATCCAGTTCCTTCGTCAGCAAGGCGGAGAAGTAAGGCGAAGGGTAGTCCGGTGTATTGCAATTGATTATATAGCGTTTTCGAAAGCCCAGGTGTAACTGCCTGAAGTTCTCCAACTCATCCATCTGACTGCCTATGTTCTGCACGACTGCGCCATGAGGAGCCAGCATAGCCTGCAGACAGTAGGAAAATCCAACCTCTACCATTCGCCCGACTTATGACATCCACGCGCAAGCATCCGTTTTCAATGAGGCTGTAACCAGGCTGAGGTATCGTGTCAAGGCATGAGTCAAGTACAGTGGCTAGTTACAATGTGCATGCACAGGTTCCAGTAGGATTGCAAACTTTCTTCTCCTTGCTGCACAGTACCCTGTGCTTGGAATTGGAACCTAAGATCTGGTTATCGGCTCATCACTGGGCTAGCAATCTGCAAGGCATTCTCCAGTCATTGTTCAGACTGCTTATTCCAGCTCCGCACCCTATAAAATGCTTGACTTGAGTAGTGGTGGTTGGCCAGTCCAGGTAGAAGCAGCCTAATGCCCATCTCTAATTTAATTTGCATGGCCTTCACTCCAAGTTACATTCCCCCCCCCCCCCCCCACCCGTCCAAACAAAAAAAGATGTTGTTGGACCCCCAGTGAATAAGCCGTCTCTTCGCCGTGAGTCAGCCATGTCAGTGCTGCTTGCTTTGACTGTCTCCCACTCTTCTTCTACCCCCCCGAAAGGAGACACCAGCCACGACGGCCCGCTGCTCTGTCTCCCACTCTCTCTCTCACCCTTTCTCTCAGAGTCCACTGACCTACCACTTCCTTTCAGTTACAACAGCGGCTCCAGACCCCCTTCTTCCCCTCCAACCTGCTCTCCCTTCGATTCGCTCTCTCTTCACTTTCACTCGGGCAGGCAGTGTCCGTTGTAACTATTAAACAGGCATTTTGCCGGCTTGTAGCGAAATCCGGCAAAATGGGCCTGGTTTGGCAACGGGACAGACCCCAAGAGCCTCCACGGGTTCCGGAGCTTTCAAACATGCATAATGATCATAATGCATATACTTCAATCGCTTCTCATGATCGGTCTAATGCCCAAACGATTTAGGAGGGCTCCACATGATTAGGCCTTGAGGCGTATGCCTGTAGCAGGGGAGCTAGCAGCATCACTGGCACTGCTCTGCAGATGTGTTCTGACAGCTGTTGCCATCCATGGAACCTGTCTGCAAGGTTTCTGCTATGAACCAGAAGCCCAAGCCCACGTGGCACCCAGATGTCGTTCAGCTTGTGAACTGAGATCGTGAATGATGTTGTTGTATGCTTTAGTGTTCTTCACTTACAAACAACAAACATTGCTCATGGAAGTTTGGACGTCCTGCCTGAAGGTTCTGGTAAAACTTAATGGACCATTGGCTCCGCAGGGGGTCGTCCGTCGAGTCGATGATGCACAAGTCGAAGTGGCCTTTCTCATGGCGCTTCTCCTCGGCCCACTGGACCCCATCCATGATCACCAACTCCAGCCTGGAATCCTGAAGGCCAAGTTCGCAGTTGGGGCCGTCTTAGTCTAGGTGTTTTCGGTGTTTCCAAATCTCAGCTGATGACCCACATACCAGTACATGGAAAGCAATTATTGTGCTGTGCCTTCGGGATGATTTGAACATATTTTGAGGCAACTTCTTGGAGAATCTGTATAGGTCTGCAGCAAAGACTGCTCAAAGAGTGCTGATCCCACCCAGCCACAGGCCCACGCGCACGCGCACGCACACGCACACGCACACGCACACGCACACGCACACGCACACCCACACCCACACCACCACCACCACCACCACACACACACACACACACACTCGCGCGCGTTCTCAAGCACTCTGTATTAACACTGTGACGAACAGCATCACAATCGATCGCAAGCTGAATGCAGGACATTCCTTGGAAACTCATGGGAACATCCTTCGAGGCTTCACCTCTTACAGATTGAGTTGAGCGCCAGCGGCCTGATAGCTTGCCGCGATCTCAGGCAAGAATTGCTTCGAAACTTCTGGCACAGTTGCATCAATCTCAACCTGGAGGACGTGCTCCACCTGAGGGTACCTGGGAGCAGGGATCTGGATGATCTGGAACTGGGACCTTCCTTCCGATTCTCAGGTCATGGAGGGCTGGTGGATGTGCGCAGCCTCTTGCGGAAAGCTACGCCAATGGTTAGCGGTCAGTCCGTACCGGCGCGAAAGTCTGCAAAGGGGAGTGGCATTGGCAATTCTGTGGATAGCAGCCCCGAACCCACTTTGAGGTTCACGGCTAGTTGGTGAGTATATGGTGATTGGCAAGGGTGTCCTAATGAAGAAAAGAACCAAGGGTCCTTCGACTCCTGCACTCAGTTCACAACCCCTCAACTTGAACCCTTGAAGGCTTTCTCATTGCTCTCTATATATATATATATGTATGTATGTATACATTATCCATATTGAATCATATTGAGCAGGGTCCCAAGTGAGGCTTGCCTGAGCAACGCCGTCGCAACTCCCCCATCGCCAGCGCCCACCACAAGAATGCGTCCTTGTGTTTCAACAGGTAGCACTTGTTGTCACCATAACCTCTATGTCCATTCCAAGAGGTCTGCATTTTCTGGACAAAGTTTATTCCGGCTCCGAAACCGAAAAAGGTCGGCACACGTTGGACCATAGCACGGCGAGCACTCAAGACGTCGGGTAAGCGTAGGGCCTTCTACCGACTTCTACCTCCTGGCTCATTCTGTCTCTAGAACGCAGAGCTGTATTTGCTTCCACGTTGGCTGGGCCTTGCCTGGGTTAGGCTCGCAGGCCCCGGGCAGAGGTGTGGAGGAAGCCGCCAGTGGCCGAGGGGGTGGACGAACGTGGCGGAGAAACCCTTAATACCCAAACCTGAACCCCAATTGAGAAGTACACCTGTGCTCCAGCAAACGGCTCCGATAATGCATTTGCGTTGTGCGCACATGTTCACACGCACCTGTCTCAGGATTGTGGGCGTGGGCCCTCGTGATCACGAACGTGACTTGACTCAAACCTGAAACTGCTCGCGCTGGATGGAGGCAGGTAGCATCTATGGGACGTGTTTGCTTGAACGCGTTTTGTTTGAAGAAGGGCACATGATTGTAAGGTACATTGCTGACGCCGGGTCAGGTTGCCCGAGACAACAGCCCTTTGAGCATTGGCCCAAACCCTTTCAGAGAGGCATTGTGTGATTCAATGGACGGCTCCCTCCACGCTAAACTTGACTTCCATCCAGGCATCGTCCACGTGGTCCCAAGGCAGCCATGGCTGGATGAACCAGAGACTCGTGGTAGAAATCCTGGTGGTTTTTGTTTTGTGGGAATGGACAATCGGGTGCCATTTGGGGTTGCGGGGAGTCAACTCGCACATGGACAGAGAACACTTCAGAAAGGACAGTAGAAAGTTCAGGGACACCTCAAAACATCTTGGCATCAAGGAGGCGGTCGGCACGTACGAGCTATGTAGAATATCGGTAACGAATTTGCGCTAATTCTTACTAATGACAGCCGCAAGCCGGGATAGATGCACCGTTCGAACATGAAAAAGTACAGAATCAATCCTACTGAACCGCGGTGCCTCTCAACATTGTTAGCCCACCAACAAGTTGTAGTAAGAGATGGATGCAAGAAGAGTTTTGGGTAGAAGTAGAGCGCAGTTCTCTGAAATTGGGCCGTGTTTGGACTTGTTTGGGTGCGGCTCCTGATATGTAGGGCCCCCAACAGAACTTCGACATGCGGAACAGGGAGCCCTATTGGGATCCCCAGCTCCATTTTGCACATTGTAAAATATACATATATGCGCCGACCCCAGCGGCAGCGGGGCGGCGTCAGTGAAGACCCATAGTGTTTTCTTCACTTCTTACCGTCTCCCCTCACCGTCAAGCCCGATCCAACCTCCCTCCCTCGTTCCTGCCACCCCCTACCCCCTACCCCCACCCCCCCAACCCCCCTTTACCCCCTGCCCCCCTGCCCCCCAAGAGTCGATCACCTCTTCCTTCGGCGCCCGAAAGCCCTTTTCTAAGGCCCCTTGTTGCCTTCCTTTGAAGCCTCCCTAAAGCCCCCCCCATGAAGCTTCTCTTTGAAGCCCCCCCTAAGCCCCCTCAACCCCAGAGTCCTGAAATCTGTCATACAAGCACAGGTCCTCCAACCTTCTTTTCTCACCGGAATCCCCTCTCTTTAAGGTTCTCTCCCCTTAAGCCCTCCCTCCAAACTGTTCCTTTTGCACGTTTTCGCAGACTATGTTTGCAAACGGGGGGGGGGGGGGGAAGGCTGGGTCCCGAGAGGGGTCGCTTTGCGTTTTGGTCCTTTTTGACCTACCGGAAGGAATGATTCAACTTCGTTGCAGTCGTCTTTGGCGTTCCTAGTGCTTCTGAGATGCCCTAAACCCTGAGCCGAGGGGTGTGGGTTTACGGTGAGGTGCCGGAGGAGTTTTCTTGGCATGCAGCATGTTCACTTGGCATCGTCGTGCACTAGGTAGGAGCCAGGAGCGTTCCTCCGACGCCTCACTGTAAACCATAAACACTCGGCTCAGAATTTAGGGCATCTCAGAAGCACCATAAACGCCAAAAACGTTCGCAATGAAGTTGAATGATTCATTTCAGTAGGTAAAAAGGGACCAAAACGTAAAGAGAACCCCCCTTTAAGCCCCCCGTCCCCTTACGTCCCCCTTTCGAAGTTTTTGTAACGCCCCTGCAGGAGACTTCCCGGCCAAGTTGTCTCAGTCTAGGAGGGCTCTCTGAGGGTTCCAAAGCACGCCCGCCCTCACCGCACCACCCTCACCACCCTCACACCCCCTACTCGTGTCCCGACCCTACTCCCTCCCCCCCACCAACATACCGCCGCCCATGCCCGCCCTCCCCGCCTACCCCCTACCCCCAACCCCCTAAGCCCTACCCGACACCACCTCTCCCCGCGCCTGCAAAAATTCGCCTCGGCTTCCTGCCGAGAAGCGTCTGGAACAAGCAGACCCGGATCGGGCCTCCTTCCCCCTAACCCAACCCTTCCCCCCGTGCCAACTTTTCTGACGCCACCCACCCCCCCCCCCCCCCCCCGCCCTGTGGGACCCCCCCCCAATCCCTTGGAGGAGCTGCAAACCGATGCTGTGGGTCCCGCTTGTCGGTGCTCTACGGGGGATTGCCTCAAACCCCCCCTCCCCCCTCCACACCCCCCCACCGCCCCCCCACCCCCCCCCCCACCCTCCCCCCACCCCCCCCCCACCCCCCCCCACCCCCCCCCCCCCCCCACCCCGCCCCCCCCCCCCCCCCCCCCGACCCCTCCCCCCCCTGCCCTTCCTCCCTTTTTTTGCGAAACCCTCTTTCCTCCTTTCCTGTCCTGGGGCCGGCCCGGCTGCCGAGGCGGCGCGCGCAAGCGTTTACAATATACGAAACCCTAGGGCTTGGCTCGTTTTCCCAGGTATGCCTAGTTTCCTAGGAAAAATAAAAAATCAACAAATATAGGAAACCCTCAAAAAGAGAGAGCTTGGCTCGTTTTCCTAGGTTTTCGTATATGTTGCAGATTTTTTGCTTTTGTTCCTAAGAAAAATAGCAAAAAATGTGACAAATACAGGAGACCCTAGGAAAAAAGAGAGCTTGGCTCGTTTTTCTAGGTTTTAGTGTTTTTTCCTATTGTTTTCACTATTTTGGCGAATATTTAAGTATACAATTCAGTTTCACGTGTGTTTCTCCATGTCTTTCCTATGTTTTCCATATTTTTGCATTGTTTTTTCTAAGGTTTTTTGCTATTTTTGAATTGCTACATCTCCCAAGCCTATGTTTTCCCTATTTTCCCCCTAATTTGCATTCCTGTTCTTTTCCTATGCTTTTCCTATTTTTGTCCAATTCCATTTTTTTTTATTTTTCCTATGTTTTTCCAAGCACTTCCATTGACGAGACATCTTAAAGCTAAACCCCAAGATCCGAAGTTAAGTTGACTGTTTAGGTGTTACAGTTTCTTTTTAGCAGCCCCCCAAGCCCTTAAACCCCTAAACCCCCCCCATAAAACCTAAACCCTAGACCCTGGAAAGCGACCAGGCGGTCGACTCTAAAACCCCAAGCGACCAAACGGTCGACTTTACAACCCGAAGCGACCAAACGGTCGACTTTAAAACCCGAAGCGACCAGACGGTCGACTGCAGAACCCCTAAACCCTAAACCCTGAACCTAAACATAAACTTAGAATAACCTCCTAAACCTTCAACTTCGAAGCAAAAACACGATGCCAGGCCTTCTCCGCGACGCCGTCCGCGGGACTTTTGCGGGTTTGGGGTCAGCGGCACTGGCGGTAGCCATGGAATAAATAAATAAACAAAACACACACATATATAGCATATATATATATGTACAAGTTATACATAAGACATATATACATATATGAGAGAGGGACCTTTATGTACTATGTTGCTACCTGTTTTTCTATATGTATAGAGAACGTATGGAAGAATTAAATGATTTGAATTATTTAAATTAGTTTTGAGGCTCGGGAATTTAAATAATTTAATTCTGCATTTAAATTAGTTAAATTAGTTTCCGGGCCCGCGAATTTACATAATTTAAATTATTTAAATTCGCGGGCCTCAAAACTAATTTAAATAATTTAATTCGGGATTTAAATTATTTAAATTAGTTTCCGGGCCCGCGAATTTAAATAATTTAAAGAATCTAAATAGATCCAGATTTTCTCCCAGCACAGACCATTTAACTAATTTAAATAATTTAAATAATTTAAATAATTTAAATCCGGATTTGAATTATTTGAATTAGTTTTGAGGCCCGCGAATTTAAATAATTTAATTCGAGATTTAAATTATTTAAATTCGCGGGCCCGGAAACTAATTTAACTAATTTAAATACCGAATTAAATTATTTAAATTCACGGGCCTCGAAACTAATTTAAATAATTTAAATCAGGATTTAAATTATTTACATTATTTAAATTATTTAAATTATTTTAATTATCTAAATGGTCTGGGTTCGGAGAAATCCTCATTTTATTTGATGTTTTTAAATTATTTAACTTCGCGGGCCCGGAAAAGAATTTAAATAATTTAAATCCCGAATTAAATTATTTAAATTAGTTTCGAGGCCCGCGAATTTAAATAATTTAATTCGGGATTTGAATTATTTAAATTAGTTTCCGGGCCCGCGAATTTAAATAATTTAAAGAATCTAAATAGATCCAGATTTTCTCCCAGCACAGACCATTTAACTAATTTAAATAATTTAAATAATTTAGATAATTTAAATCCGGATTTGAATTATTTGAATTAGTTTTGAGGCCCGCGAATTTAAATAATTTAATTCGAGATTTAAATTATTTAAATTCGCGGGCCCGGAAACGAATTTAACTAATTTAAATACCGAATTAAATTATTTAAATTCGCGGGCCTCCAAACTAATTTAAATAATTCAAATCCCGATTTAACTTATTTAAATTATTTAAATTATTTAAATTATTTAAATTATTTAAATTATCTAAATGGTCTGGGTTCGGAGAAATCCTCATTCTATTTGAATTATTTAAATTATTTAAATTCGCGGGCCCGGAAAAGAATTTAAATAATTTAAATCCCGAATTAAATTATTCAAATTAGTTTCGAGGCCCGCGAATTTAAATAATTTAATTCGGGATTTAAATTATTTAAATTAGTTTCCGGGCCCGCGAATTTAAATGATTTAAAGAATCTAAATAGATCCAGATTTTCTCCCAGCACAGACCATTTAACTAATTTAAATAATTTAAATAATTTAAATAATTTAAATCCGGATTTGAATTATTTGAATTAGTTTTGAGGCCCGCGAATTTAAATAATTTAATTCGAGATTTAAATTATTTAAATTCGCGGGCCCGGAAACGAATTTAACTAATTTAAATACCGAATTAAATTATTTAAATTCACGGGCCTCGAAACTAATTTAAATAATTTAAATCAGGATTAAATTATGTAAAATATTTAAATTATTTAAATTATCTAAATGGTCTGGGTTCGGAGAAATCCTCATTCTATTTGAATTATTTAAGTTATTTAATTTATTTAAATTCACGGGCTCGGAAAAGAATTTAAATAATTTAAATCGGGATTTGAATTATTTAAATTAGTTTTGAGGCCCGCGAATTTAAATAATTTAACTCGGGATTTAAATTATTTAAATTAGTTTCCGGGCCCGCGAATTTAAATAATTTAAAGAATCTAAATAGATCCAGATTTTCTCCCAGCACAGACCATTTAACTAATTTAAATAATTTAAATAATTTAAATAATTTAAATCGGGATTTGAATTATTTAAATTAGTTTGGAGGCCCGCGAATTTAAATAATTTAATTCGAGATTTAAATTATTTAAATTCGCGGGCCCGGAAACGAATTTAACTAATTTAAATACCGAATTAAATTATTTAAATTCCCGGGCCTTGAAACTAATTTAAATAATTCAAATCAGGATTTAAAATATTTAAATTATTTAAATTATTTAAATTAGTTAAATGGTCTGTGCTGGGAGAAAATCTGGATCTATTTAGATTCTTTAAATTATTTAAATTCGCGGGCCCGGAAACTAATTTAAATAATGTAAATCCCGAATTAAATTATTTAAATTAGTTTTGAGGCCCGCGAATTTAAATAATTTAATTCGAGATTTAAATTATTTAAATTCGCGGGCCCGGAAACTAATTTAACTAATTTAAATACAGAATTAAATTATTTAAATTCGCGGGCCTCCAAACTAATTTAAATAATTCAAATCCCGATTTAAATTATTTAAATTATTTAAATTATTTAAATTAGTTAAATGGTCTGTGCTGGGAGAAAATCTGGATCTATTTAGATTCTTTAAATTATTTAAATTCGCGGGCCCGGAAACTAATTTAAATAATGTAAATCCCGAATTAAATTATTTAAATTAGTTTTGAGGCCCGCGAATTTAAATAATTTAATTCGAGATTTAAATTATTTAAATTCGCGGGCCCGGAAACTAATTTAACTAATTTAAATACAGAATTAAATTATTTAAATTCGCGGGCCTCCAAACTAATTTAAATAATTCAAATCCCGATTTAAATTATATAAATTATTTAAATTAGTTAAATTAGTTAAATGGTCTGTGCTGGGAGAAAATCTGGATCTATTTAGATTCTTTAAATTATTTAAATTCGCGGGCCCGGAAACTAATTTAAATAATTTAAATCCCGAATTAAATTATTTAAATTAGTTTTGAGGCCCGCGAATTTAAATAATTTAATTCGAGATTTAAATTATTTAAATTCGCGGGCCCGGAAACTAATTTAACTAATTTAAATACAGAATTAAATTATTTAAATTCCCGGGCCTTGAAACTAATTTAAATAATTCAAATCAGGATTTAAAATATTTAAATTATTTAAAATATTTAAATTATCTAAATGGTCTGGGTTCGGAGAAATCCTCATTCGATTTGAATTATTTACATTATTTAAATTATTTAAATTCACGGGCTCGGAAAAGAATTTAAATAATTTAAATCGCGATTTGAATTATTTAAATTAGTTTTGAGGCCCGCGAATTTAAATAATTTAATTCGAGATTTAAATTATTTAAATTCGCGGGCCCGGAAACTAATTTAACTAATTTAAATACAGAATTAAATTATTTAAATTCACGGGCCTCGAAACTAATTTAAATAATTCAAATCAGGATTTAAATTATTTAAATTATTTAAACTATTTAAATTATCTAAATGGTCTGGGTTCCGAGAAATCCTCATTCTATTTGAATTATTTAGATTATTTAAATTATTTAAATTGACGGGCTCGGAAAAGAATTTAAATAATTTAAATCGGGATTTGAATTATTTAAATTAGTTTCGAGGCCCGTGAATTTAAATAATTTAATTCGGGATTTAAATTATTTAAATTAGTTTCGAGGCGCGTGAATTTAAATAATTTAAAGAATTTCAATAGGTCGAGAATTTCTCCGAGCCGAAACCATTTAAATAATTTAAAAATTTCACAAACTCAAATAATGTAAATAATTCAAATATCTTAAATCATTTAAATCTGGATTTGAATTATTTAGACTCTTTAGGGTTAGTAGCTTAAAACCCTATAGGGACCGGAAGGTATAATGATTTGAACTCTACAGCGCGCTTTTTTACATTAATATTAAAATAAAGTCTGGCGTCAGGTATGGTCGCTTTTGATTCTCACCATCGAATGCGCGGAGCCTACAGTGAATGCAGTGTTAACTCAACTCGGAGTACTGTTTTCGGTCTCCGGGAAAGCGGGGTACTGTTTTCGGTCCCTGAACACGGTGGTACTGCTTTCGGTCCACCGTCTCCCCCTCTCTTGTTTGTGTATTGTTATCTCGCCAACTGCACACTAAACAGCACAGACGACATGGTGGTACTGTTATCGGTCCACCGTGTTTGTGCTTAAACTATTACAACAACATGAAACATATCATATTCTTTTTACATGTGCTGTAACTTCTAGGACATACATATGGCCGCGTGCCAATATTGATTGCTTGTAACAGGGCCGCGGCCCGCACACGCGACATACCCCATTACGGAGGCTATGCATCAACGGCCGGGGTTTTGCGACAGACGTGTTTGTTGTTGTCTGCAGGTTCCAAGTCTTGCTTATCCGGGTGTAAGTGTTCTTAAGTTTCAAAAAGCAAATATATATGTAACACTGAATTTTAAACCCCCCTGAACCCTTAAAGGCCGCGTATGTGGGGTGGTTCTAAGTCTTGCTTATCGGGGGGTAAGTGTTCTTAAGTTTCAAGAACAAATATGTATGTAAGACCGAATTTTAAACCCTCTTAAACCCTTAAAGGCTGCGTACGTGGGGTGGTGCTAAGTCTTGCTTATCGGGGGGGAAGTGTTCGTCAGTTTCAAGAAGCAAATATATATGTAACACCGAATTTTAAACCCCCTTAAACCCTTAAAGGCTGCGTATGTGGGGTGGTTCCAAGTCTTGCTTATCGGGGGGTAGGTGTTCGTAAGTTTCAAGAAGCAAATATATATGTAACACTGAATTTTGAACCCCTTAAACCCTTAAAGGCTGCGTACGTGGGGTGGTTTTAAGTCCTGCTTATCGAGGTGGTAAGTGTTCGTAAGTTTCAACAAGCAAATTGTAAACCCCCTTAAACCCTTAAAGGCTGCGTATGTGGGGTGGTGCTAAGTCTTGCTTATCGGGGGGGAAGTGTTCCTCAGTTTCAAGAAGCAAATATATATGTAACACCGAATTTTAAACCCCCTTAAACCCTTAAAGGCGGCGTATGCGGGGTGGTTCTAAGTCTTGCTTATCGAGGGGTACGTGTTCGTCAGTTTCAAGAAGCAAATGTATATGTAACGCTCAATTTTATACCCCCTGAAACCCTTAAAGGCTGCGTATGTGGGGTGGTTCTAAGTCTTGCTTATCGGGGGGTAAGTGTTCGTCAGTTTCAAGAAGCAAATATATATGAAACACCGAATTTTAAACCCCCTTAAACCCTTAAAGGCGGCGTATGTGGGGTGGTTCCAAGTCTTGCTTATCGGGGGGTAGGTGTTCGTAAGTTTCAAGAAGCAAATATATATGTAACACTGAATTTTGAACCCCCTTAAACCCTTAAAGGCTGCGTATGTGGGGTGGTTCTAAGTCCTGCTTATCGAGGTGGTAAGTGTTCGTAAGTTTTAACAAGCAAATTGTAAACCCCCTTAAACCCTTAAAGGCTGCGTATGTGGGCTGGTGCTAAGTCTTGCTTATCGGGGGGGAAGTGTTCATCAGTTTCAAGAAGCAAATATATGTAACACCGAATTTTAAACCCCCTTAAACCCTTAAAGGCGGCGTATGTGGGGTGGTTCCAAGTCTTGCTTATCGGGGGGTAGGTGTTCGTAAGTTTCAAGAAGCAAATATATATGTAACACTGAATTTTGAACCCCCTTAAACCCTTAAAGGCTGCGTATGTGGGGTGGTTCTCAGTCCTGCTTATCGAGGTGGTAAGTGTTAGTAAGTTTCAACAAGCAAATTGTAAACCCCCTTAAACCCTTAAAGACTGCGTATGTGGGGTGGTTCTAAGTTTTGCTTATCGGGGGCTAAGTGTCCGTAAGTTTCAAGAAGCAAATATCTATGTAACACTGAATTTTAAACCCCCCTTAAACCCTTAAAGGCTGCGTATGCGGGGTGGTTCTAAGTCTTGCTTATCGAGGGGTAAGTGTTCGTCAGTTTCAAGAAGCAAATATATATGTAACGCTCAATTTTATACCCCCTGAAACCCTTAAAGGCTGCGTATGTGGGGTGGTTCTAAGTCTTGCTTATCGGGGGATAAGTGTTCGTGAGTTTCAAGAAGCAAATGTATATGTAACCCTGAATTTTAGACCCTCTTAAACCCTTAAAGGCTGCGTATGTGGGGTGGTTCTAGGTCTTGCTTACCGGGGTGTAAGTGTTCGTAAATTTCAAGAAGCTGTGAGGGTTCCAGGTCTTGCTTGTCGCGGCCAGCCCCACTAGGTCCTCAACAGGGGAACTTTCTAGGCTTTCGGCAAGACACCCCCGAAGCCTGAAACCCGAAATTCCCCAACATCTGTGTTAAAGCAAGCGATATACCTTAAACGTATGTACTTAAGGTCCTAGATTTTTTTTGCTTTATGATACTTAAAGAACCCCATACAATAAGAGCGCGCAACATGACGCATTCCATGCTGTGGAGTGTATAAATGCCTTTTGTCTATGGGCAAAAAAATGACACATGTCAGGCCCTGAACTGCGTCATCTTCTTCGTGAAAGACGAAGCATGACAGGACACATCTCAAGTCCTGACTATGTCATTGTTGTCCAGTAGAGGGCGACGCATAGCAAATGAAGTTCAAAAAGATTGACCCAGAGAATTTGACGGCTATTACGGTGTTATCCGCTGGGATAAATGTTGGAACAAGAATTATCAGGGAGGTTTCAGGGACCACGACTAGTTTCATGGTTGTTATGGTTCTTAAGGTTACCAATCCCATTGTGTTTTTGTTAGTTCGTTTTTCAGCTTCAGGCTAGATGGCGAAGAGTAAAGAACAAGAAACCCTGAAAACATTTAGGGTGCGGTTGCAGCCATAACTTTCTTGACTTGACGAGGACAATGCTGGCTTTTGTGACTTCAAGTGCAGTACTGAACAATGGATTTAAGGTTTGAGATTTGAGAGTACGGTTCTTAGACGGACAAGGCTTCGACAATTGCGGGCTTTGGGTATTGGAGTTCAGACGCTGGCGTTAGCGAGTGCACCATCTCGTCATGCTTCGACTGCATCAAGCCTTTGCTCAAGTTGTAGGTCTTTTCTTCAGCGTTCTTGCGTTGTACCTCGCAGGCCAGCCTTTGCAGATTGCAGATTGAGCATCTGCAAGAAATTTATTTCTTTCGTTATAAATATTCAGGCGTCATGGGGAAGAGCAAGAAGCGCCAGTCGGGCAAGGACAAGAAACACCAGTCGCCGCACACGACGTGGAAGAAGAACTCCCGAGCGATGGCTCTCCTCTTAGTCTTTTTTTTATAATTTTTTCGGCGACTTTGGCTCTGCAGGTTAAAATCACGTTGATAAGGAACACCAGGAGTCCTTTCGCCAGAAAAAGAAGCAAGAGGAAGAGAACAAGAACAAGGCCATTCGACTGTAGACGTTCATACGAACTGGAGCATAGTATCTCTAACTGCAAGAATTTGTTTACATGAAGAGCAATATTACTATGCTAAGGAAATAGAGTTTTGTGCACTGCGCTGGAGGTGAAGTCTATCATGAAGAAGACCCCGGAGCCTGCAAAGCAGATCCATTTCAAGGATACGCCGAAGGCTGGCGTGAGCGATTAGAATGCTTAGTCGTAGTGTACGTTTCTCTAAGGTCATGATGGTGGACTCCTACAAGCACGAGAAACAGCTGTGGCTGTTCGCTTATTTTTTTATGTTTAGACATGTTGAGACTTCCTGGAATGTCGGTATGCTCATCTAGATTTTCACGAGGCACCACAACGACTGGCGCAATCCGCTTGTTTTGTGCAATACTTGCGGGCTCCGCCAGCATTTCTGGCAGGGCCGCATGGAGGCAGTGAAACAACCGCATCCGTATTGACAATGATGTTTTAAATTTTACGTTGTCATGAGGGAGCTCCGGGAAAGTGTCATTTTGCTCAGTGGAAGTCGCCAGCTCATTGCCGAATTAATCTTTTTACGCTGTTTTCATCTCTTAACGCTTGAAGTATTCCCCCCCCCCCCCCCGCAATGAGGTTCGTCTGCGGACAATGTCTTCTTCAGCCTGCGTCGAAGCTTCACTCAACGCAGCCCGTCCTAATCAGATGTCTTAGTCATAAGAAGATTTTATCACACCAGCGCAATCTAAGGTCGAGTAACCTGAGACGCTGATCGCAGAGCAGCAAGGCGATGCGGCGCCGAAAAAAAGGCAAACCTTGCCTGAGTGCTGCGAATGCAAAACTTGCGCTTCAATTCAGCAGTCTCGTCAGGCGCTTCTTGCTAGTATTTAAATTAAATTACAATTTAGTGATATATACATGAGGATAAAGAGACTTGCCGCAATATTTCCAGCTCAAGTTGCTTGTGTCAACTCAAGAAGACTCGCCGGGAGTGACTTGCTTAAATTTATGAGTGTACTTCTTTCTTTTAACATTCAGCCGAGGTATACTTGATCGCGTTCACACCTTGAGGCAGACAACTGAACTTTGAAAGCGTACAGAAACATATTCATGCGTATGTTACATTTTTAAATGAGGCGCACCGAGAAGCACATGTGCCTCGGCAAAATCATATTTTTAGTTGCAGGGATGAATACATCATGCATCAACCCAAGGTCTTCGACGATGCGCTGGTCGAAAATGCGACGGTTGATGGATGAAGATGAGCCTCCAAGCTTGACATGTTCGTGTGTTTGCATTCGCTTGTCTAAAAGATCGTCAGGCTGGACGTTGACTTCGAGTCAAAGAACATATCATCTTCTGCGAACAGTTCCTTGCTACACAATTATACACAACAAGCTAAAGCAAAAGAAATGAAGAAAACCAGGACGTGCGGTGCGTGTCCCTCGCTGGCGAGACGACGTGTGACTTGACTTCAGGCAAAAAAGTGCAAGGATCGGATCTCAACGTCTATGCTGAGGACGTCGGACGCCGTGATCACGCCCGCCGAATTTTTGAAGCAGCAGCTGAGCTATTTTTTTTCAAAATTCCGATAAGCAATAAACCATTTCAGTAAGGCGCGCTGCCAGTGGCCTGGCAGAGGACTGCGAAGCAAAAGATCTGTGCTTGCCTCAGTACGGCCTGAACTTTGTAATTTATATGTGTAAAGTTTTCAAAATAAGGAACTTCAAAGACGGCCCTCGCCGTCGCGCAGCTACGCGTCAGGAACTTACTACAAAAATTTCAATAAAAATATCGCGATTCGTTTTTTTTTGAGGGCTAATCGGTCCTGACGGACGACTGACAAGGAGAGTGCTGGATGCAGAAGTTGTGTTGAGTTTTGATTTCTCGTCATATATACTTATCCGTGCATGACAAGCAGGACGAACGTGGTGTTGAAGGAGATCCGTTCGGACGCTGGTCTTGATGTCAACGACGAGCTGCGCCCTAGACGAGAATTTTAAGTGATGTTTTTCTTTTCAGATGTTCGCTTAGATTTTAACGCAATGTCATGTTGGCGTATCTGCCAGGAGACCGGAAGATGAGTGTATGCAAACGCGGCGACTTCTCAACATGGAGTGGGGGTCTTAATTCTTGTACACAAACCATAACTAAATGTTTCTCCCAACATAATGCGGCGGCCGAGGATTGCAGGCATCCACCACTGGCATCTTTTCCAGACACCTGTCTAGTATTTAGTTTAGAATAAGATACCCCTGCTGCCCCATTCATGCAGCTGTGCTCATAGGTCAGCCTCTGTGACGCACCCGAGCATCCTCAAGCTCGTCGAGATGGAGTAAAGGCCTCAGTTCCTGTAAGACCGCATGATAACATCACCGCACGCGCGTATATTGTCTAAGGTCTCGTGCAGCTGACCACTGCTCTGACATTGTCTGGACCTGGAGGTTGCAAGAACGTTAATATTCTTAACATACATAAATATGTGACAATTATACATTTCTATAAGAAATTTTATCAAGCATGTATGTCTTCAGGTCGACCGCTGCAACAAATCCAAATATCGACGATGAGATCTTCAGCCTTCCTCGCGGACAGCATCAGTGTGGCTTAGCTTGTATTATTATTTTATTTTCGTATCATTGATATTATTAATATTTTTAGTAATACTAGTATTATTATAACTATTTGTCTTATTAAAATATAATCGAAAACAATGCATTACCATGACTGCAGGGAAGCCCATCGGGTTTTGCTTGAAGATGGACAGTATCTTTACTTGGTGTTTCTGAGCTGCATCTAAGATTCGAATGTCTCTCTACAATCCTGCACGCTTCAATTTTTAAGGCGACACTTTGGCGAAGAATATAATTTTTCGGACCTTTACGACAAAGAAGACTGCAACGACAAAGGCTCATCGAGTTCTTGTTCTGTGTGAGTTCTTTTTCTTGCGCTAGGAATTAAAAGAGGCATGCTCATGGTCAAGATTGTCGCGATTCTCCTGGTACAAGGGCTTTGCGCGCAAAGGACTCGTCTGATGAGCAGACTTACGTGCGAATAATATTAAATTACATGTCATCGAGATTTGCATTGATGCGGAAAGGACGTAATTCGTACTACGTCCGAAACAATATTCCCAGGCGTCGACGTCGAGGCGGCATAAAATACTAGACCACACAGACTCATCATGAGTCCTTGCGTTTACGCAGATGCTGTGGTTCGCCCCGAGAAGAGAAACTTGGCATTCGTTGTTAATCCTGCGCGCAGCAAGAAGTTGAAACATAAAAGGATGATGATCTCCGACATACTCCCAGACCTTACACTTCGAATCCTGCAGCAAGGTTAATGGTCTTCGTTGCAAGTGTATAAAGGTTCGACTTCAAATCTGAATCAGTGGAATTTACGATCCTGAAATAATAAGACGCGAAATCATCTGACAGGATGACGATGGGGAAGATCTTGACTGAGCGTGTTCAGCTTTCACATGAGAGATCGAGTAGATGATTTATGCTGCCGAGATGCGGTAGGGCCACAGGAAAGGTTGTTCGGGAAGCTAAGCAGCTATGTTAACGAGTATCCCGAAGCTTCTCAAGTCTCGTTTTTGTTAGTTTTTTCACAGGATTTAGAGTTTAACGTTGCTTCTCGGATTGCCTGGTAATTCTAAACCCTAGAGCATGAACTCTACATCTTAATCTTCAATACTAAAACCTAAACCCTAAACCCTAAGTCGAAATCTTTAAACCCAAAACATTGAAATGATAAACCTTAGAGTCTCAATCATATAATTAAAGTCACGCAAGAATCGAGTGACTCAAAGCTCCCAAGTATCGTTTTTTTCTGGATGTTGTTTTTTCTTTAGGGTTTAGAGTTTTACGGTGCTTCTCAGACTGTCTGGAGATGAATGGCCCTTGCTGGATCTCAGACGTCGAGGCATTCAAGCATAGGTTCCTGGATGCCAGAGCTAATTCTGCAGGATGTTGCGGTTCTGTGTTTCAGTGCGGACAGTCAGATCTCTAGAGCGCGAGCCACTACCATCTACAGGAAGAAAAGGAGACAAGCACATCCAGAGATGCTGGACTCAGAGCTGCTCGCAGCATGTTAGTTTTCCAAGCACAGCTCTGAGCAAGAAAGCTGGAAGGCGTCTTAGATGAGGATCACGACCTTCAAGGTTAGGGTTTAAATATGAGAGTTCAAGGGGTCAGGGTTAAGGCTCAGAGTGTTTCAAGGCGGAGGGTTTAATGTTTTCGATTTAGGATTCGGAATTAAGGGTTTAAAGTTGAGGGTGTAAGGCTTAAAATCTAGGGAGTAGAAACTGACGAGGAATGTTAGACAGGTGGAGATGTATGATCAGCTCCGAGCTCGAGCTCAGTCTCAGGACTCTCTCCATCTGTATCTTCATCTACGCGGGGAGTTTGTTTAGTAAAGTAAGGCCCTTGTGGGTTTAAGGTTCAGGGCTTAGAGTTCAAGGTTTACAGTTTAAAGTTTAGGGTTTAGGGTCTATGGCTTATGGTTTAGTGGATAAGGTCTCTCTGGAACCTCAACTGGCCGGGTGCAGATGAGCAGAGACCCTTTTTAAGCTGCATCATAGAAGGGGCTCCCTAAAACCTAAACCCTATGCCCTAAACCATAAACTTAAAACCCTAAACCTTAAACCCTAAACCCTAAGCCATAAACCTTGTAGGTTAAAGCCTAAACCGTGCAGTTTGTTTTTGCCATGTACAGCTTATCTGAAGCGCGAGCCATCACGACTTATCTTAGTAAAAGCGACACACATAAGCAGAAATGATGGACTCGCAGCTACTCGCAGCAAGTCAGTGTTTCAAGCAAAGCTATGAGCAAGGAAGTGAGAAGATGCATCGGACTACAGTCACGACCCTAGAGCTGAACGTTAAAAGTTCGGACTTCGTGGGTTTAAGGTTAACTGTTACAGGTTTCAAGGTTTAGGAGCAGATTTTAAAGATTAGGTTTAAGAAGTTAGGGTTCAGGGCTCAGAGTTTAAGGTTTCAGGTTCAGCACAAAGAAACGCTGAGGAATGTGAAAGAGGTGGAGACGTATGAGCATTTCCGAGCACAAGCTGAGTTTAACGGCTCTCCTGATCTGTTTTTGTCTGCGCTAGGAGTGTGTCTACTAAAGTGAGGCCCTTGTGAGTTTGGGGTTTTGGGCTTAGTAAATCCTGCAGGAAGTAGTGGCTTTGTGTTTCAATGCGGACAATCAGATGACAATCAGATCTCTAGAGCACGAGCCAGTATCGTCTAGAACAAGAAAAGGCGACAAGAACATGCAGAGATGCTGGACTCTCAGCATGTTAGTTTTGCAAGCACAGCCCGCAGCAAGGAAGCTGGGAGGCGTCTTAGATCAGGATCACGACCTTAAGGGTTAGGGTTGAGATATAAGGGTTCAAGGGATTAGGGTTAAGGCTCCGAGTGTTTCAAGGTGGAGGATTTAATGTTTTCGACTTAGGATTCAAAGTTAAGGGTTTAAAGTTCAGGGTGTTAGGCTTAAAATCTAGGGAGTAGAAACTGATGAGGAATGTTAGACAGGTGTAGATGTATGAGCAGCTCCGAGCTCGAGCTCAGCTTATGACTTTCTTCATCTGTGTCTTCTTCTGCGCGGGGAGTTTTTGAAGTAAAGTAAGGCCCTTGTGGGTTTACGGTTTAGGGCTTAGAGTTCAAGGTTTAGGATTTAGAGGTTAAGGTTTAGGGTCTATGGCTTGTGGTTTAGTGAATAATGTCTCTCTGGAGCCTCAACTGACCACGTGCAGATGAGCAGAGACCTTTTTTGAGCTGCATCATAAAAGGGACTAAATCGAAAACCCATAAACCCGAACCTTTAAGTATAAACCCTAAACCTATACCCTAAACCCGAAACTCTAAAATCTAAACCCTATCCCCTAAACCATAAACCTTAAACCTTAAACCCTAAACCATAAACCTTGAAGGTTTAAACCTAAACCGTGCATTTGTTTCTGCAATGTACAGACTATCCGAAGCGCGAGCCATCATGACTTATCTTGATAAAAGCGACACGCATAGGCAGAGATGATGGACTCGCAGGTACTCGCAGCACGCCTGTGTTTCAAGCACAGCCATGAGCAAGGAAGCGAGAAGATGCGTCGGATTACAGTCACGAGCCTAGGGGTGAAAGTTAAAAGTTAGGACTTCGCGAGTTTAAGGTTTACTTTTAAAGGTTTCAAGGTTAAGGGTCAAAAAATAAAGATTAGGTTTAAAGGGTTGAAGTTCAGGTTTCAAGGTTTAACGTTTCAGGTTTAGGGAGTAGAAAGCTGAGCTATACTTGAACAGATCGAGACATGTAGTGGACGCGTTCATTTAAGAGCATATATATTCCTATATTTATCGCGTTTGGCTTTGTTTATTTAAGAGGGCTTATAAAAACTAAGCCAAAAGAACCCTAAAGGTCTCAGGCTCATACATATATACATGCAGTACGTGATGCTTTTTTGCCGGGGGAAGCGATTGTCCCAAACATTTTTGCAATACTTGTGGGGTCCGGTCACCTACCAAGCTGGAAAGCTCGAATCGCAGTCAATGCAGATAGACAATCCCCCACTAGCGAGTCGATGTGCGCACTGAGCGTCGCCAAACATGTTCGTCAGCTGTAGCTCCTGCGGTCAAGTCTGGGTTAATCGGATAATGCGATACCTATACGGTCTGGGAGCCTGGAAGCCAGTCTGTGCGTAGCATCTAGAATGGAGTTCTGGGACTTGTTATTTGCTTGGTATGAATGCTCTTTCAGTCCAGGGCCCAGCTTTTAAGCAATGGCCATGGATGGCCCCTGAAGCCCAGCATCCTGAAAGAAGCGCCAGAAGTCTTTTCAATAATTTTTCAATTGCTGCCGCGGGCTAGTTATTTGGGGGACCAAGAGTCCTCATCCAGGAAGAGGGCAATGCAACTGGAGTTGTTCTCCTGCTCCGGACGCGTTTTAGGGCACCAGTCCCCCATCAAGCGTTTTCAACAGAAGGTGAGTCTGCAACCACCTGGCGCACATTATCGCTCCTCAACGACTCTGAGCATCTGGTATGGCGTCTTCTTCTTCATGACGATGTTTCTGCAACAAACAAAATAGGCAAAACTTACCCTGTGAAGACCTGGAGCCCTTCTGTCTTGTTCTCGAAGAAGCAGGGGTCAGTGACACCTGACTCCGGGGTCTGGGGTGTTCTTTTCTTGGTGGCTGCCAGGCTGATCCTCAGGAGCAGGCGGGGGCTGTGCGGCTTGGAGCCTATCTCTAGCCGCTCTGTGCCTCGCTGACCCCATCCTGTTGTCACTCGGGGCTTCAGGCTGAGAGCTCAGGAGACACCCGTTTTGTCAGCCGAACTTGGATGCTCAAAGTACCCTCGAAGAGCGGCACAATAATTCCATACAGGCGATGGCATTTCCGCAGTAGCGAGGTCCACACAGAAGCCGCTCCAAACCCCAAAGTGAAGACGCACAGGTGAATCTCACACATGTGGTGTGTAGCTGGAGCTCTTCTGCAGATTCTGCATGATTCTACACTTTTGAATTTGCCGAACAGCTGGCATTGTATGCTGGTACGCTTGCGCTCCACAAATATTTCCAATATGAACGCGGGCTCACAACTTTCGTCCAGCTTTCGAGTTCGAAGGCTTGCATGTGGAAATGGCCCAGAATCCAAACACTCAAAAAATCTGCAACATGCAGCCTTTCCTGTCGAACCTACTGTGATCTGAAGCCTCACTCCTGAACGTCAGCCGCGCTTGCAGACAAAGTCGCCTTCCCTGATCCTTGTGGTAGTGGTACCTCAGCTGGTTAAAGAACTGCTTCATGTTGACAGATATGACACATTATGCTTCGATTTCTCCAGACAGACAGAATCTGTAGTAGAGCTGCATAATCTGGCCGTCTAAAGCCGAGCCAGTCGCTCTTAGCATGTGCCGGGGTGCTTGCAAAGACGAGGCGGCTGGATATGTGTGGGGGCCAAAGAGTGGGCGGCCGCCAGGTCTGGCAAAGGAGGCAGCTGAAGCCTTGGCAGAGGTTCAACACGACTTACACTTGGGCTTGTGGGTAATAAGTCCTCCAGGTACCTGAGCTTGCGGGAGCTAGAAATACCGTAAAATACTTACTGCAGCTTATCACGGCCATGGGGCCCCAGAATCTCGCTCAGGGTCCGTGATGGAGACAGCAACGCCTCATGAGGGTGCGGCTTGCGTGCTTTGCCGCGTTGCCATTTTTCTACGCTGGTAAGCAGATTACCAGGTTGCGGGTTGTATTGCGCAGACTCAAGCGGACTGTGCATTTCTGACACAACGATGTGTAGACTTAGGGCCCCCCCCCCCCCTCCCCCCACAAAAGCGCCCCACGACAACTTGATGGGCATGCTTGGGGCTAGGTCCGGGTAGGTGAGAGGGTCGGCCTGGTGAAGTTCCAAGGTGTAGAAGCACGTGTCAAAGGGCTGGAGCTGAAACCAGGTCCGATTCGGCACAGAGACATCTTGTGCGCCGGCCACGAATGCCTGACTGCTCTGTTGTTGAGGTTCCGGGCCCATGCTCCAGCCAATTGATGAGATGTTGAGCGCGAGCTTTTGCCCAACACAGCCCTTTTCAGTTTTGCTCCCTAGCCTGAACCTCCAAGAAACCGTTTTACAAATGACTGGCTTCCCTGCCAGTTGTGGCGCTCAGGAAGACCTAGGAGAACATCCCTGAAATTCCCCGAATGACGTTCTCAAACTTTAAGCGTCGCAACGACGCAAGATGACTCATCCCGACGCGCTATGTGCGACCAGAGAGCCACAGCATGCCCTTGATCGGGGCCGTTGTCCGGCGCAGCATGTTGCAGCGACCAAACCTTGTCAAAGGAGCTCCGGAGGGCTGTGAAGGCATCCTGCGAGAGAGAGAGAGAGAGAGGGAGACAGAGCACAGGAGAGAGAAGGCGGGAGAGGGAGGGAGGGAGGGAGGGAGGGGGCCACAATCTGTGAACACCAAGCTGTCCCGAAACCCAATCGGAGCACAAAAACATAACACTGCACGTGTAATCATATGTAGATTGTGTCATCATATGTAGATTTTCCCAGGTACCCACCACGTCTTCTTTCATTCCAAGCAAGCCACTTGCTGCGGGATCTCAATATGCATGGCATATGTTTGGGCAGGGGCGAGCTTTACAGGTACCAGGCCCGCTTGGACTCTTCGCCATGAGCCACACGCTGCCGCATTTCGATCCATTGTTGAAGTCATTTAATAAGGCCAACTCAACCTCCTCTGTCAGCGCGACTCCGTTGATGTTGAGCCATTAAGGTTTGTAGGGACATGTAAGGACGTCTCTTCCGAGCTGACTTGGATTGATGAGAGAAGTATACAGTAACATTCAGAAACATTCCGAATCATTCAGAAATATTCAGAGAAGTACCTGCCCCCTCCCAGGACTGAACACCAAATCATGCTGCTGATTTGTATCTGTGGTCTTCTCGCACTGGCCCCGAAAAAATCAAAAGGTCGGTCCAGAATGCCTAAAGGTCCCCAAAAAAGGAGGCAAACACACGATCCAAAATTGCATGTTTTCAATGTTCTGGGATTTTCTTAGACTTTTGATTTGTTTTTTAAACTTGTTGAGCTTTTTGAGGTCTTTTGGATTTGTTCAAAGATATTTCTGATGTGTCTCGAGTTTCTGTTGTTTTTTTCCTCTTCCGAGCACTGTTAGGCTTGGCAAAAATGGGATTTTTGGTTCGAGATGTCACGCCTTTGGAGCCTGATGCTGTGGAACAGTCGCCTGGCGAGGTGCCGCCTGAGCTCTTGCAGGAACTAGGATTGCAATTGGTGCAATTATGCGCCGTGTGACAAAGTGTGCTATCTTCTCTTTTCCACACAGACCCCCTCAGTTTTTCAGTCCTCGCCCTCGCATTCCAAAACATTCCAAAACAATCAGAAACCTCCCCACCTAGTAAGAAGTGCCCTTGTTAAGGGATATCCGATAAATATCCATGACCGAATGATTGATGCAACTCTCGAACCAAGGTTCCCTGCTCCTGGAGGCTGAGTGGCCAGCGCAGAATGCCGGCAGATGCTACGAGCAAGCCGTGAGGCGACAACAGCTCGCCTCAAATCTCATGGTCAAGTGTACGGGCTCATCGAAGCTGGACATGTTGGGATTGGAATGAGGCTTCAAGAGCCCAAACTTCAGATCTTTGCCTTCATAAGCTTTCCAGTCTTTACCTCAGATTCAGTCGTTTTTGGCCGATGCCAGCTTTGCCTCTGTATAACTGCATGGTTAGGAGGGCCCTGCAAGTAATCTGAGCTGGGTGTTGTTGCTGGTGGCATGTGTTCCCGCAAAGGTCGCTAAAAAGGGACCCCCTCCCCCCCTCGCCAACGATTGTTCTCAAGTCACGGAGCTTCTTCACCTCTTCAATCTCGAAATATTGCCTCTTCAAGGGCTTCTCCTCCACCTGCGCCGACATGAATGCTTATTGATGAATGCATGGAACGCAGATCTTCCTGTGCCAAACCTCGAGCAACATTGTCAAGCTTCTTTCCTTGTGTCTGCCGAAAACTAGTTTAAGGCTCAGGTTTGCAGAATTGTTGCGCAGCACATAGCATGTTTGGGAACCGCAGCATGCCATGGTAGACTTGCAAAGCTGGGAGAGGCCACGCAATGTTCGCACATCTTTGCAGCTTTCACCGGTGTTTCACAAGCCTGGGGGTCTCCATCTCGAAAAGCGCAAGCCCAAACTTCAGTTTTGTTCAGCTTGTGAGCGTTCTCAAACAATCTGTCTCACTACAAGCTGGCTTGATCTGTTGCTACCTGTCAAGCCCCCAAAACCTGACTAAAACTGTTTCCGAACCTCTGGGAAGCAAAAGCCGACTGAAAGATAAATCACGCGCGCCACCAGAAGAAAACGGGAACAACGCTCACAACACTGCACGAACGCCCGATATGTGTTACTGGATTCAGGCTTGACGCCCGCAATGACGAGGCATCGTAAACGATGAGGTCGAACTGCATGGACTTCTTGGCGACCTTTCGGACAAGGCAGCTTTGCGAGTTCCACAATTCAGCGCTTGTCAAGTTGATGATTCGGCTTGATCTCAAAAATGCTTTCTGGAAGTCTTGCGCCCCCTGTCACTTTCTCCAAAATGAGAAAAACAAACTGCGCACTGGACCCAACAGTAGCTGGTCCAGACCCTATCGCATCCTTGACCCTCCGTTTTCGAAACAACACTCTGCAGAATCATGGTGTGTTCACCATCTTCAACCCACCTAAGCCCCAACCTCCAACGATACCCATCAAAGCGAACCGACCTCCATGAGCCCGGAGTGACTGAAGAAAGGTATCCGCCGAAGGCGGGCATCAGAGAGCCTCAGAATTTTCTCAGAATGTTCTGCCGCCGGTCGAGCGGGGCTGACGCTTTTAAAGGAGACATGCTGTGGCGTTTTGTGGAAGGCTGCAGGCTTCATAGTCCACAAATATACCCTCAGTATGAGGGCATGAGCATCAAGTTGGAGTTGATGGTGCCCCACTTCTTGGAGCCTTGCGCCGCATGCTGTTCAGAAGCTTCTGCCGTCTCTGTCGAATACCGCGTGAGTGAACACTAAGTTCTGCTTCCAAGGCTGCGTGTAAGACGTGGAATTTATTCAATAAGGCTCCGCCTGGAAAGACATCAGACCCAAATCTTAAAGCTCTCAAGGCGAGCTCCGATTTCAAAACGCTGCCCTACGTCGCTCACCTTGGCCCTCGGCCTGCTGCGGCTCCGGACCATTCCGAGTGCCCAACCAAGACAACAAAGGCATACAAAGGCCCCAACGCATTACCAGTCCAGGCCTTCACCATGTCTTCGATGAGCATCTACCCAAATGAGAGTGACTTTCGGAGTTTAGGTCGATTATTGTTCCGCTCGGTCCCTAATCTTTTACTCGATCCAGGCAGAACAGTCAGGAGGCTTCACGAGGGAGGGCATGCATCGTCGGGCGACGTCTGTGACCTGTCGGGAGCAAGCAGGAGCGTTCAGAACTTTAGAATGTGAACTGAATGTGAGCCTTTTTCAAAGTCTCTGCATTTCAACTCCACTCTGTTGCACTCTGTTGAGGCTGTGGGGTCTTTGTGTGGCTTGGGGCTTCCTATTTTGGATTAACAAGGGTCATCGGTTTGTCCGCCTGAGCTGCATATGTCGCGCAACCCCGAACGTCGACGCAAAAAACAAACAAAAAACCAAACACGCTGTTTTGAACATGATGGTATGCTACAGTATCAGATACGGCAACTCTGAATGTCCTGCCTTTGTGAGGTGGCTCACCCACGTCACCGACCGCACATCGTGGCTGTGGAGGAGTTGGTTGACAACACCTGTGTTTACCAGGTTCTGTATTCCAGGCGTTGATTCCTGACCAAGACTGTTCTTGCTGTAGACGCGCACACGCTTAGTCATTTCAGCGGACAACCTGCCGTTTCGCGCGCGGACAATGCAGGTTTGTGCTTTCTGGCCTGTCGAAAGTCGCATGCGATTGCCCAGCCCGATCTCTGAGCAAGTGCCAAACTGCAGTGACCTACAGTGGGACCTACAGAAGCTGCAGCCAGTCTGCAGCAAGCCGCTTGGCTCGCCCAAGTCGGGCGCCGCAACAATGAGCCGAGGCACCGCCCTCCGCCCCGCCAACGACCAAGAGGTCCTTCATTGGAGCTCCCCTACAAATAACCCTGAATCTGAAAATGCCAGGGCTTGCACGTTTCAGAGAATAACGGTTTAACGAGCTAAACTAACCTGTTGAAACCACCTACAACTTAGAGCTTCCAAGGTGCCCAGGTTCAAGCTTTTGCAAATGTGTGTGCTGTAACCCTGTTTGCGCTCTGTAGGAGAAGGCTACGTAAAAGATGCACTTGAGCCATGCACCATATCTGTAGCCAAGTGTTCTACACGCGCAGTACAGCGTACAGATCACATGTGACAGATTCAGTTGAATGTTAAATGCTTCCTTCATGCACGAACTGTCCCTTCATTCACCTCAACAGTAACATAAACCTCGACCGTACCGCCGTCATGAATAGCGTCTCAGGTTCTGTTTTAGGGTCATGCTCCAAACGAGAGGATCAATCCGGAATACCCTGAATGTCGCGGGAGCAGTTTGGAGCTTGCTATGCTCTTCAAACGTTCACCCCCTCATTGCAGAACTTCAGCTAAAGTTAGGGCTCCGGTGCGCAGGCTGGCCTCTGACTGAACTGTAGGTGTCTTGCTGTGGTGGGCCTTATGAAACGGGAGCCATGAAGGCCTCAAGTCATGGGAGTGGGGCTCGGCAGCTCCACTCCACCCTGCCCGCCCCTGGCAGTCCCTGGCACGCGGCCCCAAGGCGACCAAGGCTGGGAGGGCCAGGCTTTCGTGTGTGTACCTGAGTCTTTTTGAATCTTCACTTCAGGAGTGCCAATTTTTCCTTGGAACCCTCCCCCCCTCCCCACCCCCCTGCCACCGAAGCTTCATCCATCCAAAATCCTTGTAAGCCCACAACTGCAACCCTCCACCCTGCAAACCTCCTCATTTTCAGGGTGCCGCCAATAGTGGACGTTCCGGACCAGTTCTTTCTGACACGCAGTCAGAAACCTTAGCTATGGATGCTGCCGATGCTGATGCTTCCGTTAACCAGGGCACCATGAATAGTATGCATCCTTCTGCTCTACTCTTGCAATTGTAACTCGTGACCTTTCGAGATGCGAATGCGGAGCCAATGTAATTGCATGTTATGCAAGCGCAAGTCAACATGAGCTCAGGCCCAGCGCAACTTCTAGCCATACGGGAACTAATCTCCAACATCTCCTTGCCTCCAAAACCTGAGCCATCCCTACCTTTTCAGAAGCAGAATAAACGAAGGAAGCAATAGCAAAGCAGATGCGTTTCTCAAGATAGCAGCTGCCAGCCCTGTGCCCGTTCGCACTGGGCATCCCCGCACCAGTTATCCTCGGACTCGGACTGGTGGCCGAGGATGCACAGAAGCAATGTTAGCACCGCCGCAGTGCGCATGCCGGCAGGATGGAAGTCCAGAACCGTCTTGCAGCGCAGCGCTACGCCGATGTGGGCCAAGACAATGGCATCTCGAGGACTGCGTTCTATAGGCTATAGCCGGCTATAGCCTGTAGCTACTGCACCTGTGGCTTGGACGATCCAAACGATCCTATCGGTCTCGAGGGGCTGCTGGCGGGGTCTCTGTGCCTGCGATGTTGAGCCTGAGAAGTTGTGGGCCAACCTGCCCCTTTCATGGCCCTCCCTTGAGATGCCTTGAGCAAAAGGCATGACGATGCATGACGTCTGCGGTAGACAAAGCTCGACATGCAATCCATACACCTATGTCTCCACAAGTTTTCTCCCTGATGGTGCCGAGTTGCCAAGCATGTCTGTCACAGGGGCCTAGCACCAGTCCTAAGAGGCGTGGGCATGGGCACTTCTGAGCTGTACCCGGCTGTACCCAGATCCAGAAAAAAAGCAGCCCCGAACCACTCCCAAAACCCGATCCGAAGAAAAGAGCTTTTGCCATCTGCACCTTCCAAGCGAAGCTTTACTTGGCTGATGTGTCCATCAGCGCAGGCGACCCATGCCTTGCCAGAAGCTTCAAGCCGAGTCTCCGACACCCATAGAGATGCCTTGAAAGCAACCACAAGCACCCCTAGGACCCTAGGATGCTCCAGACCCTTGCTTTTGGTAGTCCGATCGGGAGACTCCACGCATGGGGGTAGGCATGGGTAGCCTTCCGAAAGCTTCAGATTGCCTTGCGCCACAACATCGCAGAGCAGATGGCTGGACCTTGGTGCGAAGGGCGAAGGCCAAGCTGCGCCAACGCAAGCAGCTCGTCACCAGCACCTCCTAGCGCCAAGCCTGCTTGACCATTCGCAGCAGTTCGGTAGAATACATCAAATCGGGACAGAAACAACGACGCCAAGCCCGTACCTCAAGCCCACGATATCAACGGAAGCCCCAGGAACAAGAAGCTTGAGTCTCCGGGTTTCCGGCTGCGGGGATCTCCGGCATAACATGATGACAACGGCTCGCTGGGCGAACGCCTTTTTTCGAGGGATAGACCCCCTGCCAAATGACGTACACTGTGAGACTATACGCCGAAGTCCAAGGTTATCGGGAGTGGAGTTGCGCTGGGCTGGAGTCGGCTGAAGTAACTTGGAGTCATGTATAGTTGGTACATAGCGTTCGACTGGGCATTCGGCATGTTTCCGCACCTCATTCTGTGAGTCTGGGGGCCTTGCAAGTCCCAAAGACAGCATGCCGTGGATTCGTAGGTGGCAAGAAGAGCATGCGGACCTTTTGCTTTGGGAGGTTGAGATTTGTTTTCAAACCCCTGCTGGCACAGGCTCTTCTAGATTGTCAAGGATGCACAGCATTGAGTGTAGTCGCCTGCTAAAACGGCTCAGTGCTCCCGAGCCCAGGCACAGCTTTCGCAAACTCCTGCCAATGTTGAATACACTCTTTCTCTCCACGCATTTACGAAGCAATAACGCCATGCGTGGGGTATGGTACATCTGCGGCAAGCATCTTGGACAAAATGACGAGGTTGATACTCAAAAAATTGGCCTTTAACAAGAGTACGTCTCGAACTACGTAGGTTCGGGTCAAGTGACCTCGGTTCTCGATCCTCGGTAGATGCACCGGGCGTCATGATGAGTTGACTAGACTCTCTTCCAGGAATTGGCGTCTATCTTTTTCAGATGATGTGTAGAACGCTGCAGGTTGCAAAGCTGTCTGCGTATATACATGGTCCATAGTAAAACGCTGAACAAGCGACAGTGCCCAGCACATGTCAATACCTCACGCAGGGTTCCAGCAGCCTTCTTTGGGTTCGATATCTGCCGGCTTGAAATGGTGTGGCGGACATGCTTGAATATCCTTGCACCAAGCATTCCGGTCCGCTCTTTTCGAGCGGGAGCTGGAGTCGAATTATGCTCAATCTGATCCGCACAACGGCCCTGGAAACGCCCCGATTGTTCTGCTTCTGATGGCGCCAATTCTCGCACTCACTGGATCTTCGATGTGCCATCGTTCGGCTCCAAGTCTCTTTCCCCTTCCTACCGATACACGGGGCAGTCTGGAGCCTTTCCTCAAGCTTTCAGGGTAGCTCATGTAGCTTGCATGCGGTTCTCCACTTATATTTCGTCATCGTGCGGTAGCCTCTGACAGCTTGAATTGCTTGAATCCTAGCTCCGACTGCGGCCGTCTTTCTTTGACCGGCAGTAAGCGCTTTCAGGAATCTTTGCCCACGCGCCAGCATTTGCACGAGACGATAGTGCACGAATTGAGGTGCCTATAAGGGGTTGTAAGTGTAGTAAGACTTAGGAAGACTAGTAAGACACATTCTTTCTATTTAGCTTTGAGGATCTCCGCGCTTTTCACGGCAAAGAGCGGTTGCGGTCATCGTCCACACTCGACTCGCTCCGGAGCTCCTTGGAGAGGCAGTAGGAGTGTGACAATCTAGATTTGCTTCTTTTGAGCCTCAACTTGGACGTGCTAAACCATGTATGCGCTCGTGGGTGGGTCTGGCTGAAAGTATTAAAAGAAACCGTTCTTGTCAAACCGCGCTGGCTAACTGCCAATGGAACGCCCCAAGCCCACATGAACAGGCTCCAATTTGAGCCAGTTGCAAGCTCTTCCACCGCACCACGCTCAGTGGATGTCAGTGGGGCGCGGCTCTGGCACACGGTCTCCTCAAGGTATACTTTTCAGTCCCTTGGCTACAAGTTCAAAAGAGAATTGAGGATGCAATGTGTTCTTCTCTTGGGCGGTGAGTGCATACAAACAGCACTTCTTCCATAGCATCCTCGGTTGGCGTGGCTTCCAAATGGTTTGAATATTGTGTTCTGGGCATCTCGGTGTACGTTTTCGGTGCCTTGTTTTTAGGTCGAGCAGTCATGTCTTCGCTGACATGTACACAGATTACCCAGGGCTCATGGGTCATGAGCCATGGTCTGGTCAGCTGCAGGATTGACCTACGATTTTACGTCGCTTTGTGGGTCGGTCAGTCGTTGAGTCTCGGCCCAACTTTGCTTGAGGTCCTCGTGTCGGAAGGCATCCACTAGCACGGCTGTGCAGGCGAAGGTGAGAACCAGCGTTCCCACCAGTAGGACCTCACTACTAGTAGTTGACAACTTCGATCCCTGCTTTGAGAGGGGCGGAGTTGAGGGAGACTGATATATGCTTCATGTATATGAACATATGTATATATATATAGATGTATGTATATATATATATATATAGATGTATATATATATATGTATAAAAAAAATATCCCCATATATATATATATATATATCCACACACACACACACACTCACAACGCACACACACACACACACCAGCACGGTACTATTCTGTGTATATATATATATATGGTGCTTTAGCAAAACAGACACAGCAAATACCATTCATTCATCTGCTGCGATGCCACATATTTCGGCATCTCAACTACAGCACTCCCCGTGCATGCACGCAGTGGTATCTCAGACAGGTAAAGTAAGTGTCCTCCCAAAACCCCAATTAACTACATGCTCTTGCTTCTACATGGTACAGACCACCCGCGTGTGATTCGCCAATACATTGCAGCTGCGATTGTTGCATGCAATTTGTTACAACCTGCTGATAAGTAGGAGCCACATCTCAACATCCAGTGATTGAATCATGTCTCCATTCATTACAACGGCAAAAGGATAGGATCATCACTTCATTCAGAAACGTAAACTAGTAAACCCCCAGGTTGAACACCCCAGGGGCTCAATTGTTTCAGGTTCCTCGGTGATAAACACATGACGCAAAACAAGAATGCATAACTCAACGAATGAACGAATAGGAATGGCGTTAAATTCGCACGTTTACCTACTGTGACAGATAGCCTGACATAGTACATTGCATTATGTTATTGATACGGTGATATTGATGAAATGGATAAGACTGCCTTCTCCTGATTAGGGGCTCGTTTAACTAACTAGTCAATGGAGTATATAAAGCTGACAAATCAGAAGGGATTGTGATATTCTCTAATCTCGAATAGTTACAAGATTAGTAACGTATTAAATCGCTGTGCTACTAATCTGAGGGTAGACTTGCACACTTAGGAGGCGCCACTATGCTTTTTCCGAATATAGGGAGTGAAGATAATGCTATTGGCGCGAGAATAAATTAGCTTTCCCCATCACTAGATTTAGCTAATTTGAGGAGCAGACTTGTGCAATTGGGAGACACCACCGTTTGCACGAATGCAGGCATGCACGAATCTGAAACCCAGCTTCAAGTGCTCTCTTTCAATCTCAGCGCTGCCCGGGGACGGTTTGCCAGCCACGCTTGAAGAGGCTCACATAGAACTTCAAGGAGTTCTCATAGTAGATAGCCGGAACATTAACCAATATCCTTAGTCATGCCGAGCGGCTCAACAGGGCGAGGCAGCTACAAGTAAGGACTATAACGCTGATTTACTATACGTTGCAACGCCAAGCTTTCAGCCCCAAACATGGACGATCACGTGTCGGGCGGACAGCTTACGTGCTTGTGACCCTGGTTCTTTTCATACTTCCAGGTTGATACCACACACGCCAGGCTCCTCCCGACATTTAGACTCCGGAAGAGAAACCTACTGCATGCCGAGGAGCAAGAAAATGGGGCCGACACCCCTGCCAAGGAAACAAAGAAGACTAGCCAAGTAGTTCCCGTCTGCCTCCAGGGCCAAGATGCACATGTGGCGCCCTTCATTCGAGGTTTGTGACGCTGCTTGACGTGAGGACCCAAAGCGGCATGGGTCTTGTCATGCAATTAAATACTGCGATAGCACTACACGCAAGAAGTCTACTATGAACGAGACCTGGCTCTTCGCCAGGTGTCTCCCCACAGTGGTAGCCAAGGCTTTCTCCACAGTCACGCCCGCGGCATTGAGAAAGCCTCCGGGAAGACATCTACAGGATCTATATTGTATCCATACAAACCAGAATCAGTAATCAACAACTAGTAGTCGTAGTCATAGAAGTCAGCGAGCTGACCCATTCTGGCCTCCTGAACCGGCGTGAAACTCAAAGTTCTCAAATGCCCTGGAAACTTCGATGGCGTTAGGAGTCCTAGCCCACCAATATCATGTGAGAGGCCCCAGGCATACCATGCCGGCCGCGTCAAGAATCCAGTGCTCTCGTGCCTGCTGCAGCGGGAATTCCCGAAGAAGCATGTGGCGGGAGACCGGGTACATGCACCACATTTTTATCGGTATGTTACCCAGGGTATGATACCCAGAAGGGGCCCATTCGGCAAACCATATGGGCCGAAACCAAGCCGGTGTCGTACAAGCCAAAGGTTGCTGGTACCTTCAGAGGTACCGTGATGACAAAAACTTTGCTTATTGAATAATCCTGCTTGGCAAAGGCACCAATAGGCGACAAAACCGAAGACCACAGGCACGGCCAGCCAACTGCGCTTGCTTCCCCCGATGGGAACCTTGGGTGTCGAGGTGAGGCGGAAAGAGGAACAAGATCCTCCAGTACGATTTGTTACGGGTCAGATTGTGATTACAAAAGAACAAGAGCTTTGTTACGGGCCAGATTGGGTGAGGACAAAGCAACAAGAGCCTCCAGTACGATTTGTTACGGGCCAGATTGGGTGAGCACAAAGGAACAAGAGCGATTTGTTCTGGGCCTGATTGGGTGAGTACAGAGGAACAAGAGCTTATTTGTTGCGGGCCAGATTGGGTGAGTACAATGGAACAAGAGCCCCCAATACGATTTGTTACGGGCTAGATTGGGGTGAGTACAAAGGAACGAGAGCGTCTAGTACGATTTGTTACGGCCAGACTGGGTAAGTACAAAGGGAATAAGAGCAATGAATAAGAGCCTCCAGTACGATTTGTTACGGGCCAGATTGGGTGAGTACAAAGGAATAACAGCAAGGAATAAGAGCCTTCAGTACGATGTGTTCCGGGCCAGATTGGGTGAGTAAAAAGGAATAAGAGCCTCAAGTACGAGTAGTTACGGGCCAGATTGGGTGAGTACAAAGGAATCTGAGCCTCCAGTACGATTTGTTACGGGCCAGATTGAGTGAGCAAAAAGGAACAAAAGCCTCCAGTTCGATTTGTTACGGGCCAGATCGGGTGGGTACAAAGGAATCAGAGCCTTTAGTACGATTTGTTGCGGGCCAGATTGTGCGAGTACAAAGGAAGTACGATTTGTTACGGGCCAGATTTGGTCTGGGTTTCTGAATTAGTGCCAGTAGGTGTGTAGTCGTGTAAGGGGGTGTAGTTTACGGGGGGGGCGGGGGGTGTAAAGGTAAGGGGGGTGTAAGGGGGGTGTGTGGGAGGGTGTAAGGGGGTGACAAGGGGGGTATCAGGGTGTACGGGGTTGTGTAAGGGGTGTGTAAGGGTGGTGTAAGGGCGGTGCAAGGGGGGTGTCAGGGGGGGTGTAAGTGGGGTGTAACTGTAAGGTGCTTGGGGAACCGGACGGAAACTCTAGTTCGAACGTCATGCTAGATTGTGAGGACGAAAACGATGAGGAGTAGCACGGCGAGGCGGGCAATGGTGGACATCTGGAAGGAAACCAGCATGCAGCTGAAGATAGAGAAACGATTGATGACGCGGAAGCAGTCATGGGTTGGGAGTACCTCGCCAGCGGTCGGCCGAATAAAGCCCCAGCTCAGCGGCCACCGGGGGACAATTCAGATGAGGAACCTTCTATTAGTAGGCTTCTATCGTTTCCGAATGCATTCATTGTTGTGGGCGGTGTTCGACGTGTCATGCCGCTGGGCCGCAAGCAGCCTTTACACAATTCCAGTGTCGAAGCTTTTGAAGCCGGATCTTTAGCGCCGTTGTGTTGGGGGATGGCTGTGGCGGACGGCCGTGACTGTCGGGGAAGCTCAATCGTGTTGCCTGGTTTCCTTGGAGTGCCAGGAGCCTCAACGAAGGACAGCTTAGCACAGAAGATGCTTGCCGCGCTGTCCGTGGGGGGGTGTGTGTTTCGAGTCGTAACTTTCCGGAGCTTGTTTAAAAACATGCGTGGGTTAGGAACTGCCCAGCTCCTCTTGCCCGGGGACAAGACGAAGATGAAACAACAGAACCTCCGAGGTCGAAACACATTATGGGTTGAAGGCCCTGGGCTCATGTGCAAATGAGGGAGTTGAGGGGAAACGAACTCCGCCTCACGACGAGCGCCTGGTCGAATTCTGAGGCAATCTGTAACACTGCAACAAACTGTGAGAGTCTACAGCACGGCATGCAACATGCACATCATGTACATTGCGAGAAACAGGCGACATGTGTTCCAGTCAGGGGAAAACGGGGCGGGTGGGTGGGGAAAGGGTGTTGCGTATTTGAAGCTGTTCTTCGATGGACTGGCCAAGTGAAGTAACGGGTTGTCGTAGTAGTGGGGTCCAAGTGGGACCCGTCTGCTCTTGCAAATCTTGACAGGGCCCCCCCCCCCCCCTTCCCAATACCCCCTGGGTCCAAGTTCTGGGTGTTGAAATTTCTGGGTCTTGATACGAAAGGCTTTCTGGCAGCTTTCGTGACATCCAGAAGCGCCGAGGGGCATAAAGGTATCGCAGCATGAAGCGATTCATGGAGGCATGCCAGATGCGCCAGAAGGCCTGCCCGTGGGAAGGGTTGGAATTCAAAGTAATGCAACCGTGTCTAAGACAATGCCAGTCTACTGCAGTTTGATGTGAGAATTATAGAGAACTGGTGTAATTCTCAATTGGCATCAGTATGGTCTCTGAGCGCCACAGCATTAGTAACTTGAGTACTTCCCGCCTCGAAGGTGTAGAAGAACGTCACACAACCCAGCATGTTCTCCGGGCAGTCAATGCCGGCAGCCAGGGATGTAAACCTTCGAAAGCTTCGAAGTCTACATAAATCGACAAGGCCTCCAGACCAAGGCGGTCAATTTCCATCGGTTTCAGAGAGAAGTGGCAAGCACTGGCGGCTAGCACCGACCCTTCCTTCACTGTCCCCTGTCCGCCTCACCCGTCATCCTTCAATCCTTCGCCTGCCTATGGCAACCCTAACCCTGCGACTGCTCTGTGCCACGCTTCGAAGCGTGGCCGCGTAAGATTGAAATCCAGCTGCTATAGACGCACTTCTTGTCCAAACTCCTAGCTGACGACTGTTCTTTCACTCTACGTTAGAGGCCCTGTGACATGGCGGTGGAACGGCAGATCCAGATCAGTCATCGTTTGTTTGCCTGAGCACTTCTCTTCTCTTCGGCCTGTAGCATTCAAAACCACAGAAAGAACTTTACATTCATTTGACTCTGTGGGGAAGTCTGCTGAACAACAAGCCCTGATCCCAAGCAGTTCGCCTGCCAAATCGCCAAAGGATCATCAAGGTGAGCCACGTGAAGTGCAGTCGGACGTGCATGCCTGCCCGAATGGTGCTTCAGCCCTCACATCATAGAAACGAGAACTGTCAGCATCCTTCGCCACCAAAAGCCCCAAGCGCAACTCGAAACGCTGACCCTTCTCCTCCTTTGTGGAACCCGGAATCCCATCCGGTCCTATATCATCCACATGAACCTTCAGTTTCTGAGACCACTTCTGGCGCCACGAGGCCATTGAAGCCAAGGCGCCCAGGTAGAGCTCCCAAACCGACAGCTCGTCAAAGATACAGGCTTCATCCAGACTTTCCGAGGAGCATGTCAGCCCGTGGAATTTCTGGCCTTCGTTCTTTGCTGCTTTAAATCGAGGGGCGCTGCTTCTGAATTCATTCTCGTACTTCAAAAAACTGCAGAGGGCGATAACACATGGTCTTTTGCGATATGACTAAGCTTAGATGGCAGGAAAAAGTCGACGGCCGAGGCAGCTTCCTCACTGCAAGCCCTCCTGCCAGCCAAAAGACTGTACCACCAAAGTACCGAGAAGATTTCGGCGCCAAACATTATGAGCAGCAGCCGGAGGCAATAGGTGACGACCTGCACCGAAGATATTGGCCCCTTTTCCAGTTTCACTTCTTCGCGCCGACTGCTTGCAGGATGAACTGCATGTCATCGTAATGCACACCAGGCTGTAGCTACTGCATGTACCTCCGCCACCGAAATCGGGTACATGTATGTGGCAACCCCCCCCCCCACCCCCCACCCGTCAGCCAAATAGAAGAGTGCAGATCAAAGATTCCTGGGGAAGCTTCCCAGGAAGCTTCGGCCCGGATTGCTATAGTCGCCACAGCCTTTGAAAATAAAGCTTCGGACACTTTTCAAGAATCCGGCCCGGGGATATTGGAACATTTATAGTTATGATGTTCGGTCAATTGTCTTCTCCAAATTCTCTTCCAAATCGCGGACTTTTGATTGATTAAGAGAGAGTGTCATAGCACCTCAAGCCGTGGGAGTTTGAAGTTTAACATCTCCCGCTTCCAAACTGCGGCCTTGAATTGCTTTGAAGTTCCGGCGACAAAACGCAGCCAAGTCGAAGATTGAAGATCGCGGCTTTTTGGAAAAGCTTACCAAGAATCTTCAATTTTGAATCTTGTTCTCCGCCCACAGACTTTAAACCTAAGCGACCGCAAAATTTCTTGACCAATAGAAAAACCAATAAAAACCAATGGAAAACCAATGAACCAACAGAAAACCAATAACAACCAATAGGAAACACATAAAAACCAATAGAAAACACATAACAACCAATAGAAAACAACAAAAACCAATAGAAAACCAGAAAACCAATACAAACCAATAGAAAACTAATGAAAACTAATAGAAAACCAATAGAAACCAATGACAACCAACAGAAAACTAATTTAGCAAAAAATAGTGTATAGTGCACACATGCGCATACCAGACATCCAAGTTTTCGAACATCAGTGTGGAGATCGGCGGCTTGTGCCCGACTGGACGACTTTCATTTTGCAATGTACAGCTTTATCACCTTCGAAATGCAAGCTCGACCGATGTTGTTTTCGTGCGGCCCCAGACTGGAACACTCAAGAGACACACACACACACACACCTCGCGGTTTCTCTCTTCTTGCTCTGGTCATTCTTCTTATTCTTCTTCTTCCGCATCCCTTGGAGGTCCGTTTGGCGGGCAAGCCCATGCGCTGGCCACTCGCTCTCGCTCTCGCTCTCGCTCTCGCCCTCTCTCTCTCTCTCTCTGTCTCTCTCTCTCTCTCTCTCCCTCTCCCTTTCTGTCTCTCGCTCTCTTTCTCTCTCTGGGTGGTCTTGGAGACGGAATGTGCAAGAAATGTACATACGTAACCTGACAGAAGCATACGCATCGGTCTGAGCGTTAACACCGTTATAGGCTATGACTGCCAAGTCCCAAGAAAGCGCCTGGCGACCTGCATACGTCTTCTGCTTTGAATCCAGCCTGACACTGCCCAGCACGCTGCGATGGATCCGAGGGCTTCGTAGGAACCCCATGGGGCTTAATGCTGGCCATAAACGCATATCCCCAAGCATACATCCCACGATGTCAGAAACAACGCACTTCCATGACATGAGGAACACCCCCGCCGAATCATCGAAGCTTTCATATGCCGAACGCAACTTCGTTGCACCACGCGACTGGGAAACGAAGGCGTTGAAGCTGAGTATTGGCCCAGCAAAGAAGAGAGGCGCGTACCCCAAATAGGCCACAATATACCTGGGCTTTCGGAGTGGGTTGCCAGGTTTCGCGGCCTGGAAAAAATCCCAGGGCGCTTGCCTCTTTCCCGACACAATAAGTGACGCCCAAACAAACGCCCAACTCTTCTTTCGGTGCCCACTGAATCACGTCATCTCACCTCCAGGAGTACTTCTGTCGAGGGAGGTGTGTCTCCGCGCGCTGGATCCTTTCTCTGTTGGTCCGAACAAAGCTAGGTCAAACTTCTAAACCTCATAGCCACCTCAACTAATCTATCTTCATTTCAAGCTAAAGTCTTCTGGAGTCGCGGAATCAGGGTCTCACGCCTTTCCCAGCCCGAGAGGATTGTGAAGAACACCTGCGAAGGACCCTCACGACCTTGAAGGGTCGGGATGTTCCATTTCCAAAAGAAACGCAAAAAAACGGTACGAGGCACGATATTAGCCTGATGTTTTCCCAACGAAATTGTGTTGTCTGTCTGTTTAAACCTGCGCTTTACAAAGGATTCAACGACATGCTTTGTACGGAGGGCAATGTAGCCGGTTTTTGAGCGAACTGCGCTGCTCTGCTCGGTTCGTGCTGCGCGTCGTAATCGCCATTCTCAAGACTGTCGTCGTTCTATGTAGTTTTTGAAACTTCATACCTCGAACGAGGCAACCCTCCCGGTGGACTCAGCCGCAGCATGTCGTGGTCGCAGTCCCCGAAACTGTCGTAAGATCGCCAAGACGGTTAGTCCTCTCGGCGTGCACCGTCTCGCTTACCCCTTAATAAGCGACGGTCCGAAACAGGCCTTCCAGACCGCCCGGGTTTTGCTAACTCGTTAATGGCGTCAACTTGAGCTAGCTAAGAGTTGTTAAGTAATTATTTCGGCAGATGTTTTTGGGTGTGGCTGTTCAACTTAGCTGTCGAGGTTAAGCTAGCGTCGGCACAAGCCAAGCTGAAAACAGGGTGCTGAAACTTGTACAGCCCACATGCCAGTGATCTTGACGTGCCAGGCTTAAGTTGTCCGTAAGATCCGTAAGTAGTCAGGGGCTGCGGATAGAGCGGAGCAGGAATGGGAAGCAATAAGCCGCAAAGTCCTTGCCCCGCCTTATTATATTTCTTGGGCCATAAAGACCTGCGCCGTATCGATGCCTACTTAATTGGCTCTGTAAACCCCGTGCGGTCCCCGGCGTTGAAAAAGATTGGCTTTGCGGAGGGCCTCATGTTGAGGCGAGCCTCATACCCACTAAAGTGACTGCAAGGAATATTGACAGGACCTCGTCGTCATCTGGCTTCTTTGAGGGCCGTAGGGCAAATGTGCCCGAAGCCTTCCTCTGATGTCGTCCCGGCGACACATGCTGACTCTCAAAAATCTGCGTCCTGTCAGTGTGAGGCCCACGGTAGCCATTCTGGCCGCAACAGAGCGCATTTTGACTCATCAAGGCCGCCATTTCAAGCACTTCCATCGTGCTGAACGCATCATTCTGTGAACGTGCATTTAAACAAACCACAGACCGACGTTTGCCGTCTTTGTTTTTCGTTGTGTCAGCTAGTGGTGCTTATCCCTTATGCGGCAAAACAAGTGGTAAACAGATGCAAACCCATTCTGTAGGTCAGGAAAAACGTCGACTGTCTGCGACACAAGGCTCAGGTCGGGCTTTGAGCTGAGGTTCCGCACTCCGGATGGGAGCTCCTTCGCAGGTTTCTCAAGGTTTGGGGCATTGGAGATCTGCGGGGTTGGGGATTGTGTAGTTGGAGGTTTGCCGGAGCTCTATAGATAATGCTGTCGTCACAGCTACCCGCTGGCCACCTCTAATTCTTGGAAAGAACAAGATGTATCAAGCGATTCGAAGAACCCCAAAGGCACCAAAACCACCAAAGCTTCCGCAGAAATAGCAGGGCTCAAGCAGGGCTCAAGCACTTGCTCGTTCGCTGCGGGTGAGCAGTTCCTTGAACATGTTGAACAGGTGAGAGGGCCAGGATCTATAGGACTTGCTGGTGATAAACTTACAACTAAAAGCCATTGCCCAGCAGAACCTTGTAGCTCCAGAGGTCATCAAAAGCCAAGGAGATGAGCTTCCTGGAGCACAGATCTCGATACGGGGCCCCATAATGCCCCATACATACACCGCACAGAGCACTGAGATGCAAAGCAATGCAAGGTGCTGTGACACAGGAAGAAACGCCTGCCAAGCAAAGAGTTCTGGAAACAACAATGCGCCATCTAAAGGCTCCAGGAAAAGATGCTGCGTGCAACAAATCGGTGTAGAGAGCACAAAGCCTTGGTCGATTGGCGTGCTTGTGCCGCAGAGTTTGGATTCAGTACGCAGCCCAGGAATCGTGAACTATGGCACCGCGCTCTCGCCACAGTACTGTGCATGTTGCGGCTTAGGACTGGAACTCATGCTTGTGCCAGAATTTAACGCACCTTGCGATGAGTTCTTGGGAGCGCTTTGCCAGGTGCTTGTGTGCTCTCACGTACGGGAGTGCAATTCTTGTCTAGCCGTTTCCTGCGCACTTTGTCCGCAACACACGTCAAATCCGTCATGATCCATCAGGCAGTTCAATTCAAGAGCAGCTTCCATCCTCCAGCCGAAACATATGGTTCATGCGATGTCGCACCTCCACTCTAGAAACATTGTTGACGTTGAGTCCGAAAACAAGGTCCTACACCTGCAGAGAAGGCTCAGCGTTTATTGACCTGTACATAGACCCTGAGGCCCTGAACCCTCCCTCCAAGTATGTCCAAGCTGTCAGTCGAGAACTAGATTTACAACATGCCACGAGTCGAGTACAACTTCATTCAAGGCTCAAGGGGTTTTGTGGACATCCCTGCTGGACTGCTTGGGTTTTCAAGATTTAAGCGCTTTGATAAGCGCTTCGTGTTCAGCCAAGCATCAGCGCCATGAATCGAAAGCTGACCCAGGGCGCAAGGCCCTTGAGAATGAACGCCTGGCCATCTGATTGCGGCTTGGGGCGAGGACAACGGGGTGTGCTGCTTTATCACTATGGGGCTTCCGTCATTGGGCTTTTGGCTGCGAGATTTAAAGTGAAGGATTAAAGCCTGACCCTGAAGCTTGAGGTTTTACTAGACCCGAGCGTCCCTGCTTGACACAGCGACGGCGTGCTGGAAAGCTTTGAGGCGTTTCGGCCCGATCGCATAGGGACTGGATTGCGAGCCATGCTACCAATCCAACGGTATTGCAGGTGCACAGGCTGAGCTCCCCAACTTAAGTACACCTATCCTCAATCCAACCGTACTGTCTGTGATGTCAGAGTGATGTCAGAGACCATGCTCCACAACCTGCAGTCGATCGTACTCCTGATCCCTCGAAACAAGCTTAGACTGCGAACCCGGCCCACCTTTGAGATGAAGCACACCGAGCTGTTCCTCACGGGTTGGTGCAGCACATCGCCGCCTAGGCATGCGCAAGAGGTCACCAAGCAGGGACTCCAGCATTCACAGGCATGCTGTGTTTGCGGGGCCATGTAAACCCCGAACCTGAAGCTCAACCATAACAAGGACCTGCACTTTCCGCTGTGTCTGCTCACGAAGCGAATTGTTGAGTGTGAGTGGGCAATGACGTGCAGCTGTCCACGCATAATCGGAACCGTACTTGCCAGCGAATGACGCAGCGCGTGCACATGAAGAACCAAACAACAAGAGGTACTACTCCAGGACAGAGCTTGGCGCTTCTTGGCGCCCAAGGTCGGCACTGACATAGCAGCATGGACTTGACTTGGAGATTTTGGCTTGCAGGTAGAAGCTCCAAATGAAAGTCTGTATGAAAATGCTAGAGCGCCATTTCCACCCCTATGCCCTAAGCACCACAGCAAGCGCCCAGTCGCAAACCAGGCTCTCCAGCAAGGACCAGCTCTTGAAGCCCTGGAGAAGGCACAGTGGAGGGATGCAGAGGGATGGTTCCAACCTCCCTGTTTCCACGACGAGTCTTGCCGTCCTGCCCTCACACAAACACCTGACAATATGGCCTGATCGTGGCGCCATCCGGGTACTTTATGTGCATGTGCACCAAGAAGCCGGAAAACTGTCTCCATGCACAGCAGCACGAAGACCCACACCTCAAACTATGGGCTCAAGAGCAGAACCCTCCTGAAGGGTTTTAAGTTTTAACTTTGTCAACAACTATACATTTGGATGTTTAGTTGAGCAGAAGTAGCCGGAAAAGGTGCTATGAAAAAACATTTTCTCGTCTTGCCTCTGCAGCCATTGACAGTCCCCCCTTTGCAAAGCCTGTCTTGCCACAGACTCGCTTTCGCCCACTGAATGGACAGCATTTGCTCAGAAAGCTTTGCGTATCCCTTAATCGGCAAAATGTTAGTCTCCAAAGCCGTGACACAAACGAATCCTGAACGGAAGAAATGCAATATTGGACCCAGGTGCCGTAACTAATGCCGCTGCCGAGCTCGCATGGCGCAATCCCCGTGAGAGCGCCAGGCAAATGCCACCCATGATAGCGATCCTCTGTTGATTCAAATTGTCTTTACTCGGGCTTCTCAAGTTCCTAAGTTCACCGACAAGGGCTAATCGGGCTAATCTAGCTGCAGGGCTCGGCAAGGAACAAGCTTATAGGGCGCCGGGTGGCGCACTTTCATCTGCATCGTTTGCAATTAAAAGACGGTCGGCCGCCGAAGAGCAAGTTCGGAAGCAATGCGCAATCTGAAGTCACAAGGATGTCAAGGGTGTAGAACAGGGTGCAGTACAATGTAAACCCCTAAAGCCGAATACCTAAACTTAGTCAAGATGAAAGGCACCGAGCAACCCGCAAGCTGGGCTGTCGTCGGAAGGCCAAGTTTAGGTACGCTTGCCAGGCAAGATATCAATGTATACAGCCCAAAGGTCCAGGACTTTAGTCGCAGCTTCCGCTTAAAGTCCCGAGTCGATTCGGTCTGGCGCAGTTCGTCGTGCTGTTCATGTTTGCAAAAGGGCTGTTCCATGGCTGAAGTGTAGGGCTCTTGGTTTGCCTGCACTGCCCACAGCCTCGGAGCCTGTAACCAAAGCCCTTATTAGACCAAGAGAAACCTTGAAAACACTTAACACACAAACATAACCCTCGGAAGAAGGCATATGCCTGAGACAGGGGTCAGCAGACTCCCGACGACACCGTGCGAGATGAACACGACGACAAAGCCTGGGGTTATGTGTGCTCTCTTTCCGGTGGCATTCATGCGGAGTTTGTCGACTTCGGGGCAATGATCGATTCTGCACATAATTGACAACAAAAGGGCGTACTCCTGGGTACTTGTTGCATGAGGAGATGAAGACGTATCGAAGAACGTGGCAGGCACGTAGTTTCCAGCATTTCCGGAAGTTGGGCCAAATCCGAAACTTGGGGGGGGGGGGGAACCCTCCACCTCACTGCACAGGGTGCGTGCCTGAGTTGGTGCGTTTTTGCATTCCTAAACCCTACCCTAAAAGGGGGAGGAGGTGGAGTAGGAAACCCAAGCGCTACAATGCCCTGAAGCCCGTATCCCCTAAACAAAACAGTTGAATTTGGAAGAAACCCTTTTGACCCTAAACCACCAAACCCACGACCTTCAACTTTGTGGAGGGAGCATCTGGCACAGTACAGCTACGGATGCTGCCAGAACTGGAGGTATTCTGCAAATCAACTATCCCACTACAATTTCCGTGGCGACATGTTTTTCTTCAAAGTCTGTGCTGGTCCGGGGAGCCGAAGACACAGTGGAAGCCAACCCTGCCAGACTCATGATCTTCTGTGATCTTGCCAAGCCTGAGTGTCAGTTGGCTTGCCTTGGCTTCATGCCTCCCCTCGGTCCCTACGTGTCCCTGCATGTCCATAGACAACGTGGCGAAACAGGGCCGAGTCTTGAAACGGAGATGGACGATGACGTATGTCAGCGATTTTCACCCGTACAGTACTTGCCCATACCTCAGACATTGTCTGGCACTTGCAGTCTTATGTGGCAGTGGCGGCAGCTGCATGAAACGTTCTCTTCATGCAGCCTTGCTGGGAAGGCCTCCCACGCTTCTGACCGTCCATGGGTTAGCAGAGAGGCTATGGCGAGAGATGTCTTGACAAGGGCCTTGCAACTGCTGGAACTGACGATCGGCTGCGATGTCAGTGCCGTTGCCAGACGTGAGGCAGCTACAGCTAGTTGTGATTAACCTCTTGCCTGGAGCAGGTGCGATGCAAGTCTTAACTTAACCTGGAACGCTCCTACAAACAGAAGCTGGTATATAAAGTGCCCCGCATCCCTGGCATGCAGCACCAGCCGGGTGCCTTCACAGAAATTGGCCGCCAGCATCCAGTAAACAGGATTCCCAAAAGATGCTCCAGACAAATTTGGCCACCGCATTTTGCGAACAACCCCCATGCATTTGGTGACAGCACACCGAGGAATCCCTAAACGGTTCATGTTCGATCCGGATTCCCAGAACCTTCCGAATTCACTTGGAGTGAACTTCCTGCAATAACAGCAGCAATGCAATGACGAAACTTCCTCTTCCGAGCGGCAACAGGAAGAACACCATCAGCGCCAACAAAGCTGGCAAGCTTTGTTTCCACATTGTGTAGGGCTCTTCTGCTCGAATATCCTTTCGTTCGACTGAGAAAGTTTCTGCATCTGTTTCTCTATATCACTCTCTCTCTCTGTGCAACATCTGCTCCGCGCAAGATCTGTCCAATCATCGGTGCAGCTGCTTCTCAGAACTTCTCGAGCTCTCCAACCTGTCGAAACCTACCAAGATGAAACCCTACAAACGGCCTCCGTGGGGTAGCAAACCCACGTATCCCAGTCGGGCTCTGGCCGGTACCCATTGATGGTGCCTCCACAGGTGCCTGCGAGGATCGTAGCTGCCAGAAAAAAGTTCTACTCGTGTTCTACGCTGGCTGGGCAACAAAAAAGGCTCGAAGAGGGCTTGATGCCTGACAACTGTTCGGGCCCGGAACCTTCGAACCTCCCCAAGAGCTGCAAGGCGAGATGCCGTTTGCCAGGTCTTCAAGCGGATGGTGGATGATGCCCAGGGGCAACCCGAGCCAGGTCCCCTGCATGCTTGGCGCGCCGCCCTCCTTTGTGCCAAGAGTGTTTCGAATGCAAAGACATGAGGGTTTGCACAAGAAAGGGGAATAGAGCAGCCCACAGTCTTTCGACTTTGGTTACTTTGGTTCTCGTTTGCGCCGTTGCCCGCAACAAGGCAACCAAAAAGGCACACCAAAGCCAACAGGTCCGAATGGCACATCGCTAGCGTGCGCTGGGCTACGGCAGGATAGGGGAGATTAACCAGTAACGGGTGCGCACCAATTCTTGGCTTATGGGTCCTGTAAGATGTCCTAAGCCAGCAGCGTTTCAGGGGCTACGTGCGCCAAACTACCCTACTCTGTGCCAAAAGCATCGAAGATCGAAGATCGAGTTTCTGGGCTGGTCTATCGGACACACCCATCCCATACCCTGTGGCCTTTTCTGTTGGCTAGCAGCAGCATTCGCAGCATATGGGCGTTAGTTTTGACGGCTCCTCCCAGTAGAGGTTGCGAAACATGGTCCGCATGTGCGGAAAAGCTCTATATGCGGTTCAATCATGTTTCACCTCGTGACAATGCCTCTAACGAGCGGTTCGAACTTAAGCCTGAGACAACGGACTGTTTCGTTTTTGTCGATCTGTTGTATCCCCTATATGGTTTGTTGGCGAGCCCAACTCTCTGCTTAATTAACAGAAACAGATTCACTCACCAACCTCACCTGAGAATCAAGAATCTAGCACGCTTATTCCTGCGTAATCAAAACAGAATTGTGTCCTTCTTGGCAATGTTGTTCCACATGACCCCAGAGGGCCTGCAGCTCCAAAGACCGTAGCCATAAAGAATAGCCTTTGCTGGAGGGATCTTCTGATAAGGGTTTAGGGTTGAAAGAAAATAAGGTTAAGGCTAAGGTGCTGAGAGCTTGTTTCAAGCTTCTGTGTACCAGCAAGTGCTCAAAAGCACTCCACTCCACGCTGACTCATTCCCATGGTGCCCAACGGGAAGGGCACCCCTCCACCCCTCCACACTCCTCCACGTTGCATTTCAAGCTTCAGAGGCTCGAAGAGGAATCAAGTTTGAACTTTGTGGCTCCGGATCTTCGATTAATATTGCTTTGCTCACGCAGGCCCCACATTGTCTGCCAGCCTGTGCAGCTTTTGGCTTGGGAGTATTACTTGTCGGGGCCTCGGGGATAGCTTGGAAGAGGTGCTTGATGGTGCTTGTCTGCGTCTCCCCAGGTGTACTGGTTCTGGCATGGTCCTGGAAGCACACCAATGAGTCAGGCGACTGTCAGGTGCGTGGTTTCAGCTCTTGCAATCGGGATTCCTCGCGTGCGTCCACCCTTCAAACGCCCTGCCAACAACCTCGCGTCCCTCCCATTCTTCGAATTCCTCCACTTCGCCCCGCCGTCCCTGCCTCTCACCCTCGCGTGCCCCCCCATCTCTGACTGCAACTGCCAACTGAAAGAACATGTCCACATTCTTATTGAGCTGATGAAAGTTAAGAGACCTATGGAACCGAAGCGAACCCGGCCCACTCGAGCCTGACCGAACCGTGTCTTTCCTTTTGTGTCTTCGAAGGAACATGGAAGGTGAATGTGACAACGGCACAGATGAAGAGCTTTGGCTCGTGACAGAGCCGTCCTGAAGGGCAGATGATTGCGGGCTTGCACTGCTGCTCACTGCTGCCTGGGGGCTGGGTGGTCAGATATGTTGGGTTCAGCAGTGGGTCCAAAAGGGGCACAGAAGGATTCAAGCTTATCATCATGTCACGCGTGCTCTCTTCACAGTGGGTGGTGGGGGCATGCCATAATTAAGTCCTGTGTTGGTGTAATCTTGTCTGCTTCTTCAACCTGTTTTTCACAGGGGATTTTGATTTGGCAGACATGCTCCAAAGTGTCGGAACTCAAGGCACCATCCCTACCATTGAACTCACAAAAGGATAGGTCTCTTGACTACTTGAGGCTGCTGATCTCAACATACCCTTCATTCGTTCTGCAGCCTGGCAAAATGTTCGGGACAGGGGGCCCCAAGAATCGCAGCGAACGCGGCCAGCATCCCGCTGCATCACCCCACGTCTTGGGGCTTGCGTGGTCTATTTGGTTCGGATGGAATGATCATGGGTAAGAGCACGGTGTGGCTGTGGCCGAAAATGCATTGGGCGGGGAGCCTCAACCATCTAAGCTTCTGCTGCTGAAAAGGCAATCCAGTCTAATGGGGTACTTTGCAAAGCTCATGTTTGCGCGATGAACCGCAAAGCTAAACCGTTGGAGCATCCAGAAGAAGCCCATGACGAAGCAGGATATGAACTAGGAAGCAAGAGCTGCTCATGGTAACCTTAGAGCCTTACAGTCACCTGAGCCTGGTGCGTGTAATTAAGAGCTTGAAAATCGCACTGCCCAAGTTTTGCCAAAGGAACGAGATGATGCGGGGGTTTTCTGGGCTCCATGCCAAGCGCGGGAGCAGCAGAGAGGTCCATGCACATCCTTGTCACAAGGACGGCTTGCAACAGAGCGAACTTACGTGTTCCGCCATCCAGGGATCTAGAGACTACTGAGTACTGCCTGCGCGCTGCAAGCGCCTGATGTTCCATCTCTGTCACCTTCTCTACAGGCGTTTCCAGCCCTTTCGGCTGTGCCAAGAATACCGAACAAGCTTTGTAAAGTGTAACTTTCATTGAATGCCGAGCTTCGTTCAACTGCGTTCGTTCGGCCTCTGAGTTGTGTTGAGGTGAAGCCATACTGTCGAAGGTCTCAGGCTACAGCCAAGGTCTGCCTCCGGGCCTCTGCCACCTGGCCTGCGACAACAACTCAAACGTAGGACCGTTTCCTCGGCGACCGACTGCTACCCCGAACCAACCGGCAAGTCCCTTGCACAATGGCAATCCCAACAAGTCTGATGAAAACTTGAAACGGCTCCGAGCCAAACAAAGCTCAACCTCCACATAAGCCATTCGACACCTCCAGCCCTCTATCCCAATAAAGTCTTTCCTAGCTTTTCATAAACCGTCGCAAGCTGCAACGCCCGAAGCCCTTTTGATTCCGAGAACGGAAACACATCCGACGGTGAAGTGATGTCCACGTGCGGCCCAGGAGCCCTGTTGACAGTGGCGACGTTGACCTAGCACAAGGCAACCATGCGTTGAAACCACAAGGGCCCAGGAGACATGATATATTCGTGGCTTATGCGTATGAACGGCTGAGGTGGCAGGAATCACTCCTTGTCCCGGGGCTCAGACAAACCCTGGCTAGCTTCTGGCCTAATCACCGATACTCCCTCTAAACACCAGAAGCCACCGAGAGTCTGCTTTCAGAGCAGACCTGGACACCAAGGTGCCGGAGAACCAGCCGGAGAACCAGCCGATCAGTTTCAATGCGATTTGGAAAGAAAGCCAAATGCTCGCAGTGGCTTCAAGCAGTGCACCTGTTTAGCCCAAGCCATGTCCTTAGCCTGGTAGCGGAACATGGGTTTGAAGAGAATGCCATCTAGGGTGTTTTGGGTGGTATGTGCCCACATGACTGCGAACTCGGACCCTGCGGCACCAAGTTTCTCTTGCCTGGGCTGCGGGCCCGGGACAAGGAATCGGGGCCGACAGGACGAGCTGGCTGCACCTAGCATGGCTTATGGAGGCTCATTTTTCGTGGCAGCCGATAGTTTCACCGAGGAGGCCACAGAGTTTCAAGAGATTGCACACGCCACGTGGCCAGCAACTTTGGACTGTTGGAAGGCTTAAGGTAAGAAAGCCTTGTTAAACCCTCTCTGTGATTCTCTTTCCTGAACGAAATTAGCACCTAAATCATTGAGCAAGTGCCCTAACAATTGCGACAGCTCAATGAACGCAGCACGATTAACAGACATCTCGACCTAGAGGCCTTGACCCTTTCAACAAAATCGTGCTTGAGGCCGGTTCTGCTGCGGCGCAGTGGCCTGCGCGGCTTTGCTTCCAGTTCACTTTTGGACTTCATAACTACAGGGTTTGGCAATCTTGCATGTGATACGCATACAGTCATACTTGAGAACGGGGCCACAAGGGCTAGACAATGCATTTCGTCGTTCGCAAGGCAAAGCTTGCGGTCCCAAGCCCACACTATCCGAAGCAATGTGGGAGCCACATTGGAGAGGGTGGGGGCAGGGGGGGGGGGGGGGGGGGGGGGGGGGGGACGGGGGGTGTGACCACAACAATGATAAAATCAATCTTTTCGGTGGGCCCCTGACGGCCTCGAGGCCATCTGTGATCCACCAAAAGTATATGGAAAACACCACGACGCAAAGAGGGAGCTAGATTTCGTGATAACGCAGGCTGTGCAACTTCGGTACGGTAGTGTGTCAATGATTCCGCCGAAGAACATGTAACGACGCAACAGTTTCTTCGACAGAAATCCAAAACATGATGTTTGTTGAACATTATTTTGTGGCTTTTTCAGTGTTGCCGTGAAAAAGCATCGTGATGTCGCAACTAAAACTTGCTCTGGATTCGTGGCACAACAGATCGAAGGCTTCAAAGCCAGGCTATCCCACTCACATGGTTGATGCAGTAATTGGTGTGAGCGAATGTTTGTCCCTTTGAGCCTCACGCTCGCACAAAGGCATTCGAGGCTTGGAAGGTTTGAGGACATGACATGCGGCACTCGCCTACAGCCTACAGCTGGATGTTGGTATCGCGAGATGTTTCGTTGCTCCGCCGGGAGATTCATGCCTTACCCACGTAGGAAAACAAACATCTGGAGTAATGACGCCACTGCGTGCAAGTCGAGGAAGCAGCTTTTCGAGCGTCTTCTTGCTAGAAGCTCTGTCAAAGATCCATATATAGCATGTGCATCAATGTGCATCATTTCACTTGCCATCTCTTGCCATATGCCTTCACTGGCAGATGGCGCAGTCAGTTGCTTTCGTGGACATCTTTTCACAGCGCTAAGTCGTCAGGGTGACCGTGTCTGGACACCTCCGCTCGCCAGCACCCCAGGACCTACAGCCCGGTCTCAAAATGGTTCAGTTGCCTGAGAGATCCTGAAAGACGCTGGTGCCCATGCAATCTGTAACCGTTAATCTGAGTTAATCTTGCCAGGCCTTGCGGCAGTCGAAGACGCCAATCTCGTGCGGCTCTGCTAACGGGCTGCAAAATCTCAGCATCGAGCTTCTCTTGCCCGCTCAACTGTTGCGCGGTCATACATGCCAGAGTAGATGCCAGCCCCACAAATAGCAAAACTTGATTACGAGTACTACGAGTACATGACATGGTGACGGTGCGATAAAAAAAGTTGCAAATCCGAATGGCAGGCACATGAACAAATCAATTTGCTGGCGATTCCGGCATGGTGTTGAGCTTTGTGGGTGGGTTCCTTCAGTGTGCCCTACTTCTTACAGCGAACATGACGTGTCCAAACTTCTACAGTGCTTCTCTACAACAGGTTCAAGCATGGAGGTTCGCTAGTATTTGCAGGAGCGATGGCTGCTATAAGGCTGCTGCTGAGCCTTCGCAGCACCAAAACTGCTGAACACTGTGCGCCACGCTGTCCAATCTGTCTTGTAGAACCTGGGCCCCCCGCAAAACGTCGGAGGCTTGGGACTCCCAAGGATCTCCTCCGATTGTTGGATGGTCCATCACACGTTCGTGCATTTGTATGTATGTTCCTGCCCTCGATGCGACTAGTGATTACAGCGAACTGCGACGATACAAGAGCATACCTGCTTGTTGTTACAAGTATAGCTCTTTTGTTCTGATGTGAAGTACATTGGAAGGCATAAGACCAGGAAGAACGAAACCAGCGAAGAATGAGAAACAAAGTACATATATACATTTTGAAGAACAGGAGGGGTGACATACACCAGGAAAGAAAGTCATGAACCGAAGGCATGAGTAAATGAACAAGGAACTAAAAAGCACATCAGGAAATAGGAACAACAGTGACATAACACAACTAGAAAACGAAGTGAGAGAAGAAGGCGACAAGAAAGGAAGGAGGATTTTCAAAAGAGGGGGAAACAAGAACGAGACAAAAATGAAGAGCCATGCGTGCATTAACCCATGTACAACCATAGAGCCATAGGATATGAACTGCAAGTGCGGGCAGCTGGCCCACCCCCCCCCCCCCCCCCCCCTCCCAACCCCCCTCTTCTAAAAACCGATGTTGCCCCCAAACCGTGTGTCAACACCTTGACGTTTTCATGAGCAAGGGGAATAAATAGGCTGAGGTACCAGCGCAGCTCGGTCACTGCATTCATCGTCCAACTGGCCAAGAACATATAGCATAAGTCCCGCGTGCGCTCGTGCGCGCCTGCCCTGGTCCCATGCCTGGCATGTGCCTTCTCGCACTTCCGGTCGCAAAAAGCGAATCGCTCTTCAATGGCTTCATGTGGCTTCGCTTCGTGCATCCGTTCGGCATTTCCCAAGTCCTGTGTGCATACCACTGTCGAGAAATGTCCTACCAAATCGTGCTCTCGCCGACGTTCCGTGTGCATTCCGTTGTCGACTCGCCTCGTCATGCGCTCCTCGTGAACGGAGGTTGTCGCTTCAGCTATGGCTCGCGCTTTGATGACTTTGTTCTGTGTGATGTGCTATTGATGTGCCTTCCGGTCTGTGATTTCTCGAGGCCACTCTGCAATGGGTTTGTTTCTTCGTCTTCCGGACCGCTCCCGTTTCATTTCCTGGGAGCCTCGGTTGCTCAAAGGGGGATCGCCCCGCGCGCCCCGCTGCCACGGCATTGTGAAGTGTTAAAGCTACCGAACCCGGGAAAATCCTAAACAATGATGCCTTAGAACATTCTCAGGTTACAACACCCCAAAAAGACTACACTTTGCAACAGCTGCAGATTGCAGAGTTTGGAGCATCCAATGGTCAACAACTGCTGCCATTTACAGTGCTTGCTAAGCTGCCAGAAATTTACCGACCGCCGCATTCCAGGCTGCCAGCTGCTTGCTGCACAGAAAAGGAAGCAACAACATTCATCACAAGCCTGGCTCGCCTGCAGGTGCCCTGCAGGCACCCTCAAAAAATCTTGGAAGACCAACAACGGTCTCTACGGAGAGTGCTGCGTCGCCCCCCTTGGCTCCTCCACTACTCGGCATCACAGCAAGACGGGCGAACGCGCAGCTACCAGTGCCAACCTGCCGCCAGGGTGTGTGAATGCAGAGAAATCGCTCTGGCAGGTTCGGAGTCCTGTGGCGAATTAATAAGTAATCTGGCAGTGCCGCGCTCTTTTTGAACCTCTACTGGAGGCTGCGTGTAGCTAGGTCTAAGAGTTTCATGGGGTGAGCTGCTGCTTGTGCCCTTCAAATTAGAGAATTGCAGTTGCATGGTAGTTCGTTGTGCAGCTTCGATACTGATTCTTGCTGATACAAGGAAGAGCTACAGTCGATAGCCTCCTGCAGGTTCAAGCCTTTTTGTGGCAAAGGCTGTCCATACAGGGTGCGTCGGGCCATAGGTTTGGCATTCGACTCACTTGTTTCAATCTAATGGGGCAAAGCTACGAGTGGCAGCTCAACCCACCGAATACCCTGCGATCGGATCGGAAGAAGCTCAGCCTCTTCCGCAGCAATGCAGTGGCCCACGCTTCCCAAGCACGGCGATCTTGCTCATTGTTTGTACCAAATACCCAAATTAAATTCCAAACCCTACAACTGCTGGCCCCAAAGCCGTAACTACCGAACATCGCATTTCGGAAAAGGAAGCCAAGGGCTTGGTCTCGGGAAGCTACGCGCCCTACGCCATCGTGAACTTCTCACCCTCCCAAAGGCCATGAAGGTTGCAGAAAAGCCTCAGCTGCAAGTCTGGGCTTCGAAAAAGAGCGGACGAGCCGAGCAGGTGCCCTTTGTCTGACCACGTCCCCGAACACGCGGAGTGGCGTGAGTGATTGTGATTCAGCGGTCTTGGAAGCACGCCTAATCCCCAATGTGTGAACCTGCACAGAATTTACCCAATGTCACGCTCCAGTGCTCCTGGTCTTGAGATGCAGGTTTCAGGCCTAGATCAGACGGGTGCTTCAATTCCTTTTGAGACTCAGCCCGAACTCTTGTATTGGCAAGTTGTCCAGCGAGCTTCCCCTACAACCCAATTAGCATGAGAAGGCTAACTACCGCAGAGTCACTAGACTACACAGGGACTTCGAGACATTTGCGGCACAAGCGGTGCCAACCCTACACTTCCCCACAACTCTTCTGGTGTCAGGGCCGAGCGGGGGGCATGCGCCTTGCAACCCTTCCCTGAGATCTCTCAGAACCTGAGTCATTTGGATCCTCCGCAATCCTCTCTATATCTCTCCATTCCGCAATTGCACTACAACACTGAGGCCCACAGCATGGGGATTGCGGTGGTGCCCTTCGGGAGGTCTGCGGAGAGAGACGGCGGTGAAGGGTCCGTGGCCTGCAAAACTCTGCGGTTCAGGGCTTGAAGCAGCCTTGACACAGCTTGAAGATGCTTGAAGATGCTTGAAGATGCTTGAAGATGCTTGAAGAGTTCAGAGCGGGGAGTAGCAGGGTCGATGGCCCATCGGATGGGGGGGGGGGGGGTTTCGAATGCCGTAGTAGCTTCACTTGGATGGCAGCTTGCAGACCAGGTGTTGAGCAGTAGATGGCCATGAACTTCTGTAGGGAAACTACCCAGCATATCCCAACATTAGGCGGTGCAGGATGGCATGAGGTACGAAGAATCGCAGCATCACATCCCGCCTGTCCATGCCCGTTAGCTACTTTGTTAAGGTTTGGCCGCTACTCCCCCCCAAACCCTCCACATCCCTCAACCCTACCATCAGGCCCTGGAAAGATCATTTGACAATGACAATGCAGCAGAGTGCATCCGGCGTTCGGCCTGGAATGACTTCACAGCCAGCACATCACCACTCTTGGCATCCTCCGTGCGCTTGTCGGGGTTTGCGGCTTCTCGCTGACAGAGTTTTTTGAACATTTCACAGCCTTGCCGCGTCTACTTCTACCTGACGGCAGTTTCCGGTTTTTGTTTGGCTGCTTTGGCCTCTTGGCTGCTTCGACCAACCCTCCACCCTGAGCATAGTTAGAACGACAGACAGTTCCTCCGAGCTGCCACGTTTCTCCAAGGAACCCTTTCCCGTATCCTCTTCAGCCCCTAAATCCTGGACCCTAAGCCTCTAATTGACCTTTTCAACCTTGATCTTTTTAACTTTGATCGTCGTGAGTCGTAAGATTTGAGATTTCGTAGGCCCGGGCTGTTGCATGTGTAGTGGGCGTTGTGCCCTCTCCGTACGCACTTCGGGGTCATGCCCTCCTGTTCTAAGAAGGGGGATGGGAAATGGCCAAACCTGTCATTGCACTGGGCAAAGCTGAGTACTTTCTGTCTTCTACCCTGCTTACAATGATTGGGGGCCCCTGTCCTAAGCAAAGGGCGACTTGCCCTTTCCTTAGGACAGGACGAACAGATTCTCGGCCGAGCCTAAACTGATGAGCAATAGCTTGGAGTTCTCAAAGTTTTGTTTTTTCTGTACTTTAACTTCGCTGGCGCCGCCTGAACAGCTGTTCTGGTCCCAGACAATAATGAAGAATCTCATTCTTCCGTAAAAGGCTGAAAAGGCTGATGTTCCGAGCCTTCCACCCGAAAACATGCAGCCTTTGCAGTTCGCAGGCCGACGAGTTCAGGGGCAGCAACGATGGTGGTTGCTTTCTTTCTGCCTGCTGCTGTTTTGCTTGTTCGGATGCTGTTGAAAACTGTGCTTTCGGGGCCCGCAATCCCCCACTGTAAGTGCCTCCCATGAGTTTGCCATAATTGGTCCGCTCTCAAGGCTGTCCAACCAAAACCAGTGCTTTCCACAAACGGCCAAGCTGCAGCCAGCCACATGTACTGGATGTAGTGCGGCTTTTCCTGGCGACAGATCCCTTAAACCAAAAATCTCCAGGCACGTGTCGCAGACCTGACTGTCGCGAAATGCTCAGGGCAAAACGCTGGGCTGCCAAACATTCCACCAGCGGGGGTTGTTCAGAGTTTTTTCATTGCCCCAATAGCTGGAGCAGAACACGGTTTTCTTCACTCATTCCTTATAAGATAGAAAGATAATAGTATTAAGGTTGTGAACATAAGGACACAAGATAATAATTCACGGGCCAATTTAATAATTATAATAGGGCCCGTGCATGAAGATAATAATATGAAAAGATAAGAAATTTAATATTAAAATATGCGGCCGTATTAATAAAAATAATATTGTGGCCGCACGAAAACTCCTTAATAATGCTATAGAACAAGCGAGTGAATGCCAGAGAGTTTGGGCTGATGACTTTTACGAAGCACTGCCTTGGTCCATTGTTGCAGCCCCCCGCCTTGTCCATGACGTGCTGCACAACAACATCCACAGAACCGCCTCCAACGGAGGCCTGAAAGGGTTCTCGTCATGAGGTTGCAAGCCGAAGCCGCACATTCCGCAGTTGCATGGTTGTATGCGGCAGATGTGTCTCGGGATCGTTGTGCCATCCGATAACAATCTCACAAAGATCATGCAATCAACCACAGAAAGTACAAGTAGTGATTACCAGGTGGGTGGGCCGGAGGGAATCAGTAGGATCGCATCGAGCCGTGTTTCAGCTGCCTCGTTATGAGCATCCTCCTTCTGTTCGGAGGAGCATCTGCATCCATACTTGTTTCTGAGCATAGTGGCTCCCGAGGATTGGGAAATCTCACGAGAAAATGCTGTCAGTTCTGCTTGTTTGTTTTGTATCAGTTTGTCTCTCGCTCTCTCTCTCTCTCTCTCTCTCTCTCTCTCTCTCTCTCCGTGCATGCGTGCCCCCCCCCCCCCCCAAGGGGAGCCGCCCCGAAGTTTTCATTATTTTCCTTTTCTTTTCTGGGCGGCATGGGAGAAGTTTCTCCTTTTTCTTTCCCTCTCTCTCTCTCTCTCTGTCTCTCGCTCTCTTGTTTTTTATTTTCTTTTCTTTTCGTTTCTTTCCTTTTTCTTTTCTTTCCCTTTCTTTTCTTTTCTTTTCTTTCCCTTTATTTTCTTTTCTTTTCTTCTTCTTCTTCTTCTGGGGGGATCCCCCGCGCACCAGGCGCGCCCGAGGATGAGTCAGGTCCCGGTGAAGTGGTAACAATGGACTATGATTCTTTTCTTCTCGCCCTCTCTCCCTCTCTGTCTGTCTCGCTCTCTTCTCTCTTCCTTTCTTCCTGCCTTCCTTCCTCTGCACATAGCCCCCCGAGAGGGGCCGCCCTAAGCGTGCTCCAGCGTGTTCACGGTCGGTTCTGAAACGGGAAAGTGGGCTGCCTGCGGGCTCGGGGGTCAGGAGTCGCTTCTGGTGCATTGCCCAGGGCACAGGGCTGTGAACACGGTTGTGAAATGTCGATGTGCGTGCTACAGGTATGACTGGCGAGCATCGCTTGCGCGAGGCCGATCTGCCAACAACATCTTAGAAACCGTATACTCCTTAGCTGGCCAGTAATTACATTGTTCCGCGCTGTGTGATTGTGATAAACTAAAGCACGACTTGCAGGCCCCGGTGGAACAGTGAGGTAAAGACCTGTGACAAGGAGGTACCAATGATTCTCGTTTGGGGTTGTGCTTACCATCGGTGAGAACTCCCTCTGAGTCACTGCTCGCTCCATCATTGCCCACGTCGGCGTCTATGATCTGGTTGTTGGTGAGGAGGTGGCGGTGGAGTCCCGGGGACTGTGGCAGGTGTTTCGGCTTCTCTTTCCATCATGGCCTGGTGTAAGACTTCGTGGGTCTCCCTGGCTGCTCTTGCTACCACCTGCTCTGTATGCCCGCTAGGTGCTCCCCTCTGAGGCCGAGGGACACTTGCGTGGTCAGCTCTTGCAAAATCATTTGCGGCCCCTTGACATGCTCTTTCTCCCCTTGCTTGGGCTTCGCTTTCGGCCTCGGTGGGTTCGTGGCTCGGGTGTTGGTAACTGTGACAGCTTCTTCCCCTTCTGATGGCCGTTTCGAAGAGGGTGGTGATTGTGTGTAGGTCCTGCCTCATTTCTTCTCTCGTGGCTGTGCGTTGTTGTGGTTCTGGTCGTGCTAGGTTGCTGGCAAGGCGAATCCCTTCCTCAAGTTCTCGGGTTTCCAGTGGCTCTCCCCTTGTTGCGTGGGTTGTGGATGGCAGTGGATGGATCCCTGGGCGGTGTCATTTGTGGAGGTGATGGTGATTGCGGTCGTGGATGTGGTGTTTGGGCGTTGGATTGTTCTTCGGCTGCCAGTTGTGGTTGTAGAGGTGGCGGAGGTGTGACTGGCTTTCTAACAGTATCGCCGTGTTGTCCAGTGTTGCCTGACCCATTGGTGGATGTTTATCGCTGGGCGATTTGTTGGGCTGCTGTTCAACGAATGGCATCGTTTCCCGCAGGACGTGCACCACTTGGAGATCGTGTGACGGGGGATTGCCCCTTGTACCAGGTGGATAACGTCTGCTGCCTGTGTTTGTGGTTCCGTCGTGGGTGGCTGTGGTTGTTGGTCAGGAGGTGGTTGGCTCCATTGTGGAGCTCTGAGCTCCAGTGTGTGCGCTTCGATGGCCGTGTACATTTTTCCATTATCTTCTTGAGATGTTCAGGGATTTCGGTGCGTGTGTCATGGTGGGCGTTATTTGCGATGTCTTCCCTCATCTGGTGTAGGGTTTTGGTGATGTGGTGGTGTGCGTATGCCGCTGCTGCCTCTCTGTGGCTCCTTTTCTCTCTCTCCAGCTCTCCGTCTCTCTCTTCTCTCACTCTCACTCTCGCTGTCGCTGTCGCTGTCTCTGTCTGTCTGTCTCTGTCTCCCACACGCATAACCCCCCCGGAGGGAGGCTGCCCCAAGGAGCGCGCACGTCTCTGTCTCTGTCTCTGTCTCTGCCTCTGTCTCTCTCTCTCTCTCTCTCCTCCTCCTCCTCCTCCTCCTCCTCTTCTTCTTCTTCTGCTAGGCTTGAGGGAGTGCAGCCACCCTCCCCCATGCGCAATGTGCGCCCGGCTGGTCTCAGCGTCCGTGTGACACTTTGCAGACAGAGACTGGGGGTTTCCCCCGACAGAGCTGACCCCATGTATCAAACCACCCCGCTTTGCTCCGTCTTGGGAGACTCCCGGCTGACCCCTGTCATTTTAAAAAGTCTTGCAACTGTTCCACACTTTAGGGCTGCCGGTTCCCCCTAAGGGGAGTGCTGCTCCTGCCCCGATGCTGGCCCTGAGCTCGTTTTTTTTTTGTTTTGTTTCTCTCTCTCTCTCTCCCTGTCTCTCTCTCTGTCTCTCTCAATCCCCCGTTACAAAAACCTCCGTCCAGTCCTTCGGGATGTGCTTCTCAGGGGCTCCGTTGTCGTTGGGCGTCGGGTCCTGCCATGAGGATTTTGGGCACTGCCCTAACGAGGGCGAGGCAAAATCTAAGGGGCCACCGCATTTAATCGCTTGTCTTTGGATGGAGTGGAAGTAGCCGTGAACCTGCACCTACATAAACTTAATGCCAGTACCTTTAACCCGTCTGTACACAAATTGTCCCGGTATTTCTCAAATCCCAATAGAGTGTAGGCCTGTGTATTGAGTAGGACTGTGGCTGATGTTCAAAAGGTTAGGCCGGTCAGGCCTAAGCATGACGCGGCCAGTCGTTCATGTTTCGTCGCTCACTCTCGCAGTGAGCCGTTCATGTTTTAGGTAAGGAAGCTCTTCAGGAAATTGGCTTAATCGCTAATGTTAGAATCCCATTTTTAAATGGGGTGGTAATACTAAAATTCGCCGGGCCAGAGGGGTCCAGCCGAAGACTACTTTCCATTACGGGAGGTTTTCGGGCCGATGTATGTAAACAAGTCTATTTTGGGGTGTGCGATGATAATAATAAAGGGTGGTAATTATCAAATTCTGCCGGCCTGGAATTGAAAATTTTACTGAGAATCGCTTAAGAGTTCCATTGCAGAGAAGACTTTTCAGCTGAGCTGGCTTGAAAGAGCTCCGAGGCTCAGTCTTTAGAGAAGCAGATCTCGTTTGAGAGTGCTTGTCTTCTAAGATTGCTGCAGCTCCAGAGCTGCGAGAAACTGCTGTTTCAGGGCTGTTTCTTCAGAGAAAGCAGGTATCAGGTGTCTTTTGAGATTGCTGCAGCTCCCAGAGGCTGAGAAAGAGAGCCTTGCTACGGAGGCCCCTGCTCTCAGAGCAGCACAGAAGCCGTGAAAGACTTACGGCTGCAGCTCCAGAGCTGCGAGAAACTGCTGTTTCAGGGCTGCTCCCTGAAGCTTAAGACTTCAGCCTTCGTGTCCTGGTCTAAGTCTCGCTTAAGACTTCAGCCTTCGGGTCCTGGAATTCAGGAAACCGGCAGAGGTCTGAAAGCTAGGTTTCCTTACTAAAATCCTTATCCGCCGGAGCTCGAAAACAAGTCCGGCAAGGGTACCCCCTTACGGGCCTCCAAAATGACAATAATAAAGGGTGGCAATAATAAATTCGGCGAGGGAGGGGGGGGAACCAAGAAGCCTTAAGTTTAAATGGCTTCCTGTAATTAAGTCTCAAGACAGGAGTCCCTTAAGATTAAGACTTCAGCCTTCGGGCCCTGGTCTGAGTCTCAAGACAAGAACCCCTGAAGCTTAAGACTTCAGCCTTCGGATCCTGGAATTCAGGAAACCGCCAGAGATCTGAGAGCAGGGTTTCCTTACCTAGAACTTCTTCAACAGATTGAGCTTCATCTCTCAAGCAAGAAGCACACAGAGAAGCTAAGCTGCCTCCAGACTGGTCTGCTGGGTCTGCTCTGACAGATGACCCCCCCCCAGACCCCCAGACCCCCAGAATTCATTATTGGCACCCCGTCTTTTTTTCCACCCCTCCAAACCCCGGGGACCAAAACAAGATTTGGGGGGGGGGGGGGGGTTTATTAAAGGGACCCTAACATTAGGGCAACCCTTTATAGAAAATTTTCTGTTCTGTAGTGTTGAGGGAAGCTCGTCGCTTGCAGGCCTTGCGCAATGCTGAAGGACTCAATGCAGTACAATCTTTCATGCTTCGTGAGGTTTCTGTCATGAGTAGAGAAACGCGAAGATTGAGAGGGTTTCAGCCTAAGCCTTCAACCGCATTTGGTTTACAGGTATTAGGCCTAAACATTAAGCGTACACTCCGCAGGCACCCGAAGCATTCTTGTTCCTAAACATTCTTCGATAAATTTACTAGAGTAGGGTCTGGGCCTACACGTTAGATTCACTAGACGCGTAGCCCTTAGGGAAACCCTTGAATGCTTTGTGTAATTCTTTAGGCTAAGAATTCCATTCCAGAAGGCTTTGATGTCCAATGCTCAGTCTTAGAAGCGTTTTGAAGATTTTTATTTCGAAGATGGGCTGGCTCCAGTTTGCAAGTGTTTTGAATTTGTAACTTTCACAACTGGGCACTGAAGACTGAAGATTCCTGGGGACTCTGTTCAAGGAGTTTTTCCAGTTCCCATACTCGGAAACGGGTTTGAAGAATTCAGTTAAAAGCAGGGCGCTGAAGATTGAAGATTCCTGCAAAAACAGAGTCCTCAGGAACCTTGAATCTTCAACATCCAATGCCCAGAACTGAAAACGTTGAAACAATAAATAGATATAGATATATATATATGTATATATGCTACCCCCCCATATTCCCACCCTTCTTGGGCTGAATTCATAGAATATTCCCCCCAAGATCCCGCAACGCGCGGTCGTTTTTTTTTTTTTTTTTTTTTTTTTTGGGGGGGGGGGGGGGTCCCATAACAATTCTAGCAGAAGTGACCTGAACAATTTGTTCGTGGATTGCATGCTGTGAGTTTAAATAGGAATCCTTTTTATTCGAATAGGCTTCCGATCAAATTTGATAAATGGGGTTCATATGACTCATTGTATTTTAATAGGATTCTTATAAAAATGAATAGGAAACCCTTTAAATTGAATGAGAACCCTTAATACTAATAAATTCAGTAGCAACCCTATTCAAATGAAAAAGAACCCCACTAAAATATTTGAATCCATAGGAACCCTATTTTAAATTAAAATTAATCGGAGCCGTAAAGTCAACAGGAAGCCTCTTAAAACGAATTGGAGGCCCCTCATAAATTTATGAGACTCCTCGTAGAATTAATAGGAATCCTGTTAAACTGAAGAGGAACCCTACTAAAATCAATAGGAACCGGTCGGACTCCTGTAAAAAATAATGTGAACCTTTAGAAAACTAGTCAGGAACCCGATTACATGAACATGAGCCTAAACCAATAGGAATCCCTTGAAAGTGAATGAGATCCCCTTTGATATTAACACGAACCCCATTAACATTAATAAGAATCTGATGAACATCGATAGGACTCTTATTTATTACAAAAAATAGGAGCCTTATTCACAATTAGGAACCCTATGGAACTTTATTGGAATCCTGTGAAGATGAATAGGAATCCCCTACTGAATTGTCGAAACCGGACAACAGTTAATAGGAAGGAAGCCTATTAAAATGAATAGTAACCCTTAGTAAACTGAAAGACCCCGAATTACAATTCACAGGAATCCAGTTAAAACGAGAAGGAATCTTTCTAAAATCAATAGGAACCAACAGGCCTTAAAAAACAATATAGAATCCTTTAACAAGAACTGATAGGAATCCTACTAAACTAATATGAGCCTAATCCAATAGGAATCCTTTAGAATTAATGAGAACCCTATGCGAATCCCAGTAACATGAACAATAATCCTGTTCAATTGATAGGAACATTATTATTATTTGTGGGAGCCTTAGGGCGTGATGTCTTAAGATATGTTGCTAGGGTACCGTGTTCAGTACAGATATTAGGTTTTGCTTATCGGGGGATGATTGCTTGAGATATTGTAGCTAAGGCATAGTTTTTAGGATAGATGTCATGTCTTGCATATTGGGGCGTGATTGATTATATGGAGGTTTTTGTACTCTCTCGAGATTTTGCAGGATTCGAGTTGGTTGCTTGGTACTACCTCGAGAAATGGTGGCTGGGAGAGAGCCTCAGATCACGAAATTCAAGGAAACCATTGGATTTACCAATGTTTTTGAAGGATGGAGCCCGAAAACATCGGTAAAACTAATGTTTTCCATAAAACCCATGGTTTTCTGTGGCTGGGAGCACCCAATTCACGGATAACATTGGTTTCACCAATGCTTTTGAAGGATGGAGCCCGAAAGCATCGGTAAAACCAATGTTTTCCATAAAATCCATGGTTATCAAACCATGTGGCTTGGACCACGACAGTCATGGATAACCTTGGTCTTACCGATGTTTTTGGGTTCTATCCTTCAAAAACATCGGCAAAACCAATGTTATCCGTGAATTGGGTGCTCCCAGCCACATGGTTTGAAAACCATGGATTTTATGGAAAACATTGGTTTTACCGATGTCTTCGGGCTCTATCCTTCAAAACAAAATCGGTAAAACCAATTGTTATCCGTGAATTGGGTGCTCCCAGCCACATGGTTTGAAAACCATGGATTTTATGGAAAACATTGGTTTTACCGATGCTTTCGGGCTCCATCCTTCAAAAGCATTGGTGAAACCAATGTTATCCGTGAATTGGGTGCTCCCAGCCACATGGTTTGAAAACCATGGATTTTATGGGAAACATTAGTTTTACCGATGTTTTCGGGCTCCCCATCCTTCAAAAACATTGGTAAAACCAATGTTATCCGTGAATTCCGTGCTCCCAGCCACTCTTCCCTCGTCGTTCGCATGAGCAGAATACCGAAAATCGAAACCGTCGAGACAAAACAAATCAACCAAATAAGCAAAAATTGGTAGGTACATGGGGATGACAGATACTTTCACAAATAGTAGTGTGAATCATTGGAAAATGAGCAAGGACATTTCCAGTCTGTTTTTCTCGGCCGGGAGGGGGGGGGTGTTGTGCCAACTTTGCATACGCTGGGCAACCTGGGATCGGGGACCGTTGCCTGGCAAGGTCACGAGTGTGCCCAAATAGCATCATGACGTCCGAAGGTGCACAGGAATCCTGAATCCTGATTCAATGTCTATGCGGCAGTACGCAGCGGCATCGACACACCGCACCTCCTTCATGAGAGACCTCACTTTGGCCTTCAAGTCCTGCAAACAGGTTACGGTAGGAGGTTTTGCAAGCTTCAGGTCCGAAGATGTCCGAATTGCCAATACGAAGTGCCCCAAGTAAGTTGAGGCTTGGTGGTTTTTTGGTGGTTTTGACCTGGTTTGCGATCTTCTCGCTCTCTTTAAACACTCTCGGGCTGCTTGGGGGATGTCCCTTCCTCGGCAAGCAATGCGCGTAAAGCTGAACCCGAGAATTCAAACTTCAGCGTTGCGCAGTACCTTTGCATGACATGGGCCCTGCCATTCTTTGAAACAACAACGATCTTCATTTTTCTTTGCGATCAAACGGACTTGCGCGGATACGAGGTTCGAGAGGTTTCTTGGCTGCATGCAGTGCCAGGCAGACCCCGTGCCGCTCGCCTCCGCCTCGGCCTCCGAGGCACCGGCTGCGACCATCGTCGCGCTCAGTAGGGCTTGCTTGCGGGAGACCTGCCCAAGCTGCGGGAGAGCTGTGAACGGGTAAGTGGCAATGTTTGAGAGGCTTCCTGTCACTCATTGACAGGCTGGTACAGTGGTCTTGCTTTCCTCTCAAACTGATCTATAGCATTGTCTCTGCAGTCTTTTCCCGTCTCTATCCCAGGCGTGACATTCCAGGGTTAAGCCGCCTTCGCATCCCTTGGTTTGCACCGCAGAAGCCACATTCGCATCCCTTTCTTTGCAGGGTATGTGTAGCGAGGAGGAATTGAGGATTCTTGCAGTAACCATATCTTGAACACCACGCAAGAAACCAAGCTCTTAACGATACCTTGCGGCATCTCATATCTCCCTCGCTTATACCACCTGACCATCCATACGAGTATCTCGCGGCCCGCTGGGCATCTCCGGAGCAAAGCTTCTGCCTTTCAACGATTAACCGGGTCATTAGCCTTTCTGCCATTTCTGATTTTTGGGAAAATGCAAAAGCATACGCCCCAACTTCACCGGTCCATAAACCCGAGATGAGAACCTGCACCCCAGGTAGACTCCGCTGTAGTCACTCAGTCACTCTGCCGGCCCTCACTGAACCTGCCCGAAGCGCCTCAGCATTCCATGCCTTTGCGGCACGTGATGTCTCCGTCAGGGAGCGAGACCTGGCCAGCAGTGGCAGAGGGTTTATTAGCTCAAGGCTTCCCGGGTAGTACACCTTCCAGTGCGGTGAAATAGTCTTTGGAAATGTTTGTCAAACTGTTGCTCGCTGGAACGAATCTGCCAAGCCCGAACCACCTGACCTTGGCAGATCACGAGGTCTGTAGCGAATTCTGACTTGCCAAATAAAAGACCCTGCCCCCAGCTCTGGGCTGACTTCTTCACCTCTACTCCTTTGCACACAAGCAATGCTGGCAGGGCTTGTCTTGGCAGAGGGCTCTTGCACTCACAGACCTGTGCTTCCTGGAAATTTTGGGAGACGTACTTAAGGCTGAGGCTCTGATGCCACCTACTCCATAGACCGTGTCGCTGAGAAAATGGAGTGGGGGTGTATATATTGAATCATGTGAGCATTACTTGAAGGCCACCTTGCAGTGGGATTTGGGCCCCAACAGGCATGTAAGCCGGTGCTGTGGTCAGGGCTTTGCAACTTGCAACGACAGAAGCTGGGGAACCAGTGCCGCATCAGCCGAATCCCCGTCAGAAGCTTCGAATCCTAAAGCAAGAATTATTAGCATGAGACTTTTGGTGTGGTGAGGCATGCTTGCTATTGACCGGCAAAGAGGATCTGCAGCCCTCGGGTTTCACCGCTATGACTTATCACCCTGAATCCGCATAGGAGCCCAAAACGCTAAACCCGACCCGCTCTGCTGTGCTGCTATGCGCCGAGGCAGCGACTGAGTGCCCGTGCCAGAGAAGGCCAAGAGTCGCCTGAGTGGACTTCAAGGCTTGAAGCTTGTGCGGCTTTCAAAGTATAGGCTCTGCCATCTTTCCCAAACATGATTCTTGTAGTTTCCGTCTCAACCATCTAGGCCCAGTCGACACCGACACAGACTTTGGCTTGAAGTTGTTTGCAAAGCCCATATTGTCTGAGCAGGAGCTCTCTCAAAAAGATGCCCTGGCGATAGCTATTCAGCCATTCTCAAAGGTCCATGATTCTCTGAAGCACCGATTGAAATCTGAGAAGGAGATCTCGGGCTACATCGGACTGATCTTCCGAAGGCAGGGCGCACGGAGCTGCAAAGCGCCAGCGCCAGGAGGACACAGGCTGCCAACCGTGAGCTGCCCTTCAGGGCTTGTGGGCTTTTGTTTGCCACCCGCCTAGCTGACCTTGCGGCCACTTGCAGGGAACTATCTGGCCATGGTTGGATGATATCTCAGAAAAACTGCTCAACGACGTCTCGGCTGGAGTTCAGGCATCAACAACATCTCATCAGGATCTACCTGATTTTTGGTTGGGGGCTAGGAAACTCAGGAAATCCCGATGACGTCTCGGAAGCTGTACTTGTGCTCGAAACTGAACACAGCTCGAGGCTTTGGGGCTTTTGGTTTTTCGGGCCATGGCCAAAACATGACTTTGCGTCCCAGAATTTATCCTGTGGCCCTATTGCTAGTGTTTGTTTGGGTTTAGCGGGAAGAATGCAAAGTTTCTGGGTCGGGGACCCGCCAAAGAACAGCAAACCTCTAGAAGGCCTTGAATCCTTGAGCCCTACAACCTGAAGAAACTTGCTTGACGAACTAAGTGTGCAGGGGTTCGGCCACCAGTTCCCGGATGCGCTTTATTGTATTGTTCGGGAGGTCCGGAAAAATCCGCGGCCTCAAGCTCAGGCTCAAAAGCCGAAGGCCTGAAGCCTGAAGCCTCAATCCCCGGTCCTTGTAAACCCTTGTACGGGCTTCGACTCTCATCGTGGGCAAGGCTCCAAGGTCTCTCACATCCAACACAGGTGGTGACATTGACCACTGCCCTGCCACAGCCCTGTACAAGTCAATGGCGCACTTAGCCGAGCAATGGGCTGCTGCTGTTCGGAGGGTTGAAGGCAATTCATACACTCGTTCAATCGACCAACCCCACCGAACCACAGTTCCTTTACAACTCCTTGGATCTGCAGCAGGGACCTTGTAAGGGACGATGGCCAGCACTGGCCCGTAGCTGAAGTCAGCATTGGATGAGACCAGCATAGATAGACTCCGGACGTCCCAACCATAAAGGGTAGATTCGTGTATCAACTCGTCTGCTGTCACTTGAAGACGGATCGAACCGCTGGACGATCAGGATTTAAAACCTATGCCTGCTCGACAGTTGCCATGTTCTAGCACAGCTCAAGAGACAGGTGCGCTGCCTGAAAAGAACAGTCAGCAAGGTCAATGATTATCAATTGCCAGTTGTGTTCACTGGCAACTCAGGGCCAGTGTTGCAGCCAACGCACCGGCTGCTGGCAAGGCAGCGCGGCCCCCGAGACTCGTCTCCGTGGAGCCGCCTGTTGTAGTAGTTGTGGCCTTGCACATGTCCACATAGGCGTCAGAGCCTCCCAGGAGTGTGGCGGAGTTGCCTGTGTCGTCACAGACGGAGTCCAAGCAACCCCCGGCGGGTGCATCCTTCCACTTTCCCACCATGGCACAGGTGATGCCGAGGTGTGGGTACAGGGACTCCACCAAGGTCTTCACCTTGCAAGGGGTATCCGCTGGGATGGATGTTTGGCTCAAGTCAAAGAGTGCATCCACAGCCTCCACAGCGGTCACATTGAAGTTGGACATGTACCCAGATGCGGATCGCCAATATGCCCAGCCCTCGGCTAGGTATTTGGGCTCCATGGTTCCGCCGTTGTAGGCTTTGTCGGCGTACTTGATGGCACTGCGGATGGCTGCAATGGAGAAAATCTTGTACATGCCCAACTCCGCAGCTTTCACGTTCGTGGCGTTGTAGCTGCCAACGGAGGTTGATGAGGCCATAGTTCAAGATTGGAATGGAAGCCTGATGAGTGTTGACACCGTCAGGGTAGTCGAAATCACGCTTCCAGTTGAACTCATACGGTGAGTAGAGGTTGCCAGGAGCAGCACCGCTGAACCCATCACCCAGCACGGGGTCAATGTTGCCGATGTAGAAAGCAGCACCCTCGTCCCAGGCGTAGGCCGCCCCACCATCCGCTGTCTGACCATTCTCACCTTTCCAAACAGCCGCACCGAACTCGTAGGTAGCATAGGCTGTCACAACACCGATGAGGGCCTTGTTGATCACATATCGCCTGAAAGAGTCGCTCTGTCCCTGGCAGACACACCCGTGTTATCCAAGCACGCCATGATGTAGTCATGCCAGATGGCAGACGTCGAGTTGTAGAGGCTGAGAGCACCGGTATAGAAGACATTGGTGTACTTCCCGTCGACGGTCATGTCCTTCCTGGAGCGTACGCATGTTCCCTAGGCCCTTCGACGGTTCGACGAGGAAAAGTTGCCCATGGTGTAGACCTCTCTGGCCATGGCATAATCAGGCGTGTCCTCCAGGTACCTCTTTATCAAGGCGACGTCCCGGTTGATGTCCGCATGCTCTGTGATATCGTTGACTGGGCAGTACAGCCCGTCCGACAGCTTTGGGCAGGAATCTACAGGATTGCAGGCTCCACCCTCTGCACCTGTGGCAACAAGGCCCAGAAGTACCAAACGAATCGCTGCCATGGTCAGCTCAGGAAGGTTGTACTTTTGGGCGGTGGGTTCTCCTCTCTTCAGCCCGGGCTTGAGCCAAAATGGTCTTGTAACCATTTGGGTTGTGGTTTGGGCTTTTGGCTTTCGGGTTGCGCCTGCTAAGCCACAAACTAACCATGGATATGACATGGTATGAATAGCTATTCCGCACGGAAGAAACGCGCACATTTTGGACGTTGCTGCTGTCTCTGCCACAGCGACCCTGCACCAGCCTTCGCCATGCCGATTGCCTGTAAAATCACTCAGGATAGGGATTTGGCAAACGGCACACCCATGATGCGGGAGGATCGCTGGCGCTTCAGTGCTTCATTCTCTTATGTCCATAAAGCTTGGCACCTTGTTCCATGCTTAGCCCTTGTTACCTTTGGCTTCGTGTCTCTTAGAGGAGATGTCCACAACAAAACTAATGGGCCCATTTCAGCCTGTGCACACCAACCTCTAGGCACACTAGGCCCGGCACAATAGGCACAACCTCTCGCCAGCTTTTGAATATGAGCAGCTCAATTTGCCAAACTGAAGATGGCCCCCTCCCCCACCGTAGCCATGCTTCAGCATGGTTTGCAAACCCGAATTTCGCAAGCTGCCTCTGCTGTGAATGAGGGAGCCATCTTAGACAAAACATGCAGACTTGTTCAAGCCTCGAGCAGGACAGCCCAGAAACGCTCCCGGCCTTCTTCCGCGTCGCTCAGCGGTGATTCGGGCTTCAACGGCTGCGTCGGCAGCCACCGCCGGGCACTCTTTTGCACAGGAAATCCTGAAACTTGTCTATTAAGACCATCAGAGGACGCCAAGCCATGCCTGGTCAACAGCTCCGCTGGGGAAATTTTGAGGCACGGAGGCTTGAGCTTCTCGTTCAACCATGCTCCACCCGTGCGCTCCTGGAAGATTCAGAAAACTCCGTTGCGCGGGCCTCCCATGAAGCCTTCTGCGTTTCCACATCCCAGAGACCGACCCTGACAAATATGGAGGGCATGCTAGGGGCATGTTCTCGTCTTCAACCAAAAGCTTCATTTATAGACATCGTGCTGTGAAGTTCTCAGCCATTAAATGGGCTTCTGCCCTTCTCTGCTTCACCCCGTGCTTCATGTGATGGCGAGCCACAGTTTGCGCCCAGTCTTTTGGCAAAAAGAATGAATCAGAACGAATGAAGTAACGCAGAGGGCAGCCATAACCCAATTATGTTGACAAGCCCAAGCAATGATAAATCCAATATCCTGCTCATTGCGCCTTCCATCCTTGCCCTGGCTGAGGCATTGCTGACCTTTTGCCAAAGCCAGCAAAGACAGTACCTCCCAGAATGAGGCTGTCTAGCAGGCCCCTACCATTGCATCTACATCTACAGAAGACTCACTGCGTTAAAGCTCAGGACTCTGTTTCTACTGGAGCTTGCTCTATGCAGAACATCACCAACAGGACTGAGCAGCTGGTTCCATGCTTTCGCTGGTGCCTCCCTTGCCACATCTTGCCTGCAGCCCTAGAACTCGTTGTACTGCATTGTGGGGTTTTGGGTGTGATGCGGGTGGGAGTGCTGGCTTCCGCGGTGGCTGTGGTGGCTTGGCAGTGGATGTGCTGGTGTTAAGTATTCTTGTTCTTACTGCGATTTTGAGTATTTTGATTTTGAGTTTCACAACCACCGGAGAAAACCGCTTACTGCTGCACAACTTGTGGCATGGCAGGGTAAGCTCGTCCCGCCGCCTTGACCTGTAACAGAACAAGCGCAAACGGAGCACTGTCTCATCTGACACTTTCCACGTGGCATCCTTGGATGACAAGTCAAGGACACGATTCAGCGCATTCCACACGCCAAGCTGTGCCAAGCTGACAGTATGGGCATACCGTAGATAACTGCATAAGGTTGAAAAAGACTATGATAGCGCAATGGTTTAGAGTCTAGGGGTGGCTAGCAGCTCGACTTTCCGATGTGCATGCCTGTTTAGGAACTAAGCTGGACTGAGTGTATGCTTGCAATCGGCAGCAGCTTCGGTACCTGCAGTCTCGAGCTTGTAGCTTGAAAGCTTTGGACGTTTCGCTGGAACAAAAACTTCCGCAACACAAGCACGGGATGTGTGACGATCCTTGGCTCAGGTACGGGCAGGACGCTGGTCGTGCAAATCCCAAAGTGAGACCTGCAACTCGGCATCAACGACAAGAAAGCAAGTGAAGCAACTGTTAGTGATGAAGCTTTCTTGGAAGCCTTGGGCATCAGCTTGAAATCAAATCAGTCATATGTGTGCCAGACATTGAAGCAGACACCTGCTACTGCATGGCTGTGCTGTCTTGTGTGGTGCATTTTCTACGTAGTTGTTTCGCTTGTGCTGTGTTTGTGGATTGTTACAGCGATCACAAGATGTGACAATGCCACAACATAATGGGAATGATGCCAACAACGCACTTTGCCGAAATAAGAGCTGGCATTGTTGCTAACAACCGACAACCGCTCGTACCAAAGCTTACAAGCGGGATCGGACGGAGACATTGGGTCATGGAACATGTACAAGTAGTGTTACTGCTGCTCCCAGCAGCTGCCGACACGTCCGTGACCATGTCAACATCAACACCAATGGCAGTGAAGCTCGTCTGCAATCTTGTAAGGAATGTACTTCCGTGCCAGAATTGTAAAGCGTCATGCAAGGAAGACAGGCTAACCATTGCATCGCTTGCGAAGGGCTAAGGGCCTGGCAGATCAATGATCAAATGGTGTTAGGTGATGTCGGATGAGCCACCAACGAGCACACAACCCAAACTGCGCATGATGCAAGAACTGGCCTTCAAGATGCCTGGAGCATGCCGAGCTGCCTATCATCCCATGAATGACCCGAGATTTGCTTGCCTGCCTCACCCTTCAGGCTACCACCTTGGCATGGGCTCCGAGCATCTGGGGATTTGACCGTTCGAAAATCGTGCATATCCAGGAGCACTCTTTGGCATGACAGACCGCACAGGGATGTTGGATACAAACACGCTAGTAGGGATGTTCGGAGCATTGCTGTGCCCCTACTCACCACTTTATCGTCCTAGTCCCCAGGCCTCTCATTAAGCCGAAGCCTCCCGCAAGTCCTCTGCCATCTCAAAAGCCACTATGCCGAGACCCGTGCTCAGGAGCTTCCCTGCCGAGATGAAGGACAGCGAGTAAACGCCACCTCGCAACATGTGGCAAGCTCCCTGATGCTGTCTTGCACGAGTGTCGAACTTGTCGAGATCTTGGCCTTCTTGAGGCACGGTGCGGCGTGCTGCCAAGGTTCAGGAATTCCAATGTGTGCCTTTCTTGCTTAGCGTTGCAGTGAGGTTCGGCTGAGCACCTTGCCAGCCCGACTGCGGATGATGACGGAAGGTGCCAAATGCCTTGCTCTAGGTTTTGCAGCTTGCAGGAGTTGCCACCGCTTATGATGAAGAAGAGATTAGCACCCTGCGGCTGCAAAAGACAAGTCATGACGGAGGTAATTATCCTGCATGAGCATTGATAGCATACGTCTGTAGGCCACATCTCGACGATCAGCGCGGAGCTGCTTAAGACTTCCTGCCAAGCACTAAGCACTCAAAGCCAACATACGTAGCCCTAAAGATCCGTAAAGCATCTTCAACCTGACAGTACCATTTTTGTTCAATCTCGAAACCTCTCGAACTGAAATCGTTTTGGCTTGTGCAAGCCCCCAAAGTGAGGCCGTCACGGTCGCGGCTCCATGGCGACCAGCGCTGTGGGACACCATCGTTCTCAAGAGTCTCGAATCTACACAATGCCACGAAGCTTATTACTGGTCTTGGAATCTGTGTCGCATGATAGGGAGGAGGAGATAGGGAAACCATTGCTGCCTCGCTTGCAGGATGTATCCCACCTGTCTGACTTGGTGTACATTTCTCTCGCCTCTCTCTTCCTGTGCTAGAATGCTAGAATGGATCCAACCCTGAACAAGCAATGCACGTTTAGAAATGATGAAGCCAACACATCGATGGTATGCAAGCTTGAAGGGTACGGAGCATCCGCCATTTCCATATTTCCCTGCATGTCTGGTTGGCGCCTTTAGATTGTGTCTATCTTGGAGTCGCGCCTCTCCACCTCCCATTGCCTTTCCTCATCTTTTGGGGCTATCGACTTCTATGGCTTGCGCCAAAATGTCGGCTGCTCACCCGAATCCTATCCGAGCAAGGAGCGGAGTCCGAACAGAGGTGCGTTCAGGTCTTCACCTGCACCATGTGCTGCGGAGCAAGCTCCGACAAGTTCCTCGACAACGCTTGCTTTTGATGTAGGTGGGCCAACTCGCAAACAAGGCCGGGTAATTCACCTCATGGCATTTTTTGTTAAAGCCAGTACACGTGCCCCTGCCTGAAAAGGAGACGACCAACTTCTCATTACAGAAGACGCGCGCTCCCAATAGCGACTGCATTAAGCAGCCTACGCACAAGTCAGCCAGGGACACGTTTTTGACATCTTAGGCTTGGCCTCGCTGTCGTTCTAGCAGAGATTTGATGGCTTCAATCGATATCCTATCTTAAGCTGCGCTCGAGATGTTCTAGCTCCGGACCTCGTCCCAAGGGATTATGCAGAGGTCCTCTGAATCAGCGAACCGCTTGAGATCGCTGACAGTCACCTTCCCATCCCGGGACACATCAAGGATTTCAAAAATGCATTCTGCAAGACTCATCTCACCGTCGTCCACCTTCAAGCCCAGCTTGCGGATGTTTTCAAATATTTCCTGACGCCCGATTAGGCCATCATTGTTCAGGTCAATATTCTGGAAATCATCCTGGTCCAGACATCCATCACGACTGGTGTCGGCCATTTCCCAGATACGTCGCCAGATCACACGTGCGAAGTCCACCATCAACAAGTGATGGATATTCAAGAGCACATCTTCCTTTTCGGGAAGGAGCTCTGGCCTATCACTGTAGTATGCTGTCAATGGTGGACTCTGTCCATTCGTGAGATCAACAATCTTGGTCGCAACTCGGTATGTCCTAGATGGGTCCACAGCACGACCAGCGACTTCGAGGACGGAGTTGTTGGCATCTTCCCTCACGCCGTCGTCGTACTGAAACCAGCCAGGTTTGGGTTCACCTCGTGTTGCTTTGACACCTTCCATCACAAGCCATCCGGGCATGTCGACTATGCCTAGCACCTCGTCCTCCTTTATCTCTGCTTCCAAGGCCTCCAGGGAGAAGAAAGCATCAGGCATATACTCACGACTTCCCCTAATATTGCCACCCATCAGCAGCACTGCGTCCACGTGATGGTCAGCATCTCTGTGGCTGTTCAAGGCATCACGTATGATCGTGCATATGAACCCTCCCATTGTGGTTACACGTTCACGAGGACCCACTGAGGAGAGAGGACGGAACTTGGCAGGTATAGTGCAAAGCTCCGTGTTCCGCAAGGGGTCAAGTACGGCATACGATCTCTCGGCCTCCCTCACCATCTCAGGATCAGCGGGCCAGTCTGCAACACGCGCAAACTCTGCGGTCACAGAAGGTGCACTATCTGAGGGGCTTTCCCAGCCAATTTCCAGCACGGTGGCGTAGTGGGCATCCTGTCCAGGTTTCAGCAAGCGCGTGCCTTCCACAACTTCATCCACTTGATGGTGATCGTGGCCAGACAAAATGACAGGAACGTCGAACTCTCGACAAGTGCGGTGGTCTTGGTGCACGTACAGATGCTGCAAGGGAAGCACCAAGTCGCATCCGTGTTTCACCTCGAGGAGTTCCTTGTAATAACGCAGGGTGTCCCACGGGCAATCGATCTTAGCTCCACCAAAAGCACCAGGAGCTTTGAAGTGCTTGTACAAGTCTGCTTCGTTGCTGAGCAATGCAACCAGACCTATTTTCCGCACGTGCGATCCATCTGGGCTTGGAACTGTGACTATATGAAACGGCTCCTGGTACTTCATTGCCTCGTGCGTCTGCATGTTGGAATTGAGCCATGTTCCTTGGAACTCACGGACATGTCTGCATACTGTGGCATGAGGAATATCCGCTTCGTGATTGCCCCAGGTAAGGAAGTCCACGGGCACTGAGTTTAGCATACGCATCATGCCGAATCCCTGGTCGATGGTCGAAAGCAAGTACGGTGCCAAAAAGTCTCCGGTCAGCATGGAAATTGTGTTCGGATTCTGGGCCTTCTTTTCGAGTATCATGTTCTTCAAGTGCGGAAAGTTGTCAAGCATATACACGTCGGTGATCTGAACTATCGTCAGCGCTGCCCTCTGGCTTTCAACGTTGGCTCGTGCTGCACAGGCACAGGTGCGCCTCAAAGCATGTGATTTGGCCCTCGTCACTCGATGAATGCTACACCTTGGGCAAAGATCAGCAAGCCTGTCAGCTTTTTCCCAGGCAGCACGTCTTCGCCATGCAACAGTTTGAATTGCACGTGTCGTGACAAAACCTTCGCCAAGAATTCGCACACACGGATGGTAGATGTAGCAGCAGAGTAGCAGGACACAAATTGTCTGCAACACCAGGCACGCTCTTCGCAAGGAGCGTGGCTGTCTCATCGCGACTCAGGGATTGACCATGGCAGTCATCCCTGGGGCTTCAACGCTAATCAAGGATGGTAACTAATATGCCAATATGCATGGCACCGAATGCACCAACAAATTGACATTGGCCATCAAGGTAAAAGTGATGTTCTGACACTGTGAGTACTGTCGACCACGCTGCAAGCGCTCGCGGTTCTTGGGCCAGCAACTTGAGAGAATGGTGGGCAAACGAGTGGCAAATGTAAGGAAATCTAGGGAAAATAGAGGGCTGGGCTCGGGCCCAAGCCTTTGTAAATTTCAGCCATCTGTGGCCTACTGGCCCCAGTGGCTTCACATGTTTCACCCAGTTGTATTCATTCTCACATTCAGCTGCGAAGTTCGCTCCGCAAACTGCAAGCTTAATTTCTGAGGGCGGCGCACGTTCTTGAGAAGTTGAAGGCTTGAAGGGGCATGACAATTGATTTGCTACGCAATCTGGTTTCGTTGTGCATCCTTGGCATTAGATTTCCGCGCGGGCTTTTACAGTTGTTGCTCGCTTGGCAACCTTCCGAACGAACTTGCACGAGATCGCCGAGAGCCATCTCTGAATGCTTCTTATTCAATTCCTGGCATGGCTCTTTGGAACGTGGAGGCCGCGAGACGCGCCCTGGCAAGCAGAGTTGCTGTGATGAGGAAAAAATGAGGTTTGCACGGCTGTCTCGCACGGCACCCTCTGAAACGTCTGCGCTGGGTCAGCATTGGGGATATGAGCCGAACAAACAAGCAAGCAAAGTATATATACAGATACATATACATATACATATACATGTACATATACATATACATTTTATTTATGTATTTATTTATATCTGCGTGTATCTGAGGGTTGTTCTATGTCATTGTTCCATGCATGCTAATGAGGAACCCTTGCGCTTCGCCCTTGGGCGTGCTTGCGCGCGCGCACGCGCGAGGATTTGGCGATGTTCGGGTTGTGTTGAAACATCCCTAACAACAAGCTTGCGTTCGCCCTTGCGGGCACAAGGACGGTGTGCACGCTGTACACCGACCGAATTTTCGCCAATGTGCGCGTGTGTGTGTGTGTGTGTGTGTGTGTGTGTGTGTGTGGGTGGGTGTGCGTGCGTGCGTGCGTGCGTGTGTGCGTGCGTGCGTGCGTGCGTGCGTGTGCAAGATACCTGGCGGCATACACATACAGGCACACTTCGTATGCGATTCAAAGAGTGACATGGGCAACGAATTCCAGCATCGATGAAAAATCAATTTGATGAAGATGATTCCACTGCACGACATGCTTCGAATTGCCTCGACAGCCGCTCCACGAAGGCCCACCCATGGCCGAGTCCAGAGTGACAGATGCGGACTTGGATTGGGGTTCAGATCGGCAGCTTAACGATGTGGAACACTTGGCACTCACTTAACGCTGGCCATTGATCCATAAGCATTCCAAGAACGCCGTGTCGGCTCAACGGATAGGATGAAAGATCTTGGCACGTTCGGATGGCAGCGAAGGTGTCTTCTGCCAGGAGGGGATGTTCCCTCGCGACATGGAGCAAGTTGAACCCAAACAAACAGAAAGCGATGACAAGCGATGGAGCAGGCAAAGAAGGTCCAGCTTTAACCATAGCTTGTCAAACTGGTGGCACACGAAGAAACTTAAAGCAACAACTGAAATCGGAAGCAGCTGCTTTACAGAATGGCCGATTGCTTCACAATCACTATCCCGATTGTCCCAACAACTATGCTACTGCTTGACATGGCCATGGCCCGGAAGTGGCACATCCTTGCTGGAGATGTCACAAGCGTTCTCGAGAAAGACTTTCCTGAAAGAGCACATCCGCTGCATGCCAAACCCTATCTGCAATAGCCACTGCCATGAAAGACTACAGCGGATTTGGCCTCGGCGCCCAGAGATGCTGTGAGGGGAAGCTCGCCGGTGTCTAATGGGCCGGTTCTTGAGGGTCCGTTGACTGCATGGGGATGGAAATGGTGCTTCAAAGTGCTTCAGATTGCTTCAACTACGAGCTAAGCTTCCATCCTGGTTCGGCATTGATAACACAATGAGTCTGATGATAGCTCTTTCCAGGCAATCTGAGCAAATGCTGCGGGCACGAGCGAGATCGAAGAGGCACATGCCAACCCCTGGCAATCCACTGTGATCCCAGCCTGTACTAGTAGCAGCACAACTGGCACTTGCTTTTCAGCCGGCGCAGCGTCAGTTGAATGTCCTCAGGCGTGGCAGTGGGAAAAGTCATTGTCCATGCCGGCGTCTGGGGACACCTGGCATGGCGAGTCGTTAGCGCGCAACCAACAACATCCTAACAGAATGTGCAAAGCTTACAGTTTAGAGGGAAGCGAGAGAACCATGACATGGTTAATCTACGCCAGCAAGACCTGTTCCATGCATTCCATGCATCAGCCGACCCGATCTCACAGCCTCAGCCTTTCCTTGGACATATGAGGTACGGCTAATTCGGAGCTCATAGGCATCCCTTACCGATGTTGTGGCAGCACCAGTGCTTCTTGGCCATGGACCAGCCGAGCTTCCACTTGGCATAGCCTGCGTTGCAGTCAAAGTCTGGAGAACCGACCATGTGCTGCTGGACCCAATGCCAGTACCCTCCGGCGTGACTCCAATGCCACATCATGCCAGCAGCGGCCACGCCGGGTGGGTGGCCGCCCCCACCTCCAGCCCCGCCGCCCCCACCCCCACCCCCGCCACCTCCACCAGCGCCATGGGTGACGTAAGTGACTGTGTGGTGTGTTACATAAGTGCCGCCGCCACCACCACCGCCTCCGGCACCTCCACCGCAGCCCTTGTGCATATGCGCGCAGCACCAGCCCTTCTTTCCCTGAGACCACCCGAATTTGAAGTTGGCAAGGCCGGCGTTGCAGTCGTAGGGCAAGCTCTGGGTGCCACCACTGCCATGGACGGCAATCCACGTCCAGTAGCCATTCACTTGCACTCGCTTCCAAACCATGCCAAAGCCAGGGTCGACGGCAGGAGGGCTGGTACCTTCACAGCCCTTGCCCTGCTGCGTGCAACACCACTGCTTTTTCGCGGGAGACCAAGCCCGGAAAAAATTGTTCAGGGCCGCATTGCAGTCGAAGGCAGGCGAAGTGGCCACATGAACGACGCAGCCTGCTTCTTCAATGGTGCAGGCACGGCACACGTCGCAGTCCACTTGCACCTGGCTGTACGCCAAGGCACAAGCATTGCCCCTGCCTTGGAAAAGATGATCCTTGGCCCATTGCAGGCGATCCGCACAGGTGGCAGTCTCGCCATTGTGGGTGCAAGGGGCGTCGCACTTCAATGGCGACAGCGTGGTTTCGGGGCAGCCTTTCTGGAAGTGGCCGCAGCACCACTCACGCTTCCCCGGGGTCCAATCAGAAACCTCCCCGTCACAATGATGAGGAACGCAGCCACGATGATGCCTCTGACAACACCAGGCCTTCTTTGAATCCGACCAGCCCTGCATCCAGTTGGAGAAGCCGGCATGGCAGTCATAAAGGTGCCCGCTGGCATGGCCCACGTGGCTGCTCACATGTACATGTGTGTGGAGGTGCATGTGGCCATGCCAGGTCCCAGGGCATCCTTTGCTCTGATGGTTGCAGCACCATCTCTTTTTGGCCTTCGACCACCCGAAGTACCAATTCGAGAAACCAGCTGCGCAATCATAGTGTCGATGATGGTGATGTACGACCACTACTGTCTGCTCGTGAACAATTTTGGGGGGTGCTGGCACAGGTACAGGGACCTCCTTCACGACGACGTGCGGCTTGCCCGGAGTAGGCACCTGAATATATTTGTATCTCTTCACCTCGTGGTAGTGGTAGCGAGGCGGGCCGGCAACCTTGACCTTGATCGGCTCGGAGGGCACAGGGTACGGTACATACTTGGGGACAGTGACCTCGTGATCCTTGGAAGGCTTCATGTGGACATACTCTGGCACCAGCTTCATGTGGGTCACTGTGATATACTTGTCGTGGTTCACCACTTTCACTTCACAGGCCCGTCGGCGCAAGTAGCAGCAGAAGCGTTGTTGACGGGGCGACCACTTGTGACTCCAATCATCGAAATCACGATCGCAATCATACGGGCTCTTTCGCGGTTGCACAACTTTGTGCTCCACAACATGCGGTACCGCATAGGGCTCCTTGACGTAGACTTTGTGCGGAACCCTGTGGATGCGAGTCACATAGTGTACTTGGGTTATGGTGTGGACTGCTGGCTTCGTCGTGGACGGTTCTTCATGATGGGCTCCACAACCGATGTACACCTCGTTACAGCAGTAGGCCTTCTTCCTTAGTTGCGGCTCCCACAAAGCCTGCTGAAGAGATGCGACTTACTCGGACTATGATTCGGCCTTCAGCCTTGGGAGCCTTAGGACAGTGCGATGATGACTTGCCCTCACATGCACAAGTCTAGCTTCTCTATTCGTCGCTAGTGACTCTTGTGAACTTGTGACTTCTATGACAGAACTGAACTTGGTCAAGCTTCAAGTCGTCCCATTCGGTCTGCCACTGGTCCAACCCCAGTTGGCAGTTGTGCGCAGCGTCCACGACGGGCATGTCGTGTGCCTCACAATTGAACTGTTGATGGTGCAGTATTTCGGTCCGTTTGGGGAGCTGATGTGAGGGAGGTATGGCTTCCGCATGGCTGAGGAAACTGACGGCTGAGTCTTTCCTGTTGCTGGTACTTTGAGATGCCCTTTTCATTGACCCGTGCCGTGTGTTGCTCCGTGCTGGCTCTCATGACCCCAAGCCATGACTCCAATCTGGGTTGGCCTGGTCGGTCACGAAGGGTCGCACGATTAGGAACACGGCAATGAAAAGCAGGACGCCGATGAGCGCGATGCAGCCTCGGCTCGCGGCCAAAGCTTCCATAGATTCAAAAGTCTCCGAAGTAATGTCTCGACAGACTCGTACAATTAAACAGCTTCAATGAAACTGGCTGTGAGATGGGCAAAGCCAGATGTAAGTCGATTTAGCTTTCCGGTTGAGGTCTACAACACGTGGCCAAAGTTCTGCTTTGAAGTTTTCGAAAGAACGTGTTCTGGAATTGCGATTCGCATTGCACACCAGCATTCTCAAGCATCTTTGACATAGTAGAAATAGTAGGAATAGCAGTCATGGTAGTCATAGTAATAGTACGACTAATGTTGGACTCGCTTTAGTGCGCAGGCCCCCCCCCCCCCCTCACCCCAAACAATTTTGGGGTTTTCGGGGATCCTGAATACTGTGGGCTGGGGCTGGGACGGGACGGGGCTGGGGCTGGGACGGGACGGGGCTGGGGGTAGGGCGGCCAGGGGTCGAGGGTTGAGGGGAAGCTTTGAAGCTTGAGGGTCTCTTTCCAGGCTTTGTAGCTCCACGGTCGCCGGGGCTCGCATAAATGCGGACCACCGAAACAACTTGCTAAAGCGAATCAGGGCAGCTCGTGGGCTACTCCCTTGGAAAATTGTTTGGGGACCTGTTTCGTAAAGAAATTTTAAAAGGAATTTACATAAGGCATTCCGGAGTTTCTTATTCAAAGCTTTTGTCATTTTTGGCTCCCCGGCCCCCCGCCCTTCAACCCGGCCGGGCAAACATCGCATAATTGAGGACCACCCTAAACAATGGGGGGTCCTGTATAGGATTTTCGGAACATCGCATAATAGTGCCCCCTTCCACTAAAGCGAGTGGACTATTAGAAGCAATAGAACCATGCGGCTGCAATCTGCTTCTGCCTCCTGTCGCGGGCTCTAGCTATAGCGAGCTGTGCAGCACGTATCATGTTATGCCTTTTGCGTGATAAAGTAGGTCGGAGAGAAGGATAAACTAAGGAAATGAGACCTAATAAGGAAATCACGGGATAAATCTTCTTGGTGTTAGACAAGACCCTTTTTTTGCAACACTTGAACAGCTTTGACTATTATGACTACTTTGTACTGCTACTACTGTTGCTGCTATTATTGCCTATTGCTGCTGCTGCTGCTCCTGCTCCTGCTGCTGCTCCTGCTGCTGCTCCTGCTGCTGCTCCTCCTGATCCTGCTACTTGCTACTGCTACTGCTACTGCTACTCCTACTCCTACTCCTCCTACTACTACTACTACTACTACTACTACTACTACTACTACTACTACTAGGCAAGGCACAGGTTCTGCATCGAAAGCCGGAGTATTCCTGCCAAACTTCTGGGAAGGCGGCTGCTGGAGCACGGCGGGGGTGTTCAAAAATAGTTATTCTATCGCTAAGCGAGCCGCGACAGGGATGAAAGTTCAAGATAAATCAAGTGAGGAGTTGGCAGCTGGCATTTCAGGGAGGTGTGTTCGCTTCCCTGACGCTGCGCGGCCATGCATGCCCATCAGCCCACGTATAATCCAAATCCTTCAAGCAAACCTCATCGAACCACAGTGCTTCACATGCCAGAGAAGACAACCGTTCGGACCACTCGCCTCGCCCATCTCGTACGCACCTCGGCCAGCACCGACGTAGTGCACCTCAGATTACACTATTCCGGGGGCGGGGGTGGGGGGCTTGTGATTCATGTGTTTATTTTACCACCCGTCTACGGCAGGGATTGGTGGCGAGGCAAGACTACACGACGTGCCACTAACTAGTTAGCATACTTAGAACCTGAAAATATGAGCCGAATTTCTTGCTTGGGAGGTTCTTACGGACCAGAGTGGCGGTGGGTCAAAGCAAAGAAGGCGAGCCACGGCTAAGTGGGCGCCCTTCATTTTATGAAATTTCCCACCCTAATTATTTCCACCCCAACCCATCGCAGCTCCACCCCTAGCCTGCCTACTACCCCCCCCCCCCCCCCCCCCCCCCCCCCCCCCCCCCCCCCCCCCCCCCCCCCCCCCCCCCCCCCCCCCCCCCCCCCCCCCCCCCCCCCCCCGCCCCCCCCCACACCCCTGCCCTTTCCGCCCCACCGCCTCCCTCAATGCCCGACTATTACTCGACCCGGTCCGCCCCCCTCACCCCCACACTCCCAATTCCCTACAGAAATACATGGGCGACTTTGCCTCGCTGCCGTGGACACGGGCCGGCCCAGGCGGGCCGCGTAGCGCTCAAACTAATTGAATGGTAATCCAAATTCATTCATCAGAGGAACCTTGGTCACCGGGTGAAAGGAGCCTCGCCCCTCACCCACATATTGCCAATGTGCGCTGGCGGAGGCCGTGGTGGGGTCTGGCTCGAAGCACATGCTGCCCATGCCAGAATCCACACATCCCCGGTCCGTTGCGAATCCGCCTTCAACGCATCCGCCTTGAACACATCCCCCCTCGGCACATCCGCCCCCACCGCATCCACTTCCAGCACCTCCCTCAGCATAGCCCCCGCCATCCCCGCCCCAGCCCCCAAACCAACTTCCGGCCGTTTCAGCCCATGTCGCAGTGGTCCCGGCCGCGGCAGCTTGTTGCTCCACTCCGGCTGCGGCGTCGACTCCAGCTCCTGTTATGTCTCGAGCCTCCACCGTACCCACCACTGGCGCCATCTAGAAGCACTGGGGATCTATCTACCTGCTGTCCCTTGACTGGGCATCGGTGAGCACTAAACTTCCAAGGACTCCCGTGCAAGCAGCAAGCTGAGAGCGCAAACGCTCCAAAAGATTCCAGCACCTCACAGTTTGCTGGCAGGAACTTGCAACCGGACTATTTTATCCGCATGAGCTTTCAGGAGCCTTGATGCCTAGCCTATATATAGAGTATCGAGGTTTTCAAGATGCAAAGCTGAACAACGCTGAACCGGGCGGAGGGTGGCTCTGCTAGAAGTTGTTCGTTTGCATTCAAGCTCGGTATCAGAAAACCAAGTCTGTGACCTAACCTGCACAGGCCTTGAAGCCGCAGGCCATCTGAGGGATGGCTTAGGGAGCTCTGATGCTCAGGAGTAAGGCGCCTCTGCCGGCCGAAGCGACAACTGGCAGCCAGAGAAGCAGATGCTAAATCGAATTCCATCCCCTGATCTCTCATCTTGTGAGCTCGAACTTCGAAGTCCTCTGCAGACTCGCGGGTGGCTCAGCATGTCGCCGCCATTATAAACGCTTCATTATAAACGCTTCGACAAGGTGTCCCGACGTTACGAAAACAAGAAAGCTTCGAGGTTTGCAGGGCGGAGTTGCGAGCGGCACTATAAGCTTGCACGGTTCATGTTCATGGTGCAGACATTCCTGTTGGCTTCACCAGACGCCAGGCATCGTGCATCCGGCAACGACGAGGATCTCAGGCCCTTGTAGCCTGTCAACAGAGTCAGCACTGGCTTTGGATTATTGAGCCTGAGCTGCTATATGCAACTCAGCTGCTTTTCATACGGAAGAATGGCTAACAAAATTTGACTATTTGAATCAACACATTGAAAGCCATGAGTCTCATACGGCGTCAGCTAAGTGAACATAGCACTAATCGCAAGACGCATCGAACATGAAACCAATTCAATAGCGAGCTCTGGCTGCCCAACGACCGATTTTGTGTCTTAAGAATGACGATCTTCGCTTGCCTGTTGGACCCATACACGTGCAAACTTGTTTCAGACCCTTAACCATTCTCAACCATGGTCAGCCGGTGCTAAAATCGCAAGAATCTCCCAAGCACCTATGGATGCAGCACAGGGATCCTAATGAGCACACCCAAGCAGCAGCGATTCTGGGGATGCGTCTGCGCCCGCGTTCCGCGTAGTCGAGGCCCCCCCCCCCCCAAAAAAAAAAAAACCCTGCCCGTTAACCCTAAAAACACCACGGACCACAGGAGGGGGAGCGAGAAACCCTCAACCTAAACCCCAAACCCTAAGCCCTGAAACCTAAACCGACCAATGACCCATAGTGAGGGTCAGAGTGAAAATCCTGAACTCTACAGCCTACGTAACCCTAAACCCCTATACGGGGGGCAACCGAAGGGGGACGAGAAACCAAACAGTCAACCCCAACAGAAACCCTTGATTCCCCTGGAACAACCAAAGACAAAACCCAAAGCACAACCAAACACACCTTTTCTGTAGGGCGCATTGCCCAAGGTCTTGAGCCAAAAATTTGAGTTCCGGTTATTTTAACCTTCCCAACCTATACAAGGCAACCTCCGCACTCCCCCTGTCCTGAGATTCTCTCAGGACACCATGGAGGTGCAGATTAATCATAGCTATTTCTTGCAAATACGGGTTTTACGTCATCCTGGACGAATTTAAGAGCTCATTGACCCTGTACACCATGGAGGATTTTGTCACCTCACTTGTAAAGTGAATCCATCATCCACCAAAAATTCTGCACTCACAACCCATTCTTTTTTAACGCAGCGTTTGCACATTGTCCTCGCCTTGGGTTGTGAATATTGCAGAGTATCACAATCACTGCTTGCGTGCATACAGCCACCATTTGCCGTTACGTACAGTGTGGCACTCGTTGGGATAACCACCGCCTTTTTACCCCACAGCCCTTGATGTAGCCGTCGGAGGATGTACTTGGCCAATTCCCAGAGTAAAATCATTGCCACCAAATACGCAACGATATCCAAGTTGTTCAGTGCTGTTTCTATGCCTTGCGCCAGAACCATTGCCGTGGATTCATTGGATACTCTACACACCCCATCTTCTGAGCAGAAAAAACCAGGCGTTCGCGTCTCAACTGTTGCCATCCCTTGAAGAGATGCAGCCACCATCATGACCGCCATTGCAAGAGAGGCCCTTTTCAAGTCAGTTCCTTGCACCAACATTTGGAGACCCCAAAGCGCCTTTTGTTTCGCGTAAACCTGTCCACTCATCAGTTTTGTTAACAGGTCAGCAATCATGTACTCACCACGAAGATGTGCTATCACCATGTAACCACGGTCAACCAGAGACCTGACACCAGCTGCTCGGATTCTCAGGTGCCTTGTCCTCCAGCTTCCAGCAGGATATTGAATAATTGAGCACGTCGAAACCGAATCTGTATACAGCACTTTCTGCAGCGTTTCTTCACCGGTTCCCACCAAAGCGGCAATTATGGGAGTACACGACTGAATCATCGTTGCTCCCATAGACGCATGTAACTCAGCTTCAGCAGTACTCAAAGCCACCGTTGACTGTCTCTGCGTTGCCCACATCACCGGACAATCACCCCAAACCACTACCGCTCCTGAGTGGCTCTTTTCGTTTTCACCTGCTGCAAAACTAGCATCTGCGTCGGACTCTACCACCTTGATGCCTCGCCCATAACGCAACAACTCATTCCGTTCTTTTTCGCTTGTTGCGATTGCTCCAAACGTCAAGCCCAACGTTGGAGTTGCAGCAAGGTACCGAAATACCTCCTCAGCCTTTTTAACCACGAATCGCGGCCTTCGAGATGTCCACAAAGACAGCTGGCTTGTGCAGAAAGCCAAATCAGGTCGAGTTTTGATTGCCACCCAGAGGAACTCCCCTACGGCACCTTGAGCCGCTCGTAAGGAAGGAATATCCACCTCCTCTTCTTCACCAGGGGTTTCTTTAACCGTTGGCAGATTACTGCCTTTTCCAGTTTCATCAATCTGATACCCTCGTCGGTTCAGCAAATCTCTCACGAAGTCCTCTTGGTTGAGAAAGAAGCTGCCATTTCGATACCAGATCTGGACACCCAAAAACTTCAGGAATCCATCACCACAGCCTGGACCACAGAACTCAGGTTCAGAAGTTTTCCACTCCTTCCTGATCTGTTCCAAGGCTTCCCGGAGCACTGTCATAGTCCCGGCCATCAAAAAATCATCCACGTAAAGACCCATTGTCCCTACCAACTCGCTTGCACCTTCCAGCTTCTCTTGTGCCATAATAAGGAACAGACTTGGGTCTGCATTGGACCTCTGAAAGCTCATTGCTTGTCCATCCTTTGACACCCAAGACATGCCTTGAAGACGCTGATCTCGCCACTCCACCCATGCTGCAGGACTTTCGGCCAAACCATACAAGGCCTTCCTCACAATCCACCGCTCCTCCTTTGTGCAAAGACCCAATTTCACCGCCGCCCTTGGGGGCTGCACCACCACCAGACGCCCTTCTCTTTGCGCCCTATATTCATCGGCGCCGTCAGAGAAGCTTTAATTTGGAAATGTCCAAACCAGCGATGATCCACACCATATATGCTGCGTGCCTCACTTGACACCTAAATGTAGTTGAATCTAAACCAGGAGCGTACAGCGAGTGACGACTAAGGGACCTAGGCCCTTCGTACTCTGTAGCCGCTGTTGACGAAATAAAATTGCCGCATGCACAAATACGGGCACGTCGCCTTCCAGTCCCTTGTTTCCGGGTAAACACCACCAGACTGGGCACGTACTCAATCACCGGTGCATTAGGCTCTTCCGCCAATTTGTCCAGCTTTTCTTGAGTTGTTGGTTCAACCACCTCCAACTCCTTAACCAAAGACGTCACCTCGTCCGACAATGGTTCCCTCCACTTTTCAAGCTCTTGCATGGCTTCTTGTGTAGGAATCGTTTTCGTTTGCAGGAACTCAACCTCCTCTGCTGCTTCAAGCGCTATATTTTCTTGCACCGTTTGCTGAACTTGAGCTGCTTTGACCAAAAACTTCGATAGCTGTTCCTCTGTTCTTTTCGCTTTAACCAGCCATTCTCTAGTCTCTGATCCTTTTTCTCCATTCGACTCATTGGCCGATTCATGGAACTCGTCCAAAACACAGCCTTCCTGTTCAGCAATTAGGCGTCGAATACTCAAATGCTCCTCCAGAGCCCATTGCTGCGCCTCAAAAACAACATAGTCGACTTCCTCCGCAATGACGTCCAGTGAGGTCTCTTTCAACGTCATTTTTAACCACTTCCTTTTTTTCACCTTCTTCAGCTTGTGGTTCCGGAAGAGGAAACTTACATTGGAGAAGATAGCACCTATCCTTGTAGCTCAATCGCTCCATAAAAACAGGTGTGTACCCTGTCAAAGATACCCTGTTCCCTTTCCAAGGCATAGGTCCATGCAATTTTCTCGGAAAGAACGACATGAAGTTCCAGTGGACATTGACTAATTTTCCAGGCAAGACTTTCTTCCCATAGGATTGCTCCACCACTTCAGCTCCTTCCTCTAAAACCTTCTCATCCTCAACCCACAGCTGACCATCCTTATAGTCACCAAAGCCACACACATAATTGCAGCAACGCTTCTCATTGTGACTATCTCTATGCAATGACACCGGAGCATTGCATGAGATCTGAAGAGCAGAGAAATTGGCTTCAGGATTGCGGTGCTTCACGAATGATGCCAGGTATCGACACAGCCATGGTCTCCGATGGGTCTCTTTTGTAATACCACACACTCCACCATGAGTATAGTGGCCCAACACCAGAGCTCGCGTACTTGTGCACCAATTGTTAATACCACCTCTTCGGTTCACCCTCTTTGGGTATACAATCCCTTCCAAAAGCTCTTCGCAGTCCACGTAATCGTACATAGACCTTTCATACATCGATTTGGCTTTTTGTTCTTCTTTTTCCAACTGTGTTCCATCCTCTGCAGTCTCCCTTTTGCAGACCAAATAAGCATCTTCATGAGGAGAACAACAAGTCGGCCAATACTCATCACCAGGAACATTGTCCTCAATATCTGCATTTTCTTCCAGCTCCCCCAGACCCTGCATGTCATCCTCAAAAATTTCTAAGGGCGGACTCTCCCCCCGCTTGCGAAGCGAGCGCAAGGAGCCCACATGAACACGCAGTGAAGAGGCCGGGCTTTTTGACACTAACCGATGGCGAACTGGAGCATCGCGAGGTGGAGGTAATGGAGGACCTTCCTCGTCAGCGAAGCGAAGTCCCCTTGAGACGATGCTCTGGAGGAGAAGGCTCCTGTTCTTCTGCCACCCCTTCCAACTCCAATTCCGGCGGTTCCTTTATATTTGAAAAGATTGTAGTGCAGGGAAATAACACCAGTTCATCCGGATCTTTTGCAGTCCCTTGAGCTTCCACCCAATAACCACCAGGTAGGTCATCACATGGACCCAAAAGAAGCGCGGGCTGTGTACGATCGACCCATTGCCGACCCTTCTTTGTTCCATCCGGACCCAGCAACTCCCACGGACGACGTTTGACTTGAATCTGAGCACCAAAGGGAAGCAATGCCTTAGGGTTTAACCCCAACTCCCTTTCAGCTTTATGCCACCGTAGCATTGACCAATGGCGAGCAGCCAGTGCCCAGTACGCCGGCCCGAGTCGCGCCTCCTTTAAGAGCGACCTTACACCACGTTTGAATAAACCCACACATGCTTCAGCGCGCCCATTGGTTTGTGGGACTCCAGGATCACCAGTGGTCCTATATATCAGACGAGTTTCGCAAAAGGACCGGAAGCGTGCATTGACAAACTCCCCCGCTCGATCTGAATGGATTCTTAACACCGGATACCCTTGTCTTTGCAGGCGCACCATCATCCTTTGAACAGCCGATAAAACAGTTGTCTGTTGTTTGTCCACAATCGGCTCCACCATAACGAAGTTGATCATACGAACAGGCTGGGTCAAGTGGTCCTTCAGTTCCTTCCAGGATTTTTCAGAAGCTTGGATTTTTAACACCTCTGCCTCCAGAACTGGCGCAGGTTCCACTGGTTCAGAGTCCTCTTCCTCGAAGTTAGCGGCTGCATCACCCAGCCACTCTCCGACGCCAGCACCTTCATCTTCCACCTGATCTTCCACCTCGCCCGCATCTTCCTCCTTTTCTGGAGGGCGACCCACATTGGGATCCAACATTGGAAATTGATAAACACCAATAACAGCGTGTCGTGGCTTCTGCTGGTGAGCATCCTTGGAACACTTGTACGGACCCGCCAAGTCCAACGACAAAGTGTAGGCATCCCCATGCTTCCGCCTTAAATGGCGACGCTCTTTTCCAGCGGCAGACACACAAATTTGACAATCACGTCTGAAAGGAATATGCCCCCTTAGGCAATGATCACGGAAAGCTCGCTCTTCAGCCGTTAACCTCCGTAACGTTCCTTCTCGTTCTTCCTTTTTTGACAGTATAGTTTCCCGTTCAGCATCGCTCTCCTGCAACCATTGTGCCAACCTGTGACGTATTCTTTTTACCAACCCAAACGCCCATCGTGCCCATATGGAGGATTGTCCAATACGTTCTTCCAGGGTAGAAGCGAATGTTGCTGACCACGGAACAACCACACGAACCTGTTCCAACGATTCCCATAGTTCTATATCAGACACCAGGAAAGTCGTAGGCTTCACCAGAGCATGTCCCAATGCTCCTTGATCAAAATGTGCAGCGTGCATTCCATAACGCTCGCGAAAACATTTTACCTCTGGCCAACTCCAGAAGGTAGGACTTGAGAACCCTTTCTGAGAACCATCCACCAGATCCTCAGCACTCAAGACCGTTTTGCAGTTCTGAGAGAAATCTTTCCCTATGAGCTCAGGGTCCCCAGGACTTTCCATGCCAAAGAAGACAGAGCTCCCATTGATGACACCAGCAGTTCCACACCTTGAATGCACCGCCACGTCATATAGGAAAAAGCATCTTCAGAAGTAAGACACCATCCTTTTGAGCCAATTCTTGATGTGGCCAAGGAAGACTCTTTAATCCAAACCTTTCAGGCCCACAGCGCCGGCGTAATACAGGTGGACCACCGTCTTCACCTCTCAACCTTGACACTGTCCTGCATGGAGGTCCTCCAACCACAGCAACCACCTTTCCTTCAGCCGCCAGATGCAGAAGATACTTCCAGACGCTCGAATTGCGTAGGTCACCGCCTTTCTTCAAATCCAGCTCCAGTACCTCCACATCCCGACTGGGAAAATGCCATTTTTGTTTTCCCGAAAATAGGTGTACCACCACCCTTTTTGCTCGTGCCACCCGTCGCCTTTTATGACGGTTGAAAGGCAACGCAGCAATATCACCACGTGGCAACAGCTCCATCAGCATATGTTCTGGTACATCACCATAATACCACCGAAGAAATCGCCAACAAGCCTGGACGAACTCCTCCTCGTTCGCTGACGCTGTCCGCGCTGCGCTTTGCAACGACGCTTTTACGGCCACTTCATTGTCCGTATTCGGACACCCTTGAACCATACGTGCCACCTTTAATGCTTGCTTTGGTGAGCACCAATCCATTTCATCAATGATCTGAAGCGCCACCTCTTTTTCTAAACAAGGGCACCCATTCAGATCTCGAACGCGAAGTTCCCCCAGAACAGGATGTGAGGCTGTGCACTTGCCACCACGCCACTGTACTCTGAGACCAACCAAGGCGCTCGCTTTGCCAATTGGCACTAGTGGATCTACCGTTTCAGGAGTTACCAGGGTCCCACCTGGGGTAATACACATCTCCCGAGATCCAACGGCTAAAGACACCAACACCTTTTGCTGCGGAAGCTGTTCACCAGGACGAAGTGATCTGAGAGGATGTGATGCCCCCGAGTCCAACATGCCCATTCCCGAGCACTCATTGGTGTCAGAAACCCTGGCCACACGTAGGACGCATACTCCTCGGCCTTCTCCCTGCTTCGGCAACAACGTGGCATCAGACGAACCGACTCCACAGTCCGCCCTTCCACTCCTCCATTGAGAATGGGACCAAGACGCACACTGTCTTTCAGCATGCAAAACCATCTTTTCAGCTGTCTTGTAATCCATAACCAAACAGCCATGTTCAAACCACAAGAGCTGGTCCAGCGAAGATTTTGCTCCCACGTGACACATCCCATTGATCACCGTGAGGTTCGCCCCAAACTCCAAGATCAACCAGAGAGGGATAATCAGAGGCCCATTGTCTTCCCTGATCAATGTCCCTTTCTCTGTAATCCTCATTGTAACACTACCAAGCGCACTTTGCACCGTAACAGTAGTGTCGGGTAAACATTCCCATGGAAAAAGCGTCCGCACAAGGTGTGTCGCAGCTGTATCCACCAAGGCCACCCTGTTCTCATGCTGAAGTAACCCAGAATCACACAACACACGAATACTGGGTTCGCCGCTCGACCCGGCCTGCTGAGGTGACAGCTTCAAAGACTTCAGCACCTCAAGCGCCTCAGCGTAGAATTGGTTAGGCGTTGGTGGGGACGAAGGACTTGCAGAACCTCCTTCAGTTCCCACATTTGCAGTCTCTTCTCCTCCATCAGCCACTTCTGCCTTTTTGGCATTACCCCATTTTGCACCTTTGCCGCCCTTTCCCCCCTTGGGAGAATTCCCTTTAAATTTATTCCTTTCGGAATTTGGGTCCGCGTTGGGACTCGTACCATCTTTGTATGGACACTGCGGCTGTAAATGGCCAACGGCCCCACATTCGAAACATCTTCCACGCTCCAGGGAGTCCTTGTCGTGGCGAAACTTGCAGCGTGACCCAAACCTGCAGCCTGCTTCTGTCTTTCCATATACCCAACAGAATGGACGTTCACCATCATTGCTGTACCTTTTTCCTTTCCCTTTGCCTTTGTCACCCTCCTCTGTCTCGTCACCAGTCCCCTTTTGGGCCTTGTTTAACCTTGCCCTTTTCTTGGCGTCCGAGTCCTGCTTCACCTCTTGATCACCAGCGCTATGCAATAGCAGCTCAAACTCTGCCTGTAACATTTCAGCTAGTTGTGTCGCAGTTTCAGAGGTCGGAGAGTAGTCCACCCCCAATTTCTCCCGAAAGGATGCCACTCTGAAATGAACCGTAGGGTGTTTTGCCAGCAACGCGGATGATAAAGCATCCAATCCCTTGACAAGCAGGGTAGCGTCCGGCTCGGTCGCTCGCAACTCCCTTAATCGGGAACGCCATTGCGCCCATTGACGCACTCCCTTTATGGCCTCTGACATCGAGGTAGCCGAAGCGGTTGCACCAAGAAGTTCAACATTGTGCTGCGCTCGTTTGCTCCACCTGGTTGGTAAACCGTCAGCAATTTGTAAAATATCATCACCGATCCCAACATTCGAGTGGAAACGATCTCAGTCTTTAACCTCTCCGGAATCGCCTGCAGCAGCAGAGACACTGCCCTCTGCTCCAACAAAACGTGCGCAGTTTGAACCACCTTGAGTCCTTCCAGCTCAGCCTTGATGCCCAACCTTTCCAGCGGGGAAACACTCAACCATTTGGCATACACCTGATACGCCCTTGAATAGACGCATTGCCACCACACCCTTCCTGTATCTGTCAGCGAAGACAACATTGGTTCGATCATTGCGATCCAATCTCCTAGTGCCGTCGGATTGCTTGGCGTATAGTCTGCCAAAGTAGGAAGACTCATCACATGCTTCCCAAGAGCCTCCGGACGTTCGGTTCCAGAACTATCACCAATTGTTGCCATACCTCGTGGCACCACTGCTCCAGGAGGTAAACTGACACTACCACCAGGCCTTTGCGGCAGTCCATGTCCCATACCAGGCGTAAGAGCTGTTAGTGGAACCTTTTCTAATTCCAACTTTCCAGCTGTCATTTTCCACCGATACGGTACATTTTCCACCATTGTATATCCACCCGATCCTGCAGCATTCTCTTGTGTCACGGTTGCCCGAGCTGAAATAAAACGGGCTGATTCACTATAGGTGCGGCAGAACCATCAACACCTGCCGGCAAGGAAGTTATCGGCACCTGTGTCAAACCGGGCGGGCCGCCTGCATATGCACCACTTGCAGAACCTCCCCGGGGGTAATTCAGCGGAGGCAATCTGGAGGGTTTCTTCCCTTCAGGTAAATGCATCATTGGCACTTCTCTTTCGGCCTCCACCTTACCATCCCCCTTCCTGGGCTCAGGCAAGGGTTGAAGATCACAACCCTTTGGAAGGTCGTAGCCCTCAATCGGCAGCCATGTCCCATCAGGCGACACAGTCCAAAAACCACCCAAACCATCAGTGTAAAAAACTTGTCCTGGCGGATACTGTTTCTCTGGAGTCATGCCCAAGGGATATGCAGCATTTGCGTCCACCACTCCAGTGTTCCGTGCTCGCGAAACTGACTCAGATGCAGCAGAGGTATAACTTTTCTCCTCCACTCTACGCAACCTGTTTCCCAGCTCCTTTGTATGCGCCAGCAGCTCTTTAAGTGCACGCTTTACCACTGCCATATCTTCACCTTGTTCTTCACCAGTCAGATCAGGAATAAGCTCTTCCTCTGCTTGTGTCTCACCAATGTTACCTCGTTCCATCTGGCCCATTAAGCCTGACGATGGCCTCTCAGCTGGTGCAGGTTCTCGATCCCGAAGATCTGGCAGCGACGGTGGCCTCCTCGTATTTTCACCACTTCTATCCCCTCCGCTCGCAGGAAGACTTGCCGGCCTTGATTGCCTCAGTCTCATTTCTTCATGAGCCCGCTCGCTCCAGAAAGGATTCGCTGCTGGAAACGGAACCACTTCATTTTCCACCTGAGACGTTTGTTGCACCACTGCAACTTCCCTACCATCTGTCAGCGCTTGTACCACTTGCTGTCGTTCTTCACCCCCATCACCACGATTTTCTTCGGCTTCATTGGCCGCGGATGACAGTCCAGGTTCCGACCGACGCCGCAACATGTCCATTGCGCCAAACAAGTGTAGAATCTTACCTACACCGCAGGGAGCCTAATTTGGGCTCATAACCTACGGGGGGCAACCGAAGGGGGACGAGAAACCAAACAGTCAACCCCAACAGAAACCCTTGATTCCCCTGGAACAACCAAAGACAAAACCCAAAGCACAACCAAACACACCTTTTCTGTAGGGCGCATTGCCCAAGGTCTTGAGCCAAAAATTTGAGTTCCGGTTATTTTAACCTTCCCAACCTATACAAGGCAACCTCCGCACCCTAAACCCATGAACGACAGACCATCAACCACGGGGGGGGGGACCCAAAACCCACCATGAACCACCGGGGGTGGGGTTTACCATGGGGGGGGGGGAGAGGGTGCGGCTATGCTGGCTCAGGTCGTGCGTGCCTACTGGTTCCAAGGTGATCAACCACCACTAGTATAGCCTACATAAATCTGGAAGTTTTGAAAACACTCATTACAAATCTCTAGCCGCAATAGGCATCATTCACCATGAACAGCCGTGATCGCAGATCATCACATGCTATTCCATATCATCACTAAGCCTTTATCCAGGCTTGGCTGCGGTCACGTTCACTGCCAAGCAACTTGGCGTCTGCAGCCAGCTCCACTTGATATGCGGCCGCAGCACTCTCAGTGATCTCCTCGTACAGTAGTTGTCAGAACCAAGGCTGGGTGTAAAACTTTTTTCACTTTCCTGCTGTAGAGAACAGCGATCACTACTGGCCATCGTGATTGAGCAACTTGTGAGTGTTCCGGTAGCTTTTCGAGTCTTTGGAGAACATCATCAAATTTGATGCTCGATGAATGGTTGTTGGTGTCTCCTTGGCATCTTCTTCAATCATGCTTGGCTTGTTTTATTGGTTCACAAGGGTTGGTACATGTTGGTCCTGGTAATTGATGGTCAATAACGGTTCAATCATACCAAGAGAATCATGATGCGCCCACCCACCCACAGCACTGCGGTGATGGCTACATATGCAGTCCCGACTCTCAACCGGATGCGGACACACAAGTGACATTATTCTGTTGGCCTCAGGTTGCGCAAAGCTCAGCAGCCTCAATCAGAGGTGCTACTGCAGAGGAATCGTAGCCGAGGAAGGCAGCGGCTCCATCACGCGCGACGTTCAGCGGAGTCTCGCCAAACACCGATTCCATGTATGGGTCGGCCCTGGCCTCCAAGAGCAGTTGGACCATGCGACTGTCGCCAGCCAGTGCAGCGTAATGCAGGGGCGTCTCGTGCATTTCATCCGTAGGGTCTGGTGTGAACCACTCAAGGAGGCGCCAAACTGTGGCGTACGACCCTGCTGCCACAGCATCGTGCAAAGTCGACTCTCCTAGGATACCTTTGGCAAGCTCAGCGTTGACGCTAAAGCCACGTAGTGAGCACACTTCCGAAAGCTTGTCAAGGTCCTGGTCGGATGCTGCCAGCTCTGAAACCAAATGAAATGCAGCCCAACGCTGGATTCTCCTCTGCAGCCTCTCGATTCCCTTCCCATCACCAGACCCTTCTTGGATGAAAGCCAAAATGCTTCTCCGATCTGGCTCTCTTGCGCACACAGAGTTTCCGATATCCACATCAAACATGGCCTGTGCCACATGTCGTGACATGGAACCAACCTTGGAATGGCCATTCGGAAAAAGCCTTGTGCAGGCCATTACGCCTGTGGGGCAACCAACGTAGATATCTTGCCCCAAGCGCGACGCACACTCAATCGTGTAACAGCGCCATGCCCGGGACATATTCCACGGCTGGATTTGCCCTGTGCTACATTCTACCACATGGTCACCAGTGGTCAAAAGCACACCCTGGCATTCGAGCTGTGCCTGGTCGAGGCTTAGTTGTCCCTCCACAAAATAACACCTGCGCATATCTGACGACAGGACTTCCGGTTCCTGGTTGAATGCTAAGAGGCTGAAAAAGAAAATAATGGAGTCCTTCAGTTTCATGGCTTCCGCGAACCATTCGATTGAAGACATGACGTCTGCAAAATACATGTTGAAATGATAATCTACGAAAAAGTCTGGAAGCTGCGGCCCATCCACCACAAGCTCTGCATATGAGCAATTTCTTTTGGCAGTCTCTGGAACGATGAAGTGCTGGCAGAGTTGCCAAACAGGCATGTTCTCCCATGGCACATCGGGCAACGATCTGCCTAGCACCGCCTTCGCCTTCCGGGCGAATGTCCGAAGCTGGCCCAAACTCATTCCTCGCTGGAATAAGTCTGGTAAAAGGCATCCTTTTGGCTTCTTGGTCAGGCCAATCCGGCCGATCACTGAGACACGTACATCCATGTTGAGGTCTTCGAAGGCCTTGCGATGATTTGTTAGGAGGGCCTGCTCTTCTCGGAATCTATCTTGACCTTCATCCAGCTGTGGCCGGCCATCAATCAACACGAGTTTTCCATCAGCAGTCCCATCTACGGTCAGCAGGCCATGCTTCTCAGGCTCTCCAGCAATGAAATTCAAAATCTGCCGCCTGTACGCCATCTCAGAAGCCTGGCTGTCCCGTACATCCCATGCTGAAACGGCGTCCACCAGTGGGCCAGATGATACAGCGGAAGATCCCACTAAGCCAGCTGAAGTGTAGAGTTCAAAGTTTCTCTCCAGTTTGATGGTGTAGTGGAGCTCCAAACAGCACCAACTCCTCCTCAACGATCCAGCATCACGATCTACCATGAGGATAGTTACCTCTGCAAACTCAATGGCCCTGACGAAAGGGGTCTCCATGATACTATCACCGAGGTTCTCACCAAACTGATTGTTGGCAAAGGTGCAAGTCCAAATTGTCGCATTGATGCTCAATGATCGGTCATCCACGACATTGTCGATGGCTGACATGAAATCGCTGAATCTTCCACCCCACCAGTGACTCACCATGATCTGCGGCCGAAGGGGAGCCGCATTAACAAGCTCTGCCCAAGAAAAACCTTTGAAGCCGGTGGGCGTCCTTACAGATGCAGGGCTTGCAGGGCCCACGCTAGAAGAGCACAAAACAGACTTCCAAAACGGAATGGCTTCTTGGCCACGCGAGACCTTGTGCTCTTGTTCCCTGAAGTAGATCACAGGCTTAATCACCGCATCGGTTACGTCGTAGAGATTGATGGTATGCCAGGTCAAGTGGTCTTGCGTCCCGGGCCGGTGCAAGATCCGGGCTTTGCACAGCCGTTTGAGGAAAGTTCGCAAGTCGTTCAGTTTTTTTACGGTGAGAGCCCTATCGGCTATGTGAGCGATGTAGGAACGGTGCCTCTTCGAAGACCATGGCACCGGCATGCGCGTTGTGAGTGCTACATGTGAGGATCAACCATCACTAGCAGCAGACACCATGCCCGATCCACTGCTCCCACTAAATGGTGGTTCTGCTTTTCCGCGCAGCTGGCCTGTATTGCTCTGCTTTTGATTTGTTATGATCAATCTCTTGCCAAGCCTTGATCAACAATCACCACACGCAGCAGGGCACGAAGCTGAGCTTAGCGCCACGAATCCCTGTGAACCTCAAACTGACTTGGCAAACTGGGCCCCTTTGGTTTTTGCTGGCCTTTCTATTTCCAACCAAGCTGCAGAAGGGAAGGATCGCCTTTCACGCAAGTCAGATAAACAGCTGGTTCGAGTGCGTTTGTGGCTTGTCTTATCTGGAAGTTTGGGGGCCCCCGTGTTCAGACTGCAAACCGGGCAACGCCGAGTTTCAGGCCCGAGGCGAACACGAAAAACGCCAGGGTCTCCAAAGCCACGACAACCAGCCAAACCATGCATGTTTTTTTTTTCCTCTCTCACTCTCTCTCTTTCTGGTTTCAATCAAGGGGTTTGAGGATGTGTCAGGTCATGAAAAGTTCCCCGGTGTTTCCTAAGCCACAGCCAAGCCATTCTCTGTGAGCCCTTCCCGACATGAGCTCCTGCTCTCTGCGTCTCAGTTGGTCAGGCCAAGGCTGCGGGGGTGGGCTGCGACCTCGGTCTGGTCTTCAGCGTTAGCGTTGAGGAAGCTAGCACGGGGTCCTGTGTTTTTTGGTGGAGGGAGTGAGGGGGCCGTGATACGTTTTTGAAACTACCTTGCATGAGGCATCTGGATGAAACCGTTCTTCAAGAAAACTATGCAATACTATGTAAGACAATGTAAGAAACCTGTAACTACATCAACCTCGTTTTTTCCCTCAATCCCTTTCCGCAAGCTGAATACTTCAGGGTAGCATTTGGGGCTTCAGGGTGTGCTCGGTGCCTTGGGGCCTCTACAATTGTTGATTCGTGCGTGCTGAGTCGTGATGGTGAGGGAATCTGGGACTTTGCACAGAAGGTTCCACCATATGCCTCATTCCGAGTGGTACGACACTGGTACGACCTCATGTTCAAGCCGTGGGCGCTTGAACCGAATTCCCACTAAAGCCTTCTCTATCCTGAACCAAAACCATGATGACTACCCGCAACTGAAATACTCAAGTTCTAGAGAGCAGCTGTGCATAGACTTACAGAATGTCTTATGATGTTAAGGGGTCATGTTGTGCTCGCCCTGCCCTTTTCTGCTGCCACAGGCAGTTTTGAGGTCAGCTGAGCATTGTCCGGCCAAGTCTTGCGGCTCTTTGGGCCTAAGGGGACGCGGTGGAAATCGATTTCAAGGGTTTGTGTGGAGGGAGGACTGCAATGAGGGGGTTTCAGCTTTTCTTCAATGACAAGGAACAACTTTCTATCAGAAGGCGAATTCGCTGCACACTGCACCCACCCAGGGATAGCAATTTGGCTTTGGGATATATTGGAATCATTGGACTCTTTCTTCAACATCCCAAATCCTACAGCTTGAAGAAGGCATTCTCTTGTGGAGATCCGAGATTTGAGAAATTTTGAGATTCTAGAACGGACAGGATCCGAACGCTGAGCAAGGGCACGATTAGCATCATTCATTCCCCGGGTTGGGCGCAGCCCATGCCACGCTCATCACAACACCAAATGGCCTGGGCCGGGGACCTGAGAGGCTGTGGATCCCAAAGCGTTTTAAGTTGACTCATCTTTACCAATGAATTTCTTTATGCTCCAAGGACATTGAGAAGGCACACAGCTCAAAATGTTGCCAGTTTGTATGTCCTAGAGACCATGTGGCTCGATGTGTCGAGTCGCAGCGGAAGGCTGGATGCGAGTGTTCCTGCTGAGCACCAGACGAATGCCGCCCGGTGCTCACCTGCTTGGCCACATGTATCCCCTCGCTCCACTTGTGAAGCGGATGGGGCTGCATTGGCTGCATGCCACGAAGAGGCTCGGCTTTGCAACCCACCTCGCGCAATTCGCAACCATGGCACCAAGCACAGTTCATTGCGACCTCGTGGAATGCCAACTGGCATGCGTCGTTGCGTCCAGCAAACATGCTCCTCGCTGCCCATCGTGTGCTGCTGGCACATGTGTTCTGCGCCTCTGCTTGCTGACCCGCCAGTGTGCAGGGAGTCTCACAGCCAGAGGAAAAGCTGCAGCCCTTTTGGAAATGCGAACAGCACCACCGTTTTTTTGACTCGGACCAACCGTACTTGGAGTTCATGTGACCTGCCTCACAATCATACTGGATGTGATCGAGATTTTGTGTGGAAACCTGCACGGCATGTCCCATGACGTTCGTCGGAACGGGCACATGCTCCACAACATGTTTGACAATCACCTTTGGCACCGGCACACGTTCCACCACATGCTTCACGAGCACCTTTGGCACCGGCACACGTTCCACCACATGCTTAATGAGCACCTTTGTTTTGCCTGGCATCGGTACCGGCACGCGCTTCACAAGCACCTTTGTTTTGCTCGGCATGGGTACGGGCACGTGCTGCACAAGCACCTTTGTCTTGCCCGGAGTCGGTACCGGCACGGGAACGTATTTCCTGCGGGTGATGGTCTTGTAGCGGGTCTTGTAGATGTAGTGAGGTGGCTGCTGGACGTACTTGTTCACCTTCTTCGTGTGAACTACCGGCACGTACTTGATGTCCTTGGTGCCCGATGATTTTGCTGCTTGGAAGCTCTTCGAAGAAATTCAAAAAGTCAATTAATGGTAATAAGGAGAAAGCGTTCCTGCGGGAGCCTCGCATAGCCTAGTGTCATGAACGATCTTAACCTTGCAGGCCTTTCTGTGCTTGTAGCAACAGAAGCGTTGCTGACCTGGCGACCAGTCAGTTTTCCAGTGTCTGAACCCTGCGTCACAGTCATATCGCTCGGCTGGTTCGGCTGGCCTGGGACATGCAAGGCCCTCATGAATGCAGCAAAAATCCTGCTGCTCCGGTGACCATAGTCGAATGTCAGCCCCTCTGGAACAATCATAGATCAAGGGTGGGCTCTGATAATCGTCGTTCTGCCCCTGATTGAGGCGGTGGTGGGCTACGACGAAGAATATCGTGCCCATGGCGAGCAGCAATAGAAGCGCAAGGCAGGCTACGCAGCCAGGCCGCACACGATACCCATCATAGGTGGAAATGAGCTCCTGCACGTAGCTCCCTTGGCCAGAACCCACGTAGCGAACCTGTTCCACTTTGCTGTAGGAGCCTTTGCCTTGTCAGAAGAAGGGATTTATGTCTGCAACCAGACACCAACAGCACTTCTCCATCAATTTCGCTACCAAGACCTCCGACTTCAGAACCTTCGTCCTAGAAACCCAGATCACGCAACACGTGCAAAGCAAAGTAAATTCACTAATCTTGGTCACGGAGAACTACATCCTTTTCTTTTCCACTCAAACTCGCCACCCTCCCTGGCCTTGGCCAACGTGTTCCCAAGTCTCCGCTGCGCGTGCTATGCGTGCTGGGCCCTTCTGGAAGCAGCTGCAATCATGGCAGCCTTCATCCTGGACAGGTTTACGAAGTTTACGATGCACGGCAAGTTCAGGGCCCAAGCCTTATCAAGGGTACGTGATACATACCAGTACTGGGGGAAACGCAGAAGTCGAGGGGTCAATTCACTCGCGCCAAAAATGAGTATTGAGCAATGTCAAAGAGACGCAAGCGGAACACGGGCATTGATGCTAGATTGGGGCAACTGATCTGCTTTGTGGTCCCAAACATGCATCTTTCGCGACAAAAACTCCTTTCGCTGAACTTTCGCATGCCTAATCGCCCACACCCAAACCCCTTTGCTTTGTGTCTACGGATAAGAGTACTCAGTCTAGTGTTGAGCATTGATATAAGAATCAGTCTATAGGGCTGCGGTTTGAGGGAGGTGAACTTCGGTTTAAGTTCAGGAAGTGTGCCTCGGCGGGCATTCGCGTCACAGACCTGGCTGCCGCCATGGCCCATGTACTTCCCTTTTCGCAATGTGCTGGCTACTTTGAGCCTGGAAAAGCAGGGCCAAGCCGCATCTTCCCATGAACCACAGCTGCAACACTGCAGCAGAGGCTTTGGTAAGTACCGGGCTGTGTTGAACGATGCAACAGTGATGCAACAGTGATGCAACATTACCATTTCGGCATGCCAAGAGCACTTCATGCCGGAGCTCGCACATGATCAAAGCCAGACCGGTCCAAGCCCCACATGCTTTATGTTGTTGGCAGGCTGCAAAATGCTGCAAACTTCAAGATGCTTCTAACTACATATGTACTACAGGCCCAAAATTCGGTGGCTCCCCGAAAATGCTCACCATCCCAAGTGAGGATCTGACACCCTGGGATGTGTGCGTCTCCTCAACCATGCCTTAGGGGGAGCGGTTAGTTTTGAGGCAGAATCGATTTGAGATGCGCGCTCTTAGGTGGAAATGCTTCGCGTTCCCGACAAACCCCCTACGACTTCCGGGAAATTGAGCTGAACAACTCGGCTGCTTCAGAATCTGGAAACCCCATCATTGCTGCGCGATTAGATTGTTTTCGACATTTTGTTCTGGCACTGCTGTAAAAGAAGTATCAGGAAACCCAGGGTTGCACTTGAGGAGTCTGACAAAACCTCGATTACTTCCTCTTTCATTGAAGACGGAACCTGTTTTGTCAGGCTGAAGAAAACCCAGCAGCATGCGCACATGATTTTGACGTGCTCTGGCAAGCTCAGCAAAGGAACATGAACAAATGGACCTGCGTTGCGTGCATGCCGAGCCACGTCGCGTCATCAGTTCCCCTGAGTACACCCAGAACGGAATGGGGGCCCAGAACGTGGTCACATGCGTTTGCTCTCTGTTTCTCGCGGCGCCTGCTATGCCATGCGTGGCTTCACGGTTCTTCAAGATTGTCGAGATGGATAGAGGCTGGGTCCCCAGCCACTTCTGAGGGCTGCTTGGATCCCTGCAAGAATGGGGAGGTACCTGTTTCAGCCATCGCCTTGCGATCTTTCGGACATCATGTCGTTTGTCTGAAGAAAGCGTGGGAAAACTAGCGATTTCAAGTCCGAGGTGTTCTCGTTGGTGGGAATGTGGCAAGAGTCTGATCTCAGCGAAGGCTGTTGAAACACTAGCAATGCTTCAAGAAAGTTGGGCCGCGAGTTGCCAACGAAGTTGCTGACCAGATGCTGACCGAAGAAATCTAGCACTACAGGGACTCACCATCGCAGCATTACTGCAGGGGCATGCCTGCACAAAAGGGGATGTTTGCTCGCCCAGGGGCATGGCACCATTGGGTGGTCTTCATCAAGTCTCGCTGCGGGGGCCTGGAGAGCACGCCTGTTTCCGGTGTCAATCTGGAGCTGCCTGGATCGCCAGGTCAAAGCAGATAAACTTCAAACAAACCAGAATCCGGCAATCCAACCTTCAAAGTTGTGTCTTTGAGCCTTGATCTTGAGATGTGCGGACTCTCAGGTAACAGCCCTGACCTCTAGACTGAAGACCTCTACTCAACAATACTCTCTGCAATGGCAGGCCGGTCTGCTTGGGCAGTGATTTCTGTTGGGCGCGACCGATTGGCCCCGAATACATCCTCTTAGACTTTTCTTTAGTCAAAGGCTGTTTGCAGCGCGTTTGCATCTCGGCAGGCTTGCTCACAGGCACTGACGGCTGCAGTAAAGCCTGGGAAGGGTCTGAAGTTCTGAAGCGTGTTCAGGCCAGCCGGAAACGGCGTGTATCACTAATTATCACTAGGCAGCTTAGGCTTTCACTTGAGACTTGAGGATGCTAGATCGCTCAGGGCCTCGAGGCTTTCGGAAAGGCTTGCTTTGTCCGCCACGTTGCCGCAACTACAAAGCACGAGTGTGTACGACTATTACGCGTAGACAGCTTTCCAACAACTGCATCCCATACCTGGAACCCAACAAAGAGCATGTGTGAGCACGGAGCTGATCTCGTTCGGCTCCACTTCAAGGAGGGTCATGCCTTAAGCTCACTGCCCGGACTCAGGAGCTCCAGGTCTAGATTCCACATTAACGGTTAGTTGACATCAATTGGGGCTATTCCCACAACTTTTCAACAAGACATGCTGGCGCCACGCGACGAAAGCAACTGCTGTTGTAGCGGCCTTGCCAAGGCAAGTGGCTTTAAGTATTGCTTGCGAATGGTCTAGAAGTGCCAATACCATGAAGACCACTTTATGCAAGCACGCAGCTCCTGGTAGTTAAATTGCCAGCAAATCCGAGAACACACACACACACACACACACACACACACACACACACACACACACACACACACACACACACACACACACACACACACACACACACACACACACACACGCACGGAGGGTGTTGGCGACTGTACAGTCGAAATCAAAGCGAACTTCTGGTGCCGATGCTGGGCTTTTGGTCTTAATGGGGCTCCCTGCTCGATACCCAGCTGCCCTAGCCACCAGACAAACAGTGCCTGTGTGATCTTCAGCTGCTTTAGCGTCCAGGGTCAGTATGTCGGTGCTGTGGGTGTTCCTAAGTTGCCTTTCTGGATATTGGAAGATGCTGTGATTGACAGGTGGTCAAGTTCGACACAGACATTGCCAGGAGGGCAGAGGGTTCGGCACACCCTTTTCAGCCGATGAAAAAGTGAGTGCCTGTCGAGGGTTAAAAAAAGAGGTCGGTGGCTGTTCCTTTTCCTCCTCGACTCTAACTCCAACCCTTGCCGGGGGGAACACTGCGAAGCTCACAGGGTCATCAGCCGTGGCCCACGAAGAAGTTTGCACGCAGCTTTGGGAGAAAACCTGTGATTAACGAAGATTCGCTTCGATCATCAACCGGCTGCCGGCTTTCGACTCTCACACGCGCACACTGCAGGCAAGGCTTCGGTCCGATCCACGTCTCATCTTGCTGTTGTTGGCGTCATGATCATCTGATTGAGGGGATGGCGATGGATGGCGCCAAGCCGCATGCGAGAAGGTACAGACCCTTGGCCCACTGCGAAGCCTTCCTCGGCTGCGACATCTTTTTCATGAGCAAGCATGTCCCCGTTGCTCTTGACCCTGTCGTCCCCATCCCAAATCGTTTTGCCGCGCTTATCACGACACTGCTCGTGACTAATTTGTCTAGGCTTGACATGTCTGCACTAAACAACAAAACCCTAATGTGCACGGTCACAAAGTCGATGCGAAGCAAAGTTGGTCTTTAGCCACATGGGTCATTGCAGCGGCACCGCGACAGAACCAAGCATCTGACAGGCGCTGATGGCGGCATTGTAGCTGATGACCTGACGTCTCTAAACTCTGAATCCCCAAAACGATCTTCAATGCCAAGCATGCGCCCGCCAAATCTCAACGGGAGATGCTGCAGACGAGATTCATGTCAAGATCTCCGAGCCCAGATTCAGAAAAGAGCAAACTTAAGCAGTTAATTATTATAGTGATGGGGTTTGCAACGCATGAATATGTTGAGGAGGGGGTTTGCATGGATTTGCCACCTCCAGCGGCATCTGGTCCACGGATTGCCTGTGCAAAGGACGATCCCTGTGCAAGGTTGACAGTTGCATGGAGTTTGTGTATGATGTGCTGGGCACTTGGACAGACATTTGCTTTGTATGTGGGCTTGCAAAGTTCACAGGCCACCATCTTGGCAAAACAAGCCTCAGCAAACCCTGAACTCAACCATGTTCATGTCCTAAAGTTACGCATGGTCGTGCCGGAAAAATGAAAAAAGATCGAAGCATTCCGGCTCTGAGACCTTGTCTTGTCGCCTTGCCGCCTCAGCCCTGAACTCTAAAGCCGAACCATTGCGGACGAGAGCCCCAATGCCTGTGCAGGAACCACAATGCCAGCTCCCAGTGGCCCGCGCGGCCGCAGGCCGTGATCAATGCGTTGTAGGTGAAGTCCTGTGATCTTCCGGTATTGGATTCAACTCAAGAAAATCAATAGTTTCAGTAGATGCTGCCTTACTGATCGCCTCCTCTACCAAGTTACCAGGTGCCCGAGGCAGGGAACAGCTTGCAGCTCTGAATGAGCATGGTGGGCAAAACCCAAACGAGGTGGACGCAGCATATGGTGCTGAACGACTCTGGGATGAAGCATGGACGCTTGGGGTCGGGTCGGGCGTGCAAAAAAAACAGTTTCCATTCGGGGGTCTCAAGCCACCCGGGGGGCTGATCATGCGCCGGTTGCGCCTTCCGGGCCCAAAAGCAGAAATAGACCTTCCAGCATTCGCTGGTACACAGGTGTGACAGCTCCATCGAACCTTCCGATTCAAAGTGACATTTGCACCGAGAGTCTGTGGGCAGAACTTCTTGATGCTCCATCCTCGCAGAAAAGTTTCACCAGCAGTGACCAGCAGTAGGAGCACTTTCAGCTAAGGTGAGTCTTTGTATAGCGGGGATCTGATGCCCAGGATGTACCAAGAACTGCATTTCTTGGAGAGCGGCACTGTATAAGAAGTCGTAACAATTAGTGGTTTCCCCAAGTAGATGCTGCTACAAGCGCCTTGCCAAGAACACGCACGTGAACATTCCTTCATTGTAGTGGAGCTGAGGCCAAACCTGATGACCGAGAGGCCTGCTTCGAAAAAGGGAATCGTATCCCACAGACTGCTGCTTTGCGGGTCTGCAGATGCCAGCCAAAAGGAGGAGATGGCTCGGCAGCAAAAGATGATTTCAAGATATTTCAAGCATCGCAAGAAATTGTTAGGGCCTCTGACTGAAGCTGAAGCTGTTCCGGCACGAGGCAAGATCCCTGAACCATCCAATCAGCACGCAGTCGGTTCTGTCAAGCCCCTATCCATAGCTTTGGGAGCGGGGTGTCTGCATCAAGAATGACACTACATGGCTCGCTCGAGGGGCGCTCGCAATCTGGACCAGAATCACGCTCTCGCCTAGGAAGGGGCAGTTCTTGAAGCCTCCCGAAATGTTGTTTTTCCATCGCAAAATCGAGGAGAAGGCTTTTTGGCCTCCTGAAAGGTGCCAAATCACGCTCTCGTCCAGGTTCCGCGCACTTTTAAAGGCTTGCATCGCTCCGTATCGCAAAAACATGGCAGGCGCATACTTTCCCGTGTTGTGGGCTGTTGCATGGGTTCGCTTCGCTCCAGTCCAGTCTAACTCAGCAAGTGCAGAACTGTCGTTTGTTGTTAGTCTTTTGGAGTGATCTTGGAGTCATTTGTCATCTTGGAATGCACTTTGGAGTCTCGGAGTGCCTTGCACCGTCGGGGAATCTTGGGAGCTACGCTTTCATAATTCATACGCCCTAAGCTCCAACATCACGCAACATCCTCATAAGGCTTCAGGACGTAGCTAACTCCGCAGCCTTTCTCTGAGAGCCTGGCTGCGCGAGCAAAGCCAAAGAAGGGAACCACTGTGCACCATTCGCGCACGCACCTGGCTTATCTCGTTTGACAAACCCGGTGACCTGCCCACGATATGTTGATCCGCACCTCGCGCCTTGTGAAAGCACAACCTAAGGACCTTTATAAGCTTGAGTCTAAACATGTACACCTGCACAGCTTGAAACTTTCAAGTTCAGGAAGGTACTGCCAAAGCATGAGCCTTGGTGCAGTGATGGAGGGTTTTCGATTTCCAGGATTCAGGCATATCTGTACGAATGAAATGCAAGCCTCCTGCCAGCCTCTTGCGCATATACTGTTGCAGCATGCCGGCTGATTGAACATATGTCAGGCGGATACCAGAGGTCATAAGATGCAGCTTCACGACCGGTTGTTTGCTGTCTGAAATATTCGACCTTGCCATGCCATTGTATATGACCAGTCGCTAATGGCTGCGCTGTAGGTGATCACATCGCGAAACACCTCCGGAGGGCTGGCAGAGGGCGTGCAAGTGGGAGACCGCTGGATTTTGCCCGAACTTGCTTCATAAATGCAAGTCAGGATCCTGATGCCTTCACTGTAAGGGAGACTTGCATCAAGAGGGGCGGGGGTAGGGGGATGCCAAGCAGGGCATGCGCCACTTGCCCCACCGCTAACAACAACAAGGTCAAGCCAACGGCAGCGGCAAGCGCGGCGCACGCAATAAAGAAGGCAGCTATCTCTGCTCTTCATCCCCAAGCATCCTTCCAGAAACAAACCTTCAGCTAGGTACACAAAATTTAAAGGGCTCAGACATGGCCTGCACCGACTCCATCTGTGAGAAGAGGTGCAAAGCATACCTCGAGGGAGCCAAAATTAGGGTAGGCATGACACTGAATGACACATGAAAAGCAAAGTCAGATCCTTTAGGTTCGGTCAAGCAGCTCCCATCTCCAGGCTTTCTCGCACACCGAGATTGTGGCATTGTAGCCTGCTAGGGCGCCCGATCAAGCATGGATACACAAGCATGGGATGCCAGGCACTTCCTGCAGCAGGTTTCAGGAATCTTTGTGGGTTTAGCAGCTGAGGCTCTGATTGTGCCAGGGATCGCCACAAAGCTTGCCATCATCGCCAACCTGGTGGGGAGGGATTACTCTCCACGTCTGCCGCACCCACCATTCATTTGCTGATCTTGCGCGGGGGAAATGGTCCACAACTTCGCTGATACGCACGACACACAGAATCGTAGATGGTACTGCAAAAGAGTGTCTGCGATGGGGGTGCAACATGGTGCAACCCTCTTAGATGCGTACTAACTGGTCTCATGCTATTCCGGTTGAAGACTTTCTGGAAGGCTCCCAGGTTGCTCAGGTTATTCAAGCTATTGATTGTTCGATTCGTGTCTTCTAAAGTGCGCAATTGCAGCGGAGAAGCAATTGAGAGGCAAGCTGCCAATGTGCCGAAGCTTCGCAGGCACTGATGGCAGCGTTGAAACCTTGGACCCCCCTATTGTGGGACCTCCGGGGCAACCGCCCTAAACCGTAAGGTACCCTACGGGTTCCTTTTCTACACCCCCCCCCCCCACGCCGCGTCTTGAAAGTTCATGCGCGGACGGCTGTTTTCCTCAGGCCATGTTCTGGCTCTTGTGGTCCACCCCCTTGCGTGGGGAATTTCTCTCTGCACCGGAAATCCGGCGGCCTGCCTCTCCATTTGTCTCCCTTCGGGGAAAAGCCTCAATTATTCAATCTTTTCATTCAAAGCTGATCAATTTCTGGTCTACACTGGGGTCTTCGCTGGTGAACTTCTTGTACGGCTAGGACTAGAATCTCCGGTTTTGGGCTCTGGGGAAGGCTTGACCCAAGTTAAATACAAATTACAGCCATGATGACAGGGACGACCCTTGAAAACAATAACAGCCGGAAAACTTGCATGTTAGGGGAATTCTGCCCCCCACTCCCGCATATGTCAAGCGTGCCTCTTTAAGCGGGCAAACCAGTCTTAAGACAGAGGAAATTCCTACTGAAAAGAGGGTCCAACCTTAAACATGTCAGGATGGAAGCGCCTCACCTAATCCGCTTCGATTCATTTTGCCATCCAGCCAAGCATGGCCAAGCAGCTGTGTTCTGTTGGGTGTGCCCTGCTCGCCTCAAAGGCATCTAATGTTTGCAAACACACTAATCTTGATGCCGTTATTCGTGGACCTACTGTTGTGCAGCAAACGCCTTCCTAAGAGCCCAATTAAAACATCTAAGCACCCAAGGGAGCAGCACGTGACGCAAAGCTACAATGAAAAACGACAGCGCGTCAGCAATAAGGCAGTAAGGCAGCGGCTCGGATTCCTCAGCTTTGGCACAATGCATCTGTCTTGGTCGAACCCAAAGAATTCTGACATGCACCTTAACATGGCTTGCGTTGGTTTCATTTCAGCGCCCCCATGGCTAGCTCCAAGTTGAAACTTCAGCATCCGCCCAAACTACCTCGACAGTTGGTCGTTCTAACTTGGTGAATGCCCTTTACCTTGGATGCTTTTCTGCGGCTGGCTAGTCGTGCATGACGCTTTGAGGTCCAAACTGCTGGTTGCTCAGAGCCCCCTAGGCCCTAGCTCCAAACCTCCAGAACACAATCCTGGGCATCTCCAAAAGTCAAAAACCGCTCACCACGCCGAGGCCATGGCCCGACAGCAGACCCAGCGCGGCGCCCCACGGAACTGCTGGGTCTGGAGAGTGCGTCGCAGTGGAAGTCCTGAGGCTGACTGGGGGCTGTTCGGAGGGTTGTGGCAGGAGGGTGCGTGTCACCGTGAGCAACGCAGCATCCGGCCCCAAGCTATACATATGAAGCCATGATCCGGGACTCACCCTGAACGCCCTCTAAGCCCCTCGACAGAGGTCCTCATCAGCAGTGCCGCCTGCCAATGGCCCCTCTCCAATGAGCTGAGCATCGCGTCGGAGCCTCTGAGTAAGACATCGCGCGCTTGGCGAGAGATCCGGAAAACCAGGCTTTCACTTGCCTTCGGATCCTTCGGGTGTCTTTTGGGCAGATCGGACCAACAGGTTCTTGTAGCCATCTGGCAGCCAGTCTCGAGCACCAACACAACTAAGACAAGACCCCGTTATTTTCCTGATACCTGAGGCTTCGGGACAAGGACTTGACAAAGCGAAGGCGCTGCGGGGGGGGGGCGGGTGTGGGGTGGCAGCAGGTGGGCGTGCAGGTGGCTTCCGTCCAGCCCAGACGCTGGGATCCATTGCCACCCGTGCGATGCGCAGTATGCTCAAGAGCTCCAGGGCCACGTGCCAAGGCTCTGAGCCTCTTCTCGGCACCGGTGTGCCTCTGCTCGCGAGTCGGAGAGTAGAACTGAAACTCGGCTTTTGCATTTGTCAAATACGAACAATGTACACACGTTAGATCGCACAGTAGCATCTGATGCTTCTCGGACCTCATTGGATCCGTTCACGTATCCTCACTGACAAGAAAACAGATCGACTCTCAATATGCCATGCGTACAAGACCGAGCCGCTGCCGCCGCCGCGGCCGTAGACATCCTGAGCATGGCGAGCCCGTGGTGTCCAGCGAATGCAAACCATTACAAACCCAAAAGAAAAGTGAGAGGGACTGAGTGCTAGTGAGCATAGTTCGTAATGTACAGAGAAGGCAGGACTGTTGGGACGACTTCTGCACCAACATGCTAAATGTGAGCCGGGATGAATGTACATCGCACCTGTGCTTCCAGGACAATCATCATTTTTCACAGTTCATCAACCTTACGTCTTAACATCCCCTGCACCAGAGTCCCCAGTAAGGCCTTCAGCAATAACGCGGCTAGCGCTTGCACCATCTGAAAGCTGCTGACAAGTCGTGCGAGTCGTGCATCACGAGGCGGGCTCTGAAATTTGAAGCATTCTCCACAAGATACTTGGAACCAAAGAGGCGACGTTCGCAAGCCAATGACTATAAATTGGGAGCTCTCAACGTCGTCCAAGTTTCGAGAGCAGCTTGCCAGCTCCGTCCGTGAAATGGCAGAGGCGCCTCTGCCTTTCAGCTGCGACTTCAAGGATTCTGCTTTGGGAAATCCCTGCCAATTGTCTGAGCATGCGCACGTGGCACGAGGAGCCCGGACGCAAGATGAGCCCCCCACTGTCCGCTGCAAGAATCTCTTACAGCTGCAAATGATCTGATTCAACCAAGCGACCAGCTGCAAGGCCCACCGCCAGGCCTGTCTGCAGCATTTCGGGCTTGACAAAGAAACTTGGACAAACTTGCTTCAACTGCTTCTGGTGTGGAAGCCGTTTCTTTGGCGACAAGGACGCGCTTCAAATGGACGTGAAGCCGAAGCCTGTCATGAAAAGCTTGATGCTTGTATCCCATTGAAGCATCTGGTGACTTGTTTGGTGCTCAACCATTTTTTGGCTCCAGTCTCGCATGGTTCACAGATTTCACAGCGGTCTCCCTGACAGTCACCTCGTCTGCGCGCAGGTCAGGTTTCACGCGGAGGGGCCGGGCACAACGGAGCCTCAGACGACAAAAAGACCAACAACCAACAAAGACTCTTCGACAGAGCACCACTACAGTTAACCATGCGCTGCCTCGCCTATGTCGGGCCTAGGGGCAAAGCCACCGCAGAGCTCCAAGCCGATGCCTCGTCACCTTGCAGGGTTGCACGAGATGCACCCGAGCCGAAGGACCTAAAGACAACATTCCTCTTCGGTTTTCCTGAACCCTGAGCTCGGCTCTCCCAACAAATCCGGCTCGGATCCGCATCTGCAGATATACCGAAACAACACTGGAGGCCCACGAGGAAGTGTTCCGAACCCACGTTAGGCCGCTAGCTCAAGAGCACAAATGACCGTACTCAGCCCTTCACTAGACAGGATCTTCGAGAGTGCTCTGTGATGGGGATCCTTCCCGCACCGTACGCAGCCAGGTGGCAGTGGAGAACTGTCGTGCTGAAACTGACTGCATCCGGACCCGCTCGGCCTGAGGTTTCCACATCGAGTGAGGCGCCAGGATGTGCTAGGTCTCCCTACAAACCTGAGCCGACTATCAGATCGCTGCATGTAGTTTTTGTGATTCACTTTGAACTGTTTCTTCGTCGCTCCTGAGACATGCATTGGGTTTGCCCTGGCCTGCAACGACCATAGCATCAAGCAAGCTCACCGAGCGCTGCCACCATGACGAGTTGAAATCCTCCTGGACGCGGGCACTAATCCATTCCCCCTAATATTAATACCCCCCTAATATAAAAATCCTCCCGGCCCCAAATACCGATCCCGGGTCTGTCGCTATTAAAACCTCTACAGAGTTAGCGGGGGATTAGGGGGGGTGGCTTGGCTGCTGAGCCAGCATGCTACAATAAGGACGGGCTGGTTTCTCGGACAAACGATAAGAACCCCCCCTAATACTAAAAACCCTTCGGGGGTTTTTATACAGGGGGGGGGGGAGGGGGGGGGCCTTTTATATTAGGGGGAACGGATTACGAATGATTGTCGTTGGGCTTTTCCCGTTGTTTTGCAGGTCCTAAACCGACTCAGACCCATTGCCACAACCCGACTCCGAAGTCTGAAGCTAACTTACAAAGCACAATCCTCAATACCATCAGCCCCAACAACCAACGCACAGCACTCTGGAGGTCTCTGACACTGTATCATACTGTACCAATTGTCCACAAGGACAACACATTGAGTCTGCTGCGAATCTAAGGCACACGAACATCTACCCTGCCAACCTTATTTGTTGGCACTTTGATACTAGCTGTGTCGGAAATATGCCTAACGCTTGCTCTGGTCCTTAGGAGGCAGCAGAGGCTCGGCTCTGGAACCTGCCACGGGTGGGGACCACGGAGGCGGGCTGCGTCGAAGCAATTATCAAAAGTTCTGGCGCGCATACATGCATCTACAATCTCTCAACTCTTGGGAATCTTGGGAAACTGTAGCCGTGCAAGCAACTATGCAGTTTCGATCCAACCTTGGCTAGCCTGGGTTACCATAGCCCGCTTGTGACTTTTTGCAGCCCAAGCCTATGGGCGATGGCCCACCGCGTACGGCATTCTTGCATCCAAACGCATAATGTCCTCTCTTGAACTCCGCTGAGCCTCTGGAGCTTAACGCGCTGTTGAAGCAAATCGTGTCTGGAGGTACGTCCCGCTCCTGGCACATCATATAGGATTCGAGGGCACATGTCATGCAGCTATTGCACGGACTTTGCAGGTGAGAATTGGAACAAACCCTGCCAACGGTCAGCGTCCTCCGGGCATTCAACGATAGGGTTTATGCCATTAAGCCAAACTCTTACAGTCCGGGGCTTTGCTATAATTTTCGGTGTGGATCGTGCTTACTTCCCCAGCCGGCCTTCATCAGGCGCAAAAGCTGTACTCCCAGCTGCCACAAGCTGCAATTGCCTCGCAGAAGGATCTCAAGCGAATTGGAACCCTTACACACCAGAAGAGCTTTTCAACAAAAAAGAAATAGCGCAGCAAAAGATAGCAACAATAATACTAAATGGACCAGGATCAAGAACTGCCTCGACGCCGGTCATTCCCCCCCACCCCCCCCACCCCCCAGCCCATCAGGGCCCCCCCCCACCCCCCAAATAACGACCGACTCGCTGTGGTAGTTCGGTGGCTCGTGCGTTTGGAGGCCGAATCCCTGGGCCGGCCCGTTCAAGGCGCACGCATGTCCGCGTCCAAGGCGCACACAGCGTTTCACGGCCTTTCCCGCGTCCAGGCCGCACACACGTCTTGTTTTCATTGGTTTTTACCACGTATTTCGAAGCTTTAAGGATTCCGGAAACTTTCTCAGGGTGGCTGCCCAGGGCTTTCAGAGCGCGTGCAGCTTGGAAGTGCCGCGTGCGGCTTGGAAGTGCCGCGTGCAGCTTGGAAGTGGCTGGGTTTAGGGTTAATTTCAAGGCTCTTGGCACCCAAACGAGCCCCACGCTCGTTTGGGTGCCACGAGTCGGGGAGGGTTTTTAGGGTTTAGGGCTTAGGGTTTAGGGTTTAGGGGTTCAGGGTTTAGGGGTTTAGGGTTTTCGGTTTAGGGTTTTAGGGTTTAGGGTTTAGGGTTTAGGGTTTAGGCTTTAGGCTTTAGGGTTCAGGGTTTAGGGTTTAGGGTTTGGGGTTTGGGGTTTGGGGGGTTTAGGGTTTAGGGTTTAGGGAAGAGCAGGTTCTCTTTGGCGGCTTCTCGGAAGAGGGTTTAGGGTTTAGGGTTTAGGCTTCAGGGCTTAGGGTTAGGGTTCAGGCTTTGGCTTCAGGGTTTAAGCTTTAGGGTTTAGGGTTCAGGGTTTATGGTTTAGGGTTAATTTCAAGGATCTTGGCACCCAAACGAGCCCCACGCTCGTTTGGGTGCCACGAGTCGGGGAGGGTTTTTAGGGTTTTTAGGGTTTAGGGGTTCAGGGGTTTAGTCACTCACTCTCGCACAAGGCAGGCAAGGTCCATGGGTCCGTTCATCAAGCTATGCTACGCTGCGACTTGTGAAGAATTGCATACCCAGTGGTCAGTCAGGTCCAAGCAAAAGGCACATGCCAGGTATCGGTATACATCAACAGGCCACAACGACCACATCGATACGCCTTCACTGTGAAACCACTCATGCAAGGGACTTCCTCAATGACCCGTATTGATGTCGACAAGGACAAACCACAAGAAACTAAGACCCACCCCCAAACAATCCAACAGGTGATCCCGGTTGCCCCTCACATCTCCTCGAAAGAACTCAAGTGTGCAATGCACAGCTCACCGTCACTTGTTATTCAACGAAACCCAACAGAGATAAGACCCATCCCCCCACCAGGACGTACAAGTGACAGGAGATGAGTGTCACTCTACTTCATGTGTCACCCAAGATTTAGAAGTTGTGTTCTCGACTTTGCGAGATTACAGGTGAAGTGAAACCGCCCTCTAGCTCACACCTGCACCGTCCTCACATCTCTCTCATTTGGCTGCTCCCTCCTTTTCGAACCTCAAGGGACTCTCCCCTGTTGTTGTATCACGCACCCATCTTCGCATGCATGCCTCCAAAGGCTGCCTTGCCGTGTATTCAGGTGGATTCCATGCAGTAGGCCGCGGCAATCATGCAGAATCAGATCTTCCTCTCTTCCAGTCATGCACTACTTGCAGATCAGAATTCTCACTTCGTCATTCGATGCATTCTCTCTTGCCCTTCCCACCAGTGACCACGTCTTGCATCTCAGCACATCATGCAAAGGGAAACGCGCAAGGCCGATACCACTGTCACAGTCCTCCCATCAGAGGCAACCAGACATCCCTCGTCATCATGCAGGCAAATTCCACGCATCCTGCTCGCCGGGGGTCATATCAAATTCTTCGCAACCAGCCCCAGGGTCCAGGTGAATTCAGTGTATTGCATGCAGCTTGCAGTGGTCACCAGGGGTTTAGGGTTTAGGCTTTAGGCTTCAGGGTTCCAAATGAGCCCGACGCTCGTTTGGGTGGCACGGGTCGGAGAGGGCTTTGAGGGGTTTTAAGGCTTGGGCCTTAGGGTTAAGGGTTTACGGTTGAGGCTTGTACAAGAACACTCGGCCCTGCGCAGATACCCAACGTTGCGCGTGCACCTTGGACACAGACGGCGCGTGCACCCTGGAAGCGGCCGCGCGTGCAGCTTGGAAGTGGCGCCCAATCCGGTGGCTCGCTACAGTATCGGTGGCTCAATCCAGTCCCTCGGTGCGAACCGCTCAAGGAAACCTCTGAGGAATTTCTAGATTTTCGGGCTCGGCCAAGGTGTGCGAGGTGGTGGAGGCGTAGTGTTGCAAATCCGCCGAAGCCTCGGGCCGGAGGTGTATAGGTTGTCAGAACAGGCACCCCCCTCCAAATCCTCCACCCAAAACCATTTTTCGGACCCCTTTTTTGCCTCAAATGGGTACCCCGCCGGAAACGGGGTCCGCAAGCGGACGGTTCGCCAGGACCTACCCCCCCCCCCCCCCCCCCGCTTTTTTCCCCTCACCCAAACCACGAGAAGGTTGGTGAGCGGGTTTTCGAGGCTCAACTGGTGTGAGGAAGGCCGCCAAAAACCCTAACCTTCACCTTCACCAAAAGCACTCAACCCCCTCCACTGCCCCCCCCCTCCCCTGCCCCCCCCCCCCCTAGTTAGCCATAGCCATGCCCCAACTTATGTTTCACCCCCCCGAACGCCTCACACGTTTTTTTGCTAGGGTATACCCTACGTTTTCCAATTTCCAACAATTTTTTCCTCATTTTTGACATCCGACCCTCAACCATTCCTAACAAAAATTTCAATAAAAAAATTAATAATTTTATGATAAAATATATTAAAAATTTCATCATAAAATTTATCAAAATTTTTCAAAACATAATATTTCAAAATTTTCATAAAAATAATATTTCAAAATTTTTCAAAACATAATATTTCAAAATTTTCATAAAAATAATTTTCTAAAATTTTCATAAAAAATAATTTTCCAAAATTTTCATAAAAATAATTTTCCAAAATTTTCATAAAAATAATTTTCAAAATTTTCATCGTAAAAATCTTTCAAAAATATTTGTTGAAAAATTGCATTTTTATAAATTATCTTTGTAAAAAATTATTGTAAAAAATCTTTGTAAAAAATCTAAACATATTTATCACCCTCTTTTACAACCTTATAATATTCCATTGTTTCCGGTTTAGGCTGTAAAATTGCTCCATCGTTTAATTTCTTGATATAGGCGTTTCTTTTGTTTGTATATGATGCTTCGGTATTTAAATTGCTTGTTCTGGTTTTAGGTTTTTCACTAATAGCCTCAATTTTTTCTAACATCAAATCCATTTTATGATACACCTCTGAAATCATATCATAAACTTTTTCGTTAAATCCTTGCTCTTCTTCCTCCTTCGGTTTTTCTACTATGGTTTCCTCTTTAACAACCTTGGTTTTGCTAACGGGCATATATACAATATAATATAAAAGTTTTTTTTAAAACTAAATCTTTTTAAAACTTTTCCTTGTCGCTCATACAGCAGTTGCACTTTTTGCAATATGCTACACAGTTGCTTATCGTGTGAGACTGGTCGTTAAATTTTCTTTGTGCTGTTATATTGGTTCTTATATTTCCTTTTGTTGATTTCACATAAAAATCTACATTGCACAATTCACACCGACCGTTCAATCTATCTAATAACCAATCTGCCGTAATATAGTTTTTATGGTCAATTTTCCTTTTAGCTTTTCTGTCTTGCTCCTTATATCCTTCCACCTTTCTTTTCAAATAGTTGTAAATACAGTTTTTATTAAAATCGTCGCGAAGCTCGCGAGCCTCTGGTGAGGCGTCATCATCGGCATCATATTTATAAAAACTTACATTATTTAAATCAGTTGCCCTCGTGATCGCTGTCCATATCCAATTCTTATCTACTAAACAATGATTGTAATCAAATATTGTTATACCTCCCTCTATGCTGGAACCTTGGACACTGTGGCAGGTATAACAATAATTGAATATAAAATGCTTCCTCAACATATCCAAGGGTAAATGCTGTAATACTACATCTTCTAGGTTTCTCAAAACAACAAAACCACAATCGATATCAATATGAACAATTTTGTATCTAAAATTCACTTGAAATTTATAAGTTGTTGATTTTAAATATTCTCTGCATATCATCACCTCGCCTACTTCATACTCGCCCTTTCTATTTTGCTTTTTTCTTATTTGGTTTGCTACTTCCTTGCAGGTATCGTTCAAATATGCCACATTATTTTCGTTTAGGTTCATATCGGAAGTGTATTTGAAATATTTTTCTACTAACTCTCTGACCTTAATATTATTTTCAAAAATATCAATATAAATATTTTCTAATTTTTTCCTATCTTCTTCTTTTTTTAACCTCTTACAAACTTTCAAATAAATGTTATATTTAAAAATCTTATCAACACAATTATCAGCATATTCTTCGTGCTCTTGTAAATTTGTTAATTCCGATACTGGTTTTAATTGCTTACCATCTCCTGTTGCCACTATTATTTTATCTTGGTTGTTTTCAACAAATTCCCTAATTCTATTCAATACCCTTAAACCATTAAAATAAATCTCGTCAAACACTATAACATCATAACCCGAATAATCAAATTTTTCTAATTTCTCGTCTCCAACTGCTATTGAAAAAAACTTATTAACTGTTACCGCTTCCTTTCCATATTTTTGGACTAGCTTATTTGTAGGACATACAAATAAAACATTCATTCCCATTCGTGCCATTTTTTCACAAATATAACTTTTTCCGGATCCTGCATATTTTGCCCTGATCATAACATGTTTAGCGCTAATAACTTTTTCTATGATATTTGTTGTATCATATTCGTCCTTAATTTTTATTGCTGTGTTCTTGTAGATGGGGATTTTATCCAGTTCGTTCTTTTTCCTTTGATATGTTTCACTCGGCAGTTTTACTTCCTCTCCTTCTTTATTCGTTCTCCATTCTCCGATACCAGCTTTCATTTCTAATACTTCCCTTGCTTTTTCCACATCTTCGGATTTAATAACAAATGCATCTGTTTTTACACTGACTGCCTTTATAGAATTTTTCCTTAATTTATTATAATCTTGGCACATTTTAAAATTATGATCTTGAAGCAACAGCTCTTTTGTGTAAATAAAACCATTGTTTAATGTTGCCTTGTCTGAAACATTAACCAAATAATATTCCATACCTTCTTCTTCTGTTGCCTGTAATTGCATATAAAAATCATCGTTTTCTATATCGCCTTCGTAAGTTGTTTCGTTTCTACATTCCATTTCTGTTATTTTGTGAATTTTACCTCCGTGCCTTAATTGAAAATCCGATGCCTCCCTAATGTTCTTAAAGACGATGCTTTTTTGGTCAGTGCTACCTGTTTTTTCCAAAAGTCCGATATTAACATTTACAATAAGTTTTTTAATCAGTTTATCCAGCTCTTCTTCGTCGCTAATATGTTTGTTCCATAATTCTTTTACATAATCGTTATAATTTACCTCGTGAATAAAGGATGGTGTCTTATAATACAATATGTTCAGTTTATTAGTGTCAATTTGTTTCAAATATTTTCCGTAAATCAGGTTATACCTCTTGTTTAACATTAAAAAGGTGCTGGGTTTTACAATTCCACAGTGGCTACAATCTTCAACGAAAAATAAAGTGTAGTCTGACATCGTGTTAAAATCCATCTCTTTAAACCATTTTCTCCAAACATCGAACTGATTGAAAACCGGCACCTGTGTAATCCCTACTAGTCTGCTTGTGTATGCTTTTGTTATGTCAATCTCGGTTATGTTTTTTGGTATGGAACCCTTATCTGTAAAAAGTCCTGCCGGTGGTATGGTTTTTGCTTCGTGGTAAATTTCCAAATCAACTTTGTTATAAAACGACTTGTGCAATGGATTAAACAGACTTTTGTTAAAATGAAACATTGCATCGTTCATATTGTTGTATGTTTTTTCGTTATCAACTGCTATACATCCATCAGAAGAGCCCTTAATCAGATTTTGAGTTTTTATTATAAAAGTGGTTTTTTTAAGTTTCATTTTTATTTGTGTTATAATGCCTGCTTGAAATCTGATCTGTGGCTCATATCTAGCATTCACTAGTTCAAAAAATATTTCGGTTAAATTGTTTAGCTCGGGCACTAAATGAATAGTTTTTGGCTCTTTATCTTTACTGACCATTTTTAAAATGTCGTGTGTGTCTCTGAACATTCTAAATTCGGGCGGCTCTTCTTTTTCGTTTAAATGGTAGTCTGTGGATGCTTTCACCAGTGGTCTTTTTTCTTCTTCGTTTTGTTTCTGTTCTATACTTTTTAGATCGTTATTTATCGTGTATATATCGCTGTTTTTTACTATGGCATAAAACGGCTTTATTCTTCGTTTGTTGTGCTCGGGCTCGTGTTTGTAAATCAATTTGTTGAAGCTGTTGTAAATTCTAGCTGGTATTTTGAATGCCTTAAAGACCTTATCCATTTCTTCAATGCTCGCTCCATTGCTGTAAAAATCGTTTCTGCCTATAATTTCAATAATTTTTTCTCTGGTGAGTTGGTTTCTTTTGCCATAGTCCATTAAGGTATCACGGTAAAAATCGGATAGTGAATTTATCCAACATTGATTTTCTACATGAGTGCTATTTTCAATTGCTTGTCTCAATGTTGTTAAATTGCTGTTAAGGTCAGTGTAAATATAGCGATGATACATCGATACATGTTGTATTCCATCAGTCAGGCTTTCCTTCATTATGTCAAACTTCTCACCGCTTTTACTGATTTTTTCCACATGTTGAATTTTGATTGCTTCAAAAAGATTATCGTAATGTTCCATTAGTTCTTTTACGAATTTATCAAAGTCTTTATCTTGTCTTAAAATGTCCATTATTTCCTTAAATTCTTTATCGACCTTCATCGCGTCTTTACTTTTAAAACCGGCTTCGTCAACAAATCTAAATATTACCTTTTTGATCCATTCCTTATTAAAATCCTTTGCTTTGACAGTTGCCTGTCTTATATCAAACTTTTCTATGTAAAATTCCATTCCAAATTTTTTAAATGCTGGTTTAATGATGTTCCTAGGGTGTCGTGTTGTGTAAAGTTGAAAATTCACCAAATAAGTATTCATACCTTTCTTTTCGGCTATTCTTTCGTTTAGTGGTTTTGACTTTTTAAGGTCTTTAATTTGTTCGTTATATTTGTCCCTCGCTTTTTCTGCTGTTCTTTTATTGGTGCTGGTAAGGTTTTTTATGAAGTTCTCGGCGGTTGCTACATTTGCGATTTTCCTATCTTTGTAAAGTGTTACGATCTGATTTAGCCTGTTTTTTGTTGCTTGTGTGATTTTGTTCGCGCTATTGATTCGCTCCTGTTTCAGTTTGTTCAGTTTCCTGACATTGCTCTCTACAAACTTGTTCATACTATAAACTATATATTAATATTTATATATTATTTTTTTCTTTAAACCATTTTTAAAGAAAAATTTTTATAATAAAATTTCTATATATTTTTTAAAGTTTTTGGGTGTAAAAAAATCTGATAAATAATTTAATAAACAATGGTTTATTAAATCATTCAGTTTCTTCGGTTTCCTTCTGTTGTTTCTTCTTTTGCCTGTATAATCTGTCCTTCTCTCGTAGTTTCTCTCGATTCGCTTCTCGGTATTTCCTTGCTCGTTCCTTTACATATTCGCTGTTTTCCTCCCTCCATTTTTTAACTCGTGCCTTGACTTGTTCGTTTCTTTCTGGATTATTTTTGTATCTATCCCTGTCATATTCGTGTATTTGTTCTTGATGTTTTTGTCTGTATTCTTTTTGTAGTTGCATTATTTCTTCTCTATGGTTGTTGCGGTACTCTTTTGTCTTTTGGTTGTGTTCTTCCCTGTTGTCCTCATACCAACCTTTGGAATTTCTACCTGCAATTTTTTGGTTTAAAGTTCCTATTTTCCTAATCCATTCGCCCTCTCGCGCGTTCAGTTCTTCCTTATTCTCACAAGGGTAGTTTTCAATTAGTTCTATAAAAAAATTGTGTTTGCCGTGAGTTGCCATATGCTGATACAATTTGCGATGTGGTTGAGCTTTACATTTACCGCGGTGCTTGGCAATTCTCTGGCAAAGCCGTTCAATGGTTGAGCCGACATATATTTCGTCGTCTATGTTGTTAAAGATTTTGTATATCTTGCCTTTTTGGTATTTGCTATCAGACATTAGTATATATATTACTATATATTTTTATCTTTAAATATCTTTTTTTCAGCATTTTAAACCTTTAATAGCTCGAAGCGCAAATACGGGCGAGCATCTCCTTTTAAATAAAACATACTTTGATTATTTTTTTGTTCTATTCTCTCAACCTCTTCTATTTCAGGCTTCCACATACTCGTGCGTTCTTTTTCTCCCGCTTTCCTTTTCCTGTAAATTTTAACTTTACTATCCGTTGTTATTTCTGGATATTTCCGAGTTCTGGTTGCTTGACTGGTCATATTTTGTTTTGCCTTCAATTCGTTCTTCTCCTTCATTGCTTCCTTCGGTGTCATTTTTATAGCTGAATGTTCCATTTTGTTATTATATGTTAGTAAAATTTCAAAAATATAATCCGTCCATTGGATATTATTTTTTCCTTTCTTTTCATCGGCTTCAACTCTTTTATAAAGCATATCCTTAAATGTTCTGATGGCTCTTTCACTAAAATTAGCGTGGGCTCTGGTTCTATGATGTTGTATGCCTTCCTCGTTCAAATATTTTTGTATAGCTTCCTTCTGCAATGCCCCCTCGTCATCGGTATAAAGTATTTTTGGCTTTCCTCCCATTTTGTTAAAGCCCTCTATAATTCCCGATGCTATGTTTGCTTCATTTTTGTTTTTAATCGGGACTACCACCATAAACCGACTAAACACATCAATCATTATCGCCCCGATGTTGAATTTTTGATTTTTAAGGTCATTTATAAAAAACAAATCAAATTGAAATTCGTAAAAAGGTTCTGGTGCTATAAAAGTGTTTCTTCCTCTTATCTGCTTCTTCTGTTCAACATTTTCTCTAAAAAAATTATCAACATCTGCCATTGTAATAGTTTTATCTTTCTCTCTTGCATCTTTCAATGTTTGCTTTTTGCTTCCGAAACCTGCTCTATCATAATAAACATCATTTATTATAGAATTCTTTTTATTATCGCCCATAATAAAAAGAATTAGAATATTATTTATCAAATATTTGTTTTAAAAATTTTATCATATAATCGCTGTCTATCTTGTCCAAATACTGCTGAAAATAATCACTGAAAAACCTAACAGCCACTTCTTCTAATTCTATTGTCGGTGGCTTTTTTAAATACGATTTCATATTTGTATCTATCGCGTCTTTTAAGAATATATAACGGGTTGTTTTTCTTAAAACTTTAAGTTCTTTGTTATTTTGAATCACGAAAGCGTCATATCTCAAATCTTTCAAAAAACACAATGTATAGCGGTTTATGTATTTTTTTAGAGATTTGTCTCGTAACATTTCCTTCATAAGTTGAACCGTCCGCGGAAAACTATTGACCGGTAGCTTCTTCATTGTTGTTTTGAATCTCACAGCATTCTCTCTTCCATCACACCCTTTGCACCTTGTAAAAGAACTGATTAAGACTCCAACCTCCTTATGTAAAACCTGCTGACCTAAAAGTCGTGTAGTGACATTCTGCTCGGCGCACCACTCACAGACAAAGCCCATATATATAATACTATATAAAAGTTTTTCTTTAAACCATTTTTAAAGAAAAAATTTTATAATAATTTTTTATTTTTATAAAAACAAAATGTTGTAAAGTATATTGTTAATACGTTGCCCTTTTTCATTACCAAAACATTTTAGAAAAATATTGCAAAAGAACTTATATGCTAAAAGGTTTAAATCTACATCATCGTCTCCGAATTTTCTGTTTTTTCTTTTCTGTATCATATTTTGTATTTTAATGTCTGATTCTATTTTGTATCTGTCCAATGGTTTATGTCCATATGTTAAACAGTGTCCGACATATCTGATATACCCCATCGAATGCTTATTTATATGTTTGTTTATGTTTTTGTCATTGATTTCTTCCTTTATTTTTTGCATCCTCCTATTATAATGGAGGATGCTCCAATATACAGAGTTGAATGTTTCACGAAACATTTTCATATTATTTTTTTCGTCGCATTTTTCGCAACGATTAAAAGAATTGACTAAATCAAAAAGGTCTTTTCGTAAAACCTGTTCGCATAAAAGTTTTATGGTGTTTTGTTGGTCGGTGCACCCTTGGCATCTACATAACATATATTATAATATAGAAAGTTTTTCTTTAAACCATTTTTAAAGAAAAATTTTTATAATAAAATTTTTATATATTTTTTAATTTTTTATTCCAATCCACCTTGCAGGTGGAACCCAATCCACCTTGCAGGTGGAAGCCAATCCACCTTGCAGGTGGAACCCAAACCACCTTATAGGTGGATTGGAGGCTCCTTCGTTTTTTAAGGCTTCCACCTTACAGGGGTTTTCCAATCCACCAATAAGGTGGAAGGGTTATTTTTTTTCACCTTTGCAGGGTGGAAACCTTACAATATTTTAACTATTTTGATTTTTCATCGCCTTGTTCTTTACCTTCGGTTTTTTCCTGTTTTTCCTTCTTGTCCTTCTTTTCTTTCTTTTCTTTCTTTTCCTCTTTTTCTTTCTTTTCTTTCTTTTCCTCTTTTTCCTTCTTTTCCTTTTTTAAAGGCTTCAACATTACAACATCATCTAGGGAATGTTTATTATAAGCGCTAGTTTTAACTGCTGTTTTAGTTTCGGTAAGCTCTAAATTATTCATTATGTCAATGTTCTTATCGTTTAAGATTTTGTCCAATGCCTTTCTCTTGCTATACTGTCTCGCGCTTTCTCTTTTTCCTTCACTGAAACCTTCCTCTGTTCTTCTTTTATGATAATACAGTTTTTGATATAAAGCGAGCTGTTGTTTAATGTCTTCCAGTGTCAATTTGTTTAACATCTGTTCCAAGGTTGTATGTTCCATATATACTATAATATATATAATAATATTTCTTTAAAACAATTTTAAGAAATTTTTTCTATGTATTTTTTTTTAATAAATATTTTTTAATTTCATATTTACAACAAATTGTAAATATGAATTTTATGAATTCTTATCAAACTAATTAGCCACTATCTTATGTAGTGAATGGTCGCAATAGCAAAGGGCGCAATCGGGGCTTTTCCTGTTTCATTGTCTATGGGGACTTCAAAAGGCTATACACTGTCAATATATATTGTATTTATCTTTTATATACTTTATCGAGTCAAAATATTCTAGGTGTCGTTTGCTCTTTTCATGTCTTGCTTTATTTCGTCTTGTATATGTAAAACCACATAAGCAAGTTATAACCTCGCTTTGTTTTTCTTTTATCTTAACAGCGTTTTTTTCGCGATATAACCTATCTTTTTCTTGTCTTTTTTCTTTGTTTTCTTCCCTGTATTTCTTACATTTGTTTAAAATATATTCTTTATTATCTTCATAATGTTCTTTTTTACTCCTACCTACCAATGATTTGTTTATACAATTTATACTCCGGATATATTCCCCTTCTTTTTTTAGTAGTTCTTCTTTTGTTTCACATTTAGCGTTCTCAATTAGTTCAATCTTACAACAATCCAAGCCATATTCATCAAATAAATCAAAACTCATCGTCTTATTAATCTTTCCGTCTTTGTATCGTCTGTATTCGTTTCTATGTCGCGCCATTCTCATACTTAAATTTTCAGTCGTACTGCCAATATACTGCTTATTATATCCAACATCCACAATTTTGTAAATTTTGCCATTATGATACTTATTCATATATCTTGAAATATCTGAATATATCTTTAAATATTAATCCAGCATATGTAAATATAACTGGGTTTGTTTTAGATTTGTTAAATCTTCATCAATCCTTTCCACGTCTTCCTCTACCCGATCTAGTCTTTCTTCGCATTCTTCTGGTGTTATTTTCCGATGTTCCGACCATCCTGTACTGCAGAGCTCAACTCCACCAATTTGTTGTGTGGCATCTGGTTTAAATATTCCATCATCAGGGGATACGTTCCTACCTTTACCAAATTTAAAACTGCTTCTATCTTCTACAACATTAACAACAACTTTATTATTTTCACTTGTTGTTTTAGTTTCTTTATGATATGTCTTTCTTTTACATCTACAAAATAAGCAATTTATACCATCTTTATTTACACTTAAACCGGCATCTGTTCCATCTTTGTTATTGTCTTTGTTTGTATCAGTCATATTATTTTTTATTAGATTTTTAATTTTTCTTAAATTTTAAATATTGTAAAATTCCCTTGCAAATTTCCAAAACGGAATAACAACAGCGCCTATACCGTGGCTCGGTTATTATTATTTGTTCGACGTCTTCTATTTCATTTATCGCCTCTATGTATTTGTCGTGATTCATTATATAATTAAAATATAAAATCTTCTATGTATTTATAATGAATAATAGCATCCCGATCGTCAAACCTGTTAATGAAATTAAATACGAGTTCAAGCAATCTAAATATTCCAATGTTCCAAAGGTGCCCTTTCGTGCGTTAATATTTGGACCTAGTGGAAGTGGTAAAAGTGTTTTATTAGTATCATTGATATTAGATATTTATAGAGATGTTTTTAGTAGAGTGTTCGTGTTCTCGCCCAGTGTGAACCATGATAGTATTTGGTTGCCTGTTAAAAAATATGTAAAGGAAAACTTAAATGTGAATGATGAGAAAGAGCAATGTTTTTTCGAGGAATACAAAACAGAAGACTTAATGAAAATAATTGATACGCAAACTAAAATTACGAAATATTTGAAAGAAAAGAAAGAAAAGAAACTTTATAATATTCTGGTGATACTGGACGATATAGCTGACTCGCCTGAAATAGCAAGACATAATAAATTATTACAGTCGCTATATGTGCGTGGAAGACACGCTGGTATTTCAGTAATAACAGCATCACAAAAAGCATTTATATTACATCCAGTAATTAGGGTTAACGCAACACAGTTATTTATATTTCGTTTAAGAAACCGAAAAGAACTCGATAGCATCGTCGAAGAGCTCTCCGCGTTAGCAGATGCTAAAACAATTCTTGAAATATACCATACTGCCACAGCGGAAGATTTTAATTTTTTGTATGTAGATTTAATGAAAAAGAATATTAACGAAATGTTTTATAAAAACTTCTCTTATAAGATTACAGTTGATTAATATTATTAATACTTTTTAATAATATTTATCAGAATAATGAAAAACTACACAAATTACACGGCATACATTTTCCAGAATTGCTACATTTGTTTTTGTTTTTTAACTTTTCTATTTCATCTTCTAATTTTTGAATTTTATCTGTTAAATCTTGGATGGTATTAAATATAATTAAGTCTCCCTTTATCTTTTGTAGTTGCTCGTCTAGTTTCTTTTCTATTGTCTCGTCAAGATTTGGCATTATATATTTTATTGAGATTTATTTTTTAATTTCGTTATTTCACTTTTCATTGTTGCCATTTCCTTTTTCATTGCTTTAAATAAATCTTTCATTTCCTCATTTTCTTTTAAAGAATGCTGTAAAGCACTCCATAAAATAGGAACACAAGACGTATAATCAAACTTTAAATATCCGTCTTTACCCTCTTTAACTATATTTTGCCATTCATCCGGAACTTTTTTATTTAAAAAGTCATTAGCAATAAAACCACAACATGATTTTCCTTGTTGTCTGTCATCAATAAAACGATATGTTTTTGGAACAATGTATTTAACTAATTCCACTGCCTTTTTTTGGTTAAGTTCCTTAATGTCTTTTTTCAATCGTTTATCAGAACTTGGAATTAAAGACCCAGTATATTCAATATCTCCAGTAACGAGAATGCCACTTGGTGAAATTGAAAATACATCATTCGATACTGAAACACTACCAAAATAAAATGCATATTCACCACCTGCATCAGTATTTAAAAATTGTATTTGGTCTACTGTGCTTATTGTCTCCTGTGTTATTTCTAAATTGTTATTTATCTTCACTTTTCCATCCGTTAATTGAATTTCAGGCGTGCTACTTTCTAAACCCATTATTAAATTCATTTCTCCCGCTTGATCTGCATTTCTAATATATAACTTATATTGAGTGTCCAATACTTCTTTAAATTCACTACTATTCTGGAACATAAAACGTCCCCAACTAATAATGTCTGCCTCACCAACAATATTACCAATACTGTTAAATGTTAAGTTATTTGTAACTGCTCTGTTTAATGTTATTCCGTTAGTGTCATTCAACTGCAAACAGATGGTAGCAGTTGTAGGATCGGTTGTTCTGTTCGTTTGTAATGAAAAGTTAATTTCTTCTGTTGATATTACATTCAATGAATTATTAGCATCGATACGCTGAAATATTCTCCCCGAATTATTGACATAAATATCTCCGTTAAACGTTGATGTGCTTTGAAATGATGCAGTTCCACCAAAATTACTATTGCCACCCGATACATTTAGTTTATTTGAACCTTGAATAACTCCTATGCCTAAACTTAAACAATAAACACCATTGCCGTTTGCTGTATTCAATAAAAGCAATGAAGAACTGTCGTTGCTTGTGTTATAAGCATTGATGCCAAACGAAATAAATTTTAAATACCCTTGTGCGTTTTTCACACACATTACGTTAGATGCATCTGTTGTATCTTTATAAAATGTAAGTCCTGAATTATTAGAAATATTATAATTTTCACCATAAAAATTTAAATCATTTGATAAGTCTAAATTACCATCCACTCTTAAATTTTGTCTAACAATAGCATTATCAACAACATCTAATGTATAACCGCCTGTTAATGTATTTGCTCCTGTATCTACTAACAAAGAATGAGATTTAACATATTGATTAGCGTTACTATTTAAATTTAAAATTCTTCCTGTATCACCTACGGAATTATAACAATCTATACTGTCATTATTAAAGGTAAAATAATTATCAGTGTTCCGAACCGTAAGAGATAAATTAGCATCTGCTGTATTTTCTACTACTAAACCACCTGTCGGCGTTTCTATCTTTCCTGACATTTTATAACCTGCATTATTATTTGTTAAATCTAATTGTTTGATAGCATCGTCCGACGTATTGTTACAAAATATTTTATCACCTTGTAAAGTTATGTAACTTGTAGCATTTTTAAACTCCGCGAGGACTTTATCTCCTCCCCCCGTTTGATTACTAAAAGTTAGTCCTGCTACCGGACTTATATTTACTGTTGAATTATTTAACGTTAAACCGCTATGAATAACAGTCGGGGCGCTACAATCAATAATAGGATTTGCACTAAATCTATTTGTAAAATCTGATTTTGGAACTCTTAAATCTAATAAATTATCGATCTCTGTGTCCGTATAACCATCTCCACCACCTGCGCCCGCTATTAATGTATCAACCTCGCCTTTATTATAGAAATTTGTTGCTAATAATGTATTATTTTGATAATTAGTAGTTAAATTCGTGTCTATTTGTGCTTGTGTATAGTAATTAGTAAAGGTCGTGTCTATTTCTGCTTTATTGTAAAAATTCGTTGTTAGTGTAGCGTTTGTTTGGTAGTCTGTGTCTAATAAATGTGTTATTGAACTAATATTCTGGAAGTTTTGAAGTTGTTTCGTGTTTAAAACTGCTATATCTGCTGTATTTGTTGCTATATTAGAAGTATTAACCGAGTTAGTGTTTTCTACTTCTGTTTTGGTAGCGTATTGATCGCTTATTTCCGTCATGCCCGTAGGATACGACAAGTATATCTGATCTGCAAATACAGTTCGTAAATTGTTTATAGAAACCATTATAAATATTATTATTGTAGAAAATAATAATAATATTTATACAGTATTTATACTGTATTTAAAAAGGATTGATGTTTTTTGGTTTTTTGGTGTCTTGATCGTTCCCCACGACGAATGACAGCCCCGCATTGACAGGAAATTCTTTCACCTTGAAGTTGCTTTCGACGTTCTCTATAAGCATCGTCGTATTTGACACGTAGTTCCTTTACATGCTCTTTATTGTTCTGTTTCCATTCTTTATTTCTGGTCAATACGTATTCCTTGTTTTCCTTATAGTAATCTTTTTGGTATAATTTAAGTTCATCTTGGTTTTCTTTATAATAATGTCCTTGGTATTCCTGCATATATTCTTTATGGGTTTCCCTCCACTTCTTGTTCCTATCTAAACATTGTTCCCTGTTTTGAACGTAGTAAGTTTTGGCTTTTTGCTTTATATCGTCGGTATTATCGACATAATACTGTTTCTTTTGTTCTATTGCTTCTTCGATTGTTATGAAGGGTCTGTATTTGTTTAATGTTGCTCCTAGTTGTTCTATGTATTCCCTTTCTCTTCGTCTTGCTTCTAATGAATTTTCACATGTTTCAGTATTTATTAAAACCATATCAAAATTTTCAAATCCTCCATTTGCTCTTATGAACTGATAAACTGGCATGTTATGGTTGCGATCGTTAGGGTTATTACAATTTCCCTTATGCTTGGATTTACGCTTTATAAAATCAGTTGTATGACCGACATAACAATCTGCTATATTAGTATCCTTACATACGATTTTATAGAAGTGTGTATTACTATATTCGATAGGTTTTCTTGGCATAATATATTATATAATCTTATAATATGATTTATAAGTTACTTTTCTATACAGTTACAAATTAATCTAAAACCGTGCTACTTGCTTCGCTCAGTTCAAAAACATGCTCACTTATAAGGGTGACATATACTTGCTCAATTCCTAATGCGAATGTGTTGTTCGCCCCTTTCAATTTAAAAGTCAATAAGCTGCCCATTTTAGTGTTGGATCCGGTAAAATTCATATCGGGTTGCTTATCGAAATTTATTCCTCCAATAAACTTATCGTTGGCATATCTATAAATGTCAATCGAGAAACCGTCGTAAAACGGCGACATAACATTAACAGCACGACGTAAGAAATACATTGCTTCGGCTAAACTTTCTACCGCTTGTTCTGGGAACTTTTTATTCGCGATCTGAACATAATATGAAATTTGTTTAGCGCTGTCGATTACACCTTCTAAATTGTCAATTGACGCCGACATAGGATGATAAAACCATGTCCATTTTTTCTTCGCAAAATTTGCCGCAGTGTTATGATTATCAATCTGTGAATTAGAAAGGGTAAAAAACATTTGAGATAATCGTGTTGAAGACTTAACAATGTTCATATTGATTTCGGTATTTCCTGCCGCGAAAGATTGTGAAAAACTATGGTAGGCTGGATAAACCATACGAAGCCGACCCCCTTTCAATAAATGTGAAACCACGTTATTATTGACGGAATTGTCGACTGTGATTAATTCGCATCGAAGGATACAATTTTGAATTGCCCACGAAGTTGTAGTGTTTCGTGTGGTAAAATATAAACCATTAACATCGTCTTCTGCCTGTGTTCCTGCTACCGGCGTAGCCGGATTGATTACCGGTTCTTGTGCATCGGAACAAATTTCAAAAATAAATTCTAACGGACAATATCGAATAGGAGGATAATACCCTGATTGAACGAACCCGCAACATGGCTTATGCCCCATCCGAACGAATTTACCTTGCTCAATTCCTGTCGTGTTAGCTCTTGTAAGTTTTGGTAAAACAATTCCTCTATCATTTCTACCAGTAGTAGCGGTGGCATCGTGTCCTTCAATTGCAAACGCATAAAGTCTATTAATTCGGCTGTCATATCGTGTTAAACAACCTTCTTGGATGTCGTCTAAATTTCTTACTTCTTCACTTTTAAAAGATTTCATTTCTTCACATACTAAATTATAATTATCGATATCGTTAATTTGTTGTCCTGCCGCATTGCATCTATAACGAGTAAAAAAGGCGTGGCTTTCACCTAATGGTCTTAAATATTCTCCTGCCGTGGTTGATGTATTCACAACATCAAAAAATAAGCAAATGCTGGACATATCGATGTAATTGTTGTCTTCTCCCGTGATCACAAATTTAATATATTTATTACCATTATTTGAACTAAAAATATTTCCGGATACACTAGGGAAATGAACCTGCTTACGATCGGTGATATACGCGGCACTTTCGGGAAGTCCGAACTGTAACGAGTTTATCATATTATCCTGTGTTTCAGCAATAACTAAATCCATAACTTATATATTATTTATTAGATTTTTTAGAATTAATATTATTATATTTTTTATGTGAATTTAAATTGTTAATATTTTTTGAAATTTGTTTTTCTAATTGCGGTTGTGATACTGCCGAAGCGTCGCGAATGCTCGCGAGGCTCTGCTGAGCGTCGGCTTCAACAATTCCTCTAATAGTTTCATAAGATGAATTGTTGATGCTTTTCGTAAGCTTGTTTTTAAATTGGACGTTTTCGGGGGCTTTTCCTATCCGTGTTTGTTCCTTTGGTTTCCTGACCTTATTAAGCATTATATTAATAATACAGAGAATATTATTAATACAATGTTTCTTGACTGCTTACAAACTCTATATGTTGCTTTGTTCTTTCGTGTCGTCGTTTATGACAAGCTGTATAATACTTACCACATTCACATAAACACTTCTGTAATAATATATCCTTATGTTCTTGAAACCAGTTTCTTTTGTATTCTTGTGCTCCTTCCTTATGAAGTTCTCGATATTGCTTTTGATATTCTACTGTTTTTTGCTTGTTCTTACTAACATACTCTTTACTTTTTGAAAGAAGACTTTCTTTGTTTTCCTGATAATATTTTTGTTTTTGTTCCTTCAAATGATCTTTGTTATCATCTCTCCATTCTTTAATTGTTCTTCCTTCTATTCTTCGGTTTAATGAACCCATTGTTCTGATATATTCACCCTCTTTTGCTCTCAATTGTTCTTTATTCTCACACTCATATTCTTCTAAAAGTTCAATATAGAAATTTTCAACTCCAAATTCTCGCATCTTACAGTAAAGTAGCATGTGCTTATCTCTTGTGTTGTTTATGCTCCGCCTGTGGTCGGTCATTCTCTTTGATAAGGCTTGATATGTTGAACCTACATATATATCTGTGTCAATATAATTTCTGATGGAATATATTTTACCCTTCATACGGTTATATACGATTTAATACGATTATCTCTTTAAACGGAATTAAAACCATCCTTGTTCGGGGATCGTTTCATCAATGTTTAATAGTTCGTCTATGTCATGATTTTTTACAGGATTGAATGAATTTGTGTTATAATTGATTGCTCCACTATCAAGACTACTAACAATATCGCCAGTTTTTCTAAATCGCTTATGCTGTTCTGTCGGTTTATCTAAACCAAAAATAGGTGCAATCAAACTTACCACGGGAGCATCGTATGTTCTAGTTTTATAATTTTTGTCCTTAAACTCTTTGTTTAACTCTAAAACAACACTGCCTCCCATACTGTGCCCTAATAGCGTATCCACTTGCGGATTTTCCATTAATACTCGCCTAGCTTCTTTGTAGCGATCCATGTCTCTAATTCCACCAGTTTTTAATTTCGTAAAATTTTGTTGCCAATCTCTCGCTGTTGTTGTTCCTCCAACATACATTTTATTTCCTTTAACAAAAATTTTATTATCACGATCGTAAGCATATTTAATACCCTGCGAATTTGAAATTTTGCCGTTACTTTCTAGCATCGTATTTAGTTGCGATTGTATTTTTGACATTATATAAAAAAGATTATAAATTATTTATATCAATTATATTCTATAACAATATTATGAGCATCAGACCATTGACGTATAAAAAAGTTTATGTAAATTCAAAATACCGCACTTCAAACAGTCGTGGAATAAGCGACTTTCAAATTGAATTAAGGGAAACCTTTGAAATACCCGATGGAACTATTATGCAAGTTCATGAGCTAGCCATTCCGAATACGTGGTATTCAATAAACACAAATAATCAAAATCTATATTTTAGACATCAAATCATCGCACCAGCTACACCGCAAGGCATAACGTATAGGCGTATTGAAATACCGGTTGGAAATTACTCACCGCCGGAATTAGCAAATGCAATTCAGACACAACTGAATTTTTTCTTTGATAGTGGCGGTCGGTCAAATTCCTATACCGTCACATACAACACGATATCAAATAAGATGACGGTATCCTCAAATTATACAGAGGTGCTTTTTATTCCCTTAACTGATGCCGACGTTCCATCTTTCGTAGGTTCGTTTTCCAACAGCGTAGATCTGAATAATTTAAACTCTATAAATGAAGTGTTAAGTTTTAACGTTACGGTAGGCGATAGTTTCACTTCATCCGCTCCATGGACAACCGGCTTTATTAAGCTTCTCCATCACCAAGACCTATACATATCGTGTCCGGAACTGTCAAATAATAATTTTCATAGTCCTTCGTCTTTTTCAAATGCGATCGTAAAAAAAGTTCCTGTCAATGCTTCCTTCGCAGGTATTATAAATGATCCCTACGGCGTTACAGATTACGATTATGTTAATGTCTCGCGTCGTTCAATAAGACGACTAACGTTTAGAATAACTGATGAAACGGGCAACCTTATCGACTTCAACGGCGTCGATTTGAGTTTTTCGTTGCTCTTCCATAATAGCGATGCTACATGAAACGTAATAGAAAATATATAGAACAATATATATATATGACAGATCAAAGCTCGGAAATTGTAGCAGTCAATGATGAACCTGAAAACGAAGCAACCGAAGCGCAACCTGAAACCGAAACACCAATACCTGAACCGGAAAAGGAAGAAGCTAAAAGAGTTAAAATTCGTGACGTTGTAAAAGAACCTGCTGAATGTAGGGACTGTAAAAAAACGATGACTATAAAAACGTTGAGATATACCCATCCTGAAAAATGCGAAAAGAAACCAAGTAATATTATTGATAAACCAGTAAAAAGACAAGCTCCTAGAACCAAAGCAAAAATAAACGTTGAACCTCTCGCACCGGAACATAATGAAAATAATTCAGTGGCACCGCCACGATATCAAGAGCAACAACCGCCTGTTACAAAAGCAATTCCGCCAGTGCAACCGCAACAATTTTCAAATCCTTATGCAAATTTAACGCAACAACAATTATTGCAACTACAAATGAAATCAATGAACGCCGAAATTTTGAGAAGAAGACAGGAAAAATCTGATAATATGTGCAAAGCCATGTTTCAATCAAGAAGTAAAAAATCTAAATAATAATATATACAAATGGTTCTATATAATAGGTTCAAATTTCAGAAAAATAAAAAAATGCATAAGAAAAAATCATTAGATAATCCTGTCGTGAATTCGCCGGAAGATCTCGTATACCGACAGCAAAATATTGATTATCTACTGAATTTGAAAAAGCAACTGGAAGCGAGAGAGGCAAAAGAAAAAAACATAGCGTTTAAGCGTAGATTGTTAGAGGGTCAGATGAAAGCAAATTATGAAAGTGAGATGTCAAGATTGAAAGGGGAAATGCATAATCCAAGAATACCCGAGACTTCTCTGGAACATCTCAGAAAAAGATATGACACATTAAGCGAGTTAAGCGAGACTATTTTCTAAAACAATATATAAAAAAGAATGGTAGTTAAAAACGCTGGTATACAATTTCACAGAAGATCTAGATATGAAGATATTTTGGAGCTGGTTAATGACGATGAAGAAGCGTTAAAACCCTTTCCTAATAGAGATGCTGTATTCTATAAACAAAGCAACAAAGGAACTCGTTTTGATGGAAAAGATCATTTAGATAAATTAAAGGTTCAAGAAAAACAAATTGCTGAAAGAATTGTTAGGGATCATATGCTACGCGAATACGCTAGCGATAACAATTTTACACATAGAGCATTATTTACAGAGCACGATCGCCCAGAACCAGAACAACCCAGATCGCCAGAAATGTTTCGTATTGCAACGGACACCGACAATATGTCTTTTATTGAAGAATTCGGCACACCCCCCGAGCAACAATTGTTTCAAATCGATGAAACATTAGGAAACGTAGCAACCGCACGTCAAGGCAACCAACAAGCAATCAATCAAGCGCACCAACAACAGTTAGAAAGAGAGGAAGAAGGCGGTTCGGGCATTCTTCGGAGTTTAGGAAGCGGGGCATTAAGTTTAGGAAGCGGGGCATTACGAGTAGGGGGTAATGTTGCGGGTAATATGATTTCCGGTATGGATTTTGGAACTGCCGCGTTTGCTGGACTTACACAGGAAGCCGCACAAGCATTAGGCGAGACATTAATGAGGAGAATAAGCCCGCCACCGAGACAACTGTTAGATTTTACAGGAGATCCTCGCGCGGGTCAATTTACAACTTATGACCCCATGCCAATTCCAAACATGGAATATTTACAACCTTCAATAGTTTTACAACCACATCAACCTAACGTCGGTGCTACACAACAACCTTTACCGATTGCATCATCAAGCCAACCTACGCTAGCAGAATTACCACCAATACCACAGCGACCAACAGAGCCGAGAACAAAAGCAAGACCCAGACCATCACCGAAAACACCGCCACCACCACAGCCAAATTTTCAAGAAGGCGGTTCGTCAAGTTCAAGCGGAAACGCGCCACCGCCACAACCACCGCAACCACCACAAAATGAACGCCCACGAACCCGTTTAACCAGAAAAACAAATTTGAAGGAAGGAACAACAGAAGAGCAGGATATGGCATCACCTACATTAATCATTCCAAGCAAAATAGGTATTCAAAAATTGAGAGAAGTATTCGAAGAAGCGAACAACAGAAATACTATAAATACTAAAACTTAAGGAAGCTATAAAAGTATGTATAACAATTGGATTAGGTCAGCGGGAGATAAAGAAATGAAAAAACAATATCTGAAAGAACTCAAAGATTTGTATAGAAAAGAAATATTTAGAAAATAAAAGCTTCAAAATATTTCAATAAATTATTATTCTTTATTGAAATATATATTTTCCAAAAGTTTTAAAAGTTTTAAAAACTAAAATATATAGTATTATATATATGAAAAAATCGGTTCAAGATGAATTGTTTGAAATACTCTATAAACAAGCAAAACATGAATTAGAAAAACTAGAAATTATCAAAGAAAGTAGGATAAGCAAAATTGAGGAAATTAAACAAAAATGCGTTATAGAAAAGGAAGAACAGGAACATTTAGATAAGGAAATGAAATATTTAGAAAAACAAATTGAGCTTCAAAAAGAATTAATAGATTTATATGAAAATAATGATTAAAAGTTTTAAAAGTTTTAAAAACTAAAATATATAGTATTATATATGTTGAAACTCGTTAAGGAAGTCACGACAGGCAGGGACATTGCAAAATGCGAATATCAAGAGATATTAGAACCTTTTGAAATAGAATTAGATAAATTAAGTGTTGATTATGGAAGGAAAAAATACTTATTATTACTAAAACAAGAAAAGATCATGACAAATATGAAAGTGCGATTTAATACATCACCAGCTGATGACGAATATATTAAAACTATACGAAGAGAATTAAATGATTTACAGTGTTATTTAAAAACCAAACATGCGCTATAATCCAAAAAAACAAAACTTTTAAATTTATGGTATATGGTAAATGCTTAAAGAGATACTAGCATATACCTATATATAATGCCGAGTTCAAGGTTATGCAGGGGGTGCCAAAGAATGCGTGAGTGGTGGGAATTTTCAGAAAACTTCAAATTATGCGACGATTGTAGAAAGCGATATCGCGAAAAAAGTAGGAAACTATATGAAGAAAACCCAGATTTATGTAAATTAAAACAAAAGCAATACAGGGACACTCATAAGGAGCAGGAAAAATCAAGACATAAAAAATATCAAGAGGATAATAAGGAAAAAATAGAAGCACATAGAAAAGAATATATGAAAATAATATATCATTGTCCATTTTGTAATTATGATGTAAAACATTACAAAAAATCACAACATGAAAAATCAAAAATGCATCAAAACAATGTAATCTTAAAAGAGCTTGAAGATCTGAAAAAAATAAATATTAATCTAAATGATATTGAAAATAATGAGGTTAAAAACTATATAAAATCATCATCATAAATTTTGATAAAAAAAAATTTACAAGGATTTTTTTACAAAGATAATTTATAAAAATGCAATTTTTCAACAAATATTTTTGAAAGATTTTTACGATGAAAATTTTGAAAATTATTTTTATGAAAATTTTGGAAAATTATTTTTATGAAAATTTTGGAAAATTATTTTTATGAAAATTTTAGAAAATTATTTTTATGAAAATTTTGAAATATTATGTTTTGAAAAATTTTGAAATATTATTTTTATGCAAATTTTGAAATATTATGTTTTGAAAAATTTTGATAAATTTTATGATGAAATTTTTAATATATTTTATCATAAAATTATTAATATTTTATTGAAATTTTTGTTAGGAATGGTTGAGGGTCGGATGTCAAAAATGAGGAAAAATTGTTGGAAATTGGAAAACGTAGGGTATACCCTAGCAAAAAAACGTGTGAGGCGTTCGGGGGGGTGAAACATAAGTTGGGGCATGGCTATGGCTAACTCCCCTCCCCCTTCCCCCCCCCCCCTTCCCCCCCCTCAGGGGCCTGGCTCAACCCTACGATCAATCCAAGCCGAACCGTCTTGAACCCTAAACCCAAAAAAACCCTAAACCCCAAAGCGTGAACCTTGAGCCCTAAGCCCTCAATCCTAAACTAACCCTCAACCCTAAACCCCAAACCATAAACCATAAACCCGGAACCCTAAACCCGAAACCCAACCCTTATTGCTTGGGGTCCAGCGACTTGGGCGCTGCGGAATCACCATTCTCACTCGGATGCGCTGGGCCGGGCCGAGGCGGGTCGCGTAGCGTTAAAATTAAAGAACCGATCAAGAAGCTAAAGCTGTATCGTATTAGTACGAGAAATAAGAATGCACAGCATCGACAAGCAACAAGCTACCAGAAAAATCTAGCAGAAGAAACTGAACCAGTAGAGGAGTCGTAGTAAAAGTGGCAGTGACTGAACTAGTAGAGGACTCGTATTAGAAGTGGTAGTGGTAGTGGAGGTGGAAGTGGAAGTGGTGGTGCTAGTGAGCTAGTGGTAATCGTCGTCGTCGTCGAAGAAGAAGAAGAAGAAGTAGAGTAGCAGTAGCAGTAGGAGTAGGGCAGTCATAGTCTGTCTCGGTTCTCTCTTCCCTCTTCTCTCCCTCATCCCTCTCTTATAGATTGTTTTTCTCTATTTCTCTCTGTGTCTCCTTTCTTAGAGAGCTGATAGTTTCAAACTCCTCTGGGCATCCACCATCACCCGTCCAGCCCAACAGAAACCTGTTGCCCAGCATTAACCTCAAAGACAGAATTAATTACTAAGCCCTCGTGATCACAGGCAGACTTGGGCTTTGCTAAGGCTGGCGCTGCACGCCTTGATGGTGCAGCTGTAGGTGATCACCTGTGATCAGGAGTCACAAAGATCGACTCTAAGCGTGCAGTAAGAGCTACTTCGCAGTAGGTGTTGATTTGATTTTGTACAGATGCACGGGGTGCCGGACTGACTTGGATGCCACTGGACCCGACTGCGACTTCCAAGTAGCTTCCCCATCGATATTTTCCATTGTGCGTGTGTGCTGGTTTGTAGCATCCTGGCTCAATTCAGATAAACAGTAAGACATGGATGTGCTCGTGCAACATTACGAATGAGGCCATGAAATTAATAATCTAAGCTGCTCGAGGTCAAACTGAATAGGGTTTGATGAAATAACCTCATCAAACTTCTTGTGGATAGCTCTGTGCATCATCCAAGCTGCGCTGGCCAAAACCTTCAGCAGGGTTCTTTGGCACAACACGCAGTGGAAACACAAAAGCCCAAGACATCACAAGACCAGGAAGAAGCGAGCGAGAGCTTTTCTTCGGACACTTATTGTGCTTTCCGCATGATCTCAAGCCCAGCTTTACCCTCTCATGCAACTTTGCTGAAATGTCCGCAAACGATCTCAAACGGTGCGACTCATGACAGTTCGAAGTTAAATGACGCACCTCGGCCTGCTCCATAGTCCAAAGCAGTGCCAGAGCGACCGTCCACTGCGCAGCCTCGGACAGATCCGAAAAGGACGCTGAAAGCGCTGAGCACGTTGTCGCACTCTCTGCGGGCCTTCTCACACGCCTCCACAACGCTGTTGAAGCTCACTTCGTCAGGATGCACTGCGTATGCCTTGGATGCTCAGGTTTGCAAGTGAAGCCAAAAGGAGCGAAAGAAAGAAAGTAGAGAGAGAGAGAAAGAGAGAGAGAGAGAGAGAGAGAGACAGAGAGCACTGTATGACTGAGAGAGATTAAGACTAAGAATTGAGACAAGCCATGATCTCGCAGCAGGCTACTATAGGAGCGGTAGCTCCACGGAGGTCATTCGATAGCATGCAATAGCTTTAGCTGACCTTGGGAGCCAGCTCTCCAGCCAAATGCAGCTATGTGGACATCTCCAGGAGATCCCTGCTCTTGACTTCAAGCACCAAGTAGGCAATTCGGCTCTTGGACGCGCATAAAAAAGCGCAGCTTGCTTGAAGTCTGTACCATGACGTGCTGCAGGAAACTGCGAGAGGAGGTGGACAGCCGCTTGCCACTGACTGCCTTTGGGTCGGCAGTACGTAATTTCGATGTCTGCGACTCAATGCTGCCAGGCTGAACTACAAGTATCTTGCGCAACCTTGTGCAGGCGGCCCGAATGCCTAGACACATGCCGTGCTACTCTTTTGCCTCAGACTTTTCGGCATCAACGCAAACAGTCTTGAGTTAGACGGTCATCTAGAACTCGGAGAGTCTTTTGTGATGCTTGGGGGAACATTGGCGGAGTCATCTTCACACCCATCGGATCCAGAGTGCTTTCTTGCCCATACATCGACAGGACTATTGGATCTTCTGCTAGTATGCTTACGGGCTTTGCATGATTAGGACATGCATTCCGTCAACACAACCAAGTTACGACTACATTCAACAGATGCATCTGGTTCATGAAGAATGAACATCTTCGCTTACATGTGAGCCTTCACCAATGCTGCTATGAGATGCTCTTTGCCAACGAAGCAAGGGCAGCACCCAACCCGATCCTGAGGCGCGTTTTGGCATTCCGTGGCACATCGCGACATGTCCGAAACGCCTCTGCTCAAGATTCCCAGCCCATAGACAAAAGACGTTAAGCAACCCACGAAGTCATGACTGGCAGCGACTAGCAGTGCAGCACGACAAGGAATACGGTCGGAAGCTTTGGCTTCTGCTGTTGAGACTCTGGTCGACCAGCACTTTTCGCCTGGACGAGGCGTTATAAAGGCTGCCACAGGCAGGAACATAAGCGCTAATGTGATGTGCTCAGGGTTTTTCTACATCTATTCGACATTTGCCTCCCGAGTAGTTCCAGGGCATCTTGCCATCCGGAAGGGCTGCCTTAGAGTCAAGACTGGTCTTATCCTTCAGATCTTCAGATTAGAGGAATGGCTGTAGCAAAGTGGGGCCACAACTGCCACAACCTTGTGGGCAACGGGACGCCCCGCCCTCCCCCCCCCCCCCCACCCCAACCAACCCGCGTTTGACTGGCTACCTAAGCCCTAAGTGCAAGCTTGCTCAGAGCCTCCACGAAAGCAAACCCTCTTCAACTCTTCAAAAAAGCCCATTGCCGTTTCCAGGTAAAAGGTTCACAGCAATTACCTAGACTAGGTCAGTTGACTATAGCAATCGTGCCATCCCACTGTGTCCGAGTGAGAACACTGGGATACAGGGTTAGCTTTTCGGATTGGGCATGGGAATCTGCGTAGGCATGGCGAGCGACGAACCGTGCCAGCAAGTGCGAAATCTCTCCTTCTACAAGTACGGTACTAAACATCCGCCAAAGTTGCACACGCGCAAGCAGTTCGTCAGGGCAGCGGCGTCAGGAAGGATGGTTTGGACCTTTGGGATGCTTCTGTTTGTTGCAGCTTGGGGCTGGATACGTTGAGGTCTTCGTGACATTCCATGTAAGCCGCAACTATCTGTATCTACGAACCCTAATTGCCACAACTGCACCGAACAATCGGGAAGGATGAATCAGCAACAACCCCTTTCCTTGACTCAATGTAGGGGTTCGAGCTACTATGGCCTTTGCGACACTGCTTCTACAGCATGAACATCACGAGGGCCCAGTTCTGAAACTCACCTGCCTTTCTTGGGTATCTTGGGTAACCGGCCCAGCCTCCATGTGCGTCAACATGGCAAGCTGTTCCTTGGGAACGCGCTGTCTTCTCCGACAACAGATTGGCTTATAAGCACTGACCAACGTCTTGTGCCACTATGGAGGGGCGACAGCCCAATGAAAAGGCTCCTGTATATATGGACTTTGATGGTGAAGAAACGTCTAACTCACGTAACTCACGAATTTCTTTTCCTTGTCGCGATGACTGGGCAGGTTGTGCATCACACGTGCACACAACTATCAGAGTCGTCCCACCCTCGTAGGAATACACATTGAGGATTGCGAGTGTGCGTGGGGCCCATGGAAGCCGAACACGGGGTTTTCCATGACAAGGCACATGTGCTATGGTATGGGCACCTGGAATGGCCTGGACTTGAGGAGGGATCCTCCAGGTGTACTTACGCGTCTGCGAGGATTGCAAGCTGCCATGATGCCGCGGTGTACTTCCCAAAGCCCTGGTGGTGTGCTCGCTTAGCAGTTAGCGGTTGGCGTTGTCGCTGCGTTCTCGCCCTTTAAGCCTCACAGGGCCCTTTAAAGCAGGTACAGCTCCTTGACAGAAGCTCTCAAAACCCCGCTTGCGATCGAGTAGACGCTACAACATGCTTTTTGCATCTCTACAGGTGCAACTTTGGGGGCTTTGGGATCCGATGCAAGGCTCAGACCAAAGAGGCGCCGCGACACTGGCCGCCGCCACAGCATCCCGACGCAGTGTAGCAAGCCTCGCTGCATCATTGAAAATCTGTTGAGATTGGTTCGGTTCAGATCGGTTCAGAGAACCCCTCAGAACTGCAGGTGCCAACGTCTTCGAGGCAAAGCGACGCCATCATGTCAAGGACCTCCACGGCCCGTGGCCAATGCGAACTCCGCTGGAAGCTTCTCATGGAAGATGTGAGCGCGAACTCATCTGGCAGCCTGCTTGGCAACAGGTGGGCAGTAGTCAACAGTGACACTGAGGATGCCAAACGCCCTTTCATTCATACTGGAGGGGTCATAAAGGACGGAAGCGGTTTAAAACCCCCAGGTCATCGGGCATACCAAGTGCAGGCCGGCAGGCACGGCTCTCTCCGACATGTCGCTCGTGGCGGCCTGGACTTAGGCTTCGGCTTCCGGGTTTTTTTTGTGCGCTGGACACGAACTCCTCCTTTTGTAAAAAAGTCAGTTGCGAATGCTGGGTTTTGAGTTTTGGGGGCCGATGCCATATGATGCAGTGTGTAAGCTACTGAACATGAGTTTGCACATAGCGACGTAGTAGCAACCTAATCAGGACAATGCCACAACATCCCGCAACTACAACTACGGAAGGTCTCATATCACACTGGAGACCCTGCTGGCTCAAGGTTTCTGAAGCGAATTGTGAAAGCTCGCAGCCCCCTGAACAAAGGAACAGAGCCCAACCATGAAACAAAGTGGCAACTGCAACGGCCCACTGGGAGGATTCGCCAGCAGCACCGAGGCTGGTAGAATGGCAGATCAGGTCTGGCCTGGCTTGGGACATGCTTCCCTTCCACCTCATGGGCACCTGAATCGCGTGGGCGGATGAGGGGCCGGGTGCTGCCGGTGGGCATGCATGCGCAGTGGATGCCAACCCCCTGCCTCCCATCCACGGCGCACAGCGACTCCAAGCAGCGGATGGCATGACCTTCTGTCTTTTCAGGCTGTACCATTTGACGAGCATCGTGTCTGCAGTTTTCGTTGCAAACCGATGCTCACGTGATTGCATTCTCAGGAAACTAATGATCAACTGCATGTCATAGAGACCCAAAGCCCTGCCCATTCTCAAGCCCAGCGGCGCCACTGCATTGAAGGCCGCAGGGTGTCCGAAACGAGCGTCGCGGAAAACACATCTGGCAGCCTTCCACAGCAGGGCTTTGAATTGGAATTCTGGATAGTTCTGATCCACCCATTTCCACTAGCCATTCTCAACTTGAATGACCGTTTGAACCCCATTGTACGTAATTATCGCTCAGTGTGTATGTGAGGCCTTTTGTAGGTAAGCTAGACTGTCTGAGGGGGATGCTCGAAGACAACTGGCGACTGAATATTCGACGAGCGTGCACAGCCGTCGAGCCTAGGTCGACGGCCAGAAAAACAGTAGTTTACACTGCAAAAAGGTTCAGGGACTGACCTTGGGCTCTACTACGCTCCACCAACCTCAAGATCCTCAAGATTTGCTTCGCATCCTCTAGTGGAACCTTGCAGACTGCCGAGGTGCAGCGTCCTCTGCGCCAGGGCTGGAAAAAGATCCAGTGCTGCAGTCCACTGGCTGCCTTGGCACGGCTTTTTCGAGCTTATAGGGCTTAGGCGAATCTCGGGCTCTCCGGGAATGAGGGTTTAGAGGGAGTTCGACCGCGAGCACGCGATACGGGATGTGCGACACCCCCACGTGGGCACATGATCTCAATGGGATGCCCGAGGATCCTTGCTGGAAGCCGGCAACGGAAGCGTTGTAGCTGATGAGGTCAGCTTGCAGACTCCGCCCCTTGGCAACCACTGAAACACACAGAAGTGGTTCACTAGGCCAGCCTAGCATGAAATCGTGCCCAGCGACTGCCATCTCCTTGACGAACAGCCCGCCGACTTCCCATTGCCCGCGGCTGGCAGCAACGGCAGCAGAGTTGTAGCCTGCCAGTGGCTATGCGGCTAGGGCGGCTACACGCATGAGACGTTGCTCATGAATCGCTTTAGAACTTTAGGAGCTCTTCTGAACGAAGCGCTCGGCCAGTCTTAGCTGCAGAGCAACGTAGCCGAGGTGTGCTGGCAGGATACCAACTCTGAAGCGCAGCTTCTGCTCCGAGCCCTCCTTTGAAACGATTTGGTTCAAAACAGATTTTGGGCCAATTTTGCATCCATTTGCGTTCCGATGGCTGATGCTATCCGGGAGGACCGGTCGCGCAGCAAGTAGTGCCAGCCCGGCTTGCCAGCTGCGACCTCGCCTTACTGGACCAAGCAAGGGCAGCGTTGCCGAAACAGCACATTGAGGGCTGCTCACTACTGACAACAGGGACGAAAGCTAGTGTTACAGGGAAAAGCACAAGTGCAAGCTTAGGCAGGAGCAATCACGGGCGCTGTTTCCAGATAGGACTCCAGATGTTGCAAAAACCAACTGCCCCAGCGACTGCGCGCATTTGACGAGGCAGGAGGGGAGCATCATGAGCATCAGCTGGGTACACTTCCGGCCACATGGCCCCCTGGACTCCAGATGTTGCAAAAACCAACTGCCCCAGTGACTGCGCACATTTGACGAGCCAGGAGGGGAGCATCATGAGCATCAGCTGGGGATACTTCCGGCCACATGGCCCCCTGGACTCCAGATGTTGCAAAAACCAACTGCCCCAGTGACTGCGCGCATTTGACGAGCCAGGAGGGGAGAATCATGAGCATCAGCTGGGTATAATTCCGGCCACATGTCCCCCTGGACTCCAGATGTTGCAAAAACCAACTGCCCCAGTGACTGCGCGCATTTGACGAGGCAGGAGGGGAGCATCATGAGAATCAGCTGGGTATACTTCCGGCCACACGGCCCCCTGGACTCCAGATGTTGCAAAAACCAACTGCCCCAGTGCAGGAGGGGGGCATCATGAGCATCAGCTGGGTATACTTCCGGCCACATGGCCTCCTGGACTCCAGATGTTGCAAAAACCAACTGCCCCAGTGACTGCGCACATTTAAACGAGCCAGGAGGGGAGCATCATGAGCATCAGCTGGGTATACTTCCGGCCACATGGCCCCCTGGACTCCAGATGTTGCAAAAACCAACTGCCCCAGTGACTGCGCGCATTTGACGAGCCAGGAGGGGAGCATCATGAGCATCAGCTGGGTATACTTCCGGCCACATGGCCCCCTGGACTCCAGATGTTGCAAAAACCAACTGCCCCAGCGACTGCGCGCATTTGACGAGGCAGGAGGGGAGCATCATGAGAATCAGCTGGGTAGACTTCCGGCCACACGGCCCCCTGGACTCCAGATGTTGCAAAAACCAACTGCCCCAGTGACTGCGCGCATTTGACGAGGCAGGAGGGGAGCATCATGAGCATCAGCTGGGTATACTTCCGGCCACATGGCCCCCTGGACTCCAGATGTTGCAAAAACCAACTGCCCCAGTGACTGCGAACATTTGACGAGGCAGGAGGGGAGCATCATGAGCATCAGCTGCGTTTACTTCCGGCCACATGGCCCCCTGGACTCCAGATGTTGCAAAAACCAACTGCCCCAGTGACTGCGCGCATTTGACGAGGCAGGAGGGGAGCATCATGAGCATCATCTGGGTATACTTCCGGCCACATGGCCCCCTGGACTCCACATGTTGCAAACACCAACTGCCCCAGTGACTGCGCGCATTTGACGAGGCAGGAGGGGAGCATCATGAGCATCAGCTGGGTATACTTCCGGCCACATGGCCCCCTGGACTCCAGATGTTGCAAAAACCAACTGCCCCAGTGACTGCGCGCATTTGACGGGGAGCATCATGAGCATCAGCTGGGTATACTTCCGGCCACATGGCCCCCTGGACTCCAGATGTTGCAACAACCAACTGCCCCAGTGACTGCGCACATTTGACGAGGCAGGAGGGGAGCATCATGAGCATCAGCTGGGTATACTTCCGGCCACATGGCCCCCTGGACTCCAGATGTTGCAAAAACCAACTGCCCCAGTGACTGCGCACATTTGACGAGGCAGCAGGGGAGCATCATGAGCATCAGCTGGGTATACTTCCGGCCACATGGCCCCCTGGACTCCAGATGTTGCAAAAACCAACTGCCCCAGTGACTGCGCGCATTTGACGAGGCAGGAGGGGAGCATCATGAGAATCAGCTGGGTATACTTCCGGCCACACGGCCCCCTGGACTCCAGATGTTGCAAAAACCAACTGCCCCAGTGCAGGAGGGGGGCATCATGAGCATCAGCTGGGTATACTTCCGGCCACATGGCCTCCTGGACTCCAGATGTTGCAAAAACCAACTGCCCCAGTGACTGCGCACATTTAAACGAGCCAGGAGGGGAGCATCATGAGCATCAGCTGGGTATACTTCCGGCCACATGGCCCCCTGGACTCCAGATGTTGCAAAAACCAACTGCCCCAGTGACTGCGCGCATTTGACGAGCCAGGAGGGGAGCATCATGAGCATCAGCTGGGTATACTTCCGGCCACATGGCCCCCTGGACTCCAGATGTTGCGAAATTGCAAAAACCAACTGCCCCAGTGACTGCGCGCATTTGACGAGGCAGGAGGGGAGCATCATGAGAATCAGCTGGGTAGACTTCCGGCCACACGGCCCCCTGGACTCCAGATGTTGCAAAAACCAACTGCCCCAGTGACTGCGCGCATTTGACGAGGCAGGAGGGGAGCATCATGAGCATCAGCTGGGTATACTTCCGGCCACATGGCCCCCTGGACTCCAGATGTTGCAAAAACCAACTGCCCCAGTGACTGCGAACATTTGACGAGGCAGGAGGGGAGCATCATGAGCATCAGCTGCGTTTACTTCCGGCCACATGGCCCCCTGGACTCCAGATGTTGCGAAATTGCAAAAACCAACTGTCCCAGTGACTGCGCGCATTTGACGAGGCAGGAGGGGAGCATCATGAGTCAAAGGTGGGTATACTTCCGGCCACATGGCCCCCTGGACTCCAGATGTTGCAAAAACCAACTGCCCCAGTGACTGCGAACATTTGACGAGTCAGGAGGGGAGCATCATGAGCATCAGCTGGGTATACTTCCGGCCACATGGCCCCCTGGACTCCAGATGTTGCAAAAACCAACTGCCCCAGTGACTGCGCGCATTTGACGAGGCAGGAGGGGACATGAGCATCAGCTGGGTATACTTCCGGCCACATGGCCCCTGGACTCCAGATGTTGTAAAAACTAACTGCCCCAGTGACTGCGCGCATTTGACGAGGCAGGAGGGGAGCATCATAAGCATCAGCTGCGTATACTTCCGGCCACATGGCCCCCTGGACTCCAGATGTTGCAAAAACCAACTACCCCAGTGACTGCGCACATTTGACCGAGGCAGGAGGGGAGCATCATGAGCATCAGCTGCGTATACTTCCGGCCACATGGCCCCCTGGACTCCAGATGTTGCAAAAACCAACTGCCCCACCAGTGACTGTGCGCATTTGACGAGGCAGGAGGGGAGCATCATGAGCATCAGCTGGGTATACTTCCGGCCACAGCAGGAGGGGATCATCATGAGCATCAGCTGGGTATACTTCCGGCCACATGGCCCCACTAGACTCCCGATGTTGCAAAAACCAACTGCCCCAATGACTGCGCGCATTTGACGAGGCAGGAGGGGAGCATCATGAGCATCAGCTGGGTATACTTCCGGCCACATGGCCCCCTGGACTCCAGATGTTGCAAAAACCAACTGCCCCAGTGACTGCGCGCATCTGACGAGGCAGGAGGGGAGCATCATGAGCATCAGCTGGGTATACTTCTGGCCACATGGCCCCCTGGACTCCAGATGTTGCAAAACCCAACTGCCCCAGTGACTGCGCGCATTTGACGAGGCAGGCGGGGAGCATCATGAGCATCAGCTGGGTATAATTCCGGCCACATGGCCCCCTGGACTCCAGATGTTGCAAAAACCAACTGCCCCAGTGACTGCGCGCATTTGACGAGGCAGGAGGGGAGCATCATGAGCATCAGCTGGGTATACTTCCGGCCACATGGCCCCCTGGACTCCAGATGTTGTAAAAACCAACTGCCCCAGTGACTGCGCGCATTTGACGAGGCAGGAGGGGAGCATCATGAGCATCAGCTGGGTATACTTCAGATGTTGCAAAAACCAACTGCCCCAGGGCATCATGAGCATTAGCTGGGTATACTTCCGGCCACATGGCCCCTGGACTCCAGATGTTGCAAAGACCAACTGCCCCAGTGACTGCGCGCATTTGACGAGGCAGGAGGGGGGCATCATGAGCATCAGCTGGGTATACTTCCGGCCACATGGCCCCCTGGACTCCAGATGTTGCAAAAACCAACTGCCCCAGTGACTGCGCGCATTTGACGAGGCAGGAGGGCAGCATCATGAGCATCAGCTGGGTATACTTCCGGCCACATGGCCGCCTGGACTCCAGATGTTGTAAAAACCAACTGCCCCAGTGACTGCGCGCATTTGACGAGGCTGGAGGGGAGCATCATGGGCATCAGCTGGGTCCAGCTGGGTATACTTCCGGACACATGGCCCCCTGGACTCCAGATGTTGTAAAAACCAACTGCCCCAGTGACTGCGCGCACTTGACGAGGCAGGAGGGGAGCATCATGAGCATCAGCTGAGTATACTTCCGGCCATATGGCCCCCTGGACCCCAGATGTTGCAAAAACCAACTGCCCCAGTGACTGCGCGCATTTGACGAGGCAGGAGGGGAGCGCATCATGAGCATCAGCTGGGTATACTTCCGGCCACATGGCCCCTTGGACTCCAGATGTTGCAAAAACCAACCGCCCCAGTGACTACGCGCATTTGGCGAGGCAGGAGGAGGTTTTGGGGGGATTGGTCGTGGCTTGCTGCCCCAGTATCACCTGAGGCCGGCCCTGGGCAGGAGACCTAGAAAACTACTGCTCCTGGGACCTGTGGCTCACAGACGCAGTAGCTCTCCGAAAGCATGCTTGCAAAGGGCAGGCTTTTCCGCAAAGAGACTCCTGACTAAGCACAGGAGGGGGAAGGGGGGGAGGGGGGAGAGGGGGGGGATGCTTTGTTTGTTTTATGAAATGGGGAATTAAACGAGGAGGGGTGCCGGTCCCTCATGTGATACCAATGCTTCAAGATTGATAGGAATCAGTTCCCGCCGCAAAAATATGATTCATTCGGGCAACCAGTCCAAGTCCAGTCCAGAGTCCCTCCAAACTCTGGAAAGCCCTCGATGCTGGTATCAACAGGCTGTTTAGATCAGACGTGCTTCTCGCAGGCGCTGATGGCTTTATTGAGCCCAAAGACATCGAGTCCTGGGACTTGTGAGTTCTTTGTCTGCATCTGAGATAAGGCTTCAGGATCTTCAGTAGCAACTCTTCATCTGAGGCCTTGTAGTACTCGGCCACTGGCAAGGTACAGACTCATTTGCTGTGTTAGTGTAAGATGGAGACTCATGCAGCTGCAGGCGGAGGAGCGCGTTTCTTAGATTCTTCAAACATCCTTCGATTCGAGGTGCCTTCACCAACATCTTGCAAGGCTCTACCCACGTCTAAAGCTGTAGCCAACAGATCTGCGCCCAAAGCCAAGAAGAAATCAAATCAACACCTCGGACCAATTGTCAAACCCATGTTCATACTGATTCTTACACCGAAGCGCAAGAAAAGCCGAGGATCGCATGTGTTCTTTGTTCATGCCAAAGACCTGGATCTGAATGAAACTCGACTGCGAATGGTTGCAGCTTGCGCGTTCGGCTGAACGAGGCTGAACTCCGCAGTTTTAGGGACTGCAGAGTACTGCAGAAGGGCCCTGCGCAAGGGGTGCGGAGGCCATAGCCTTGAGGCGATGTGCCGCCACTGTGATTTGGGACCTCATGTAACAGCTGCCAGACCGAAAAAACTCCAATTCAAGTTGAAGGTACCAATTCCAGGCTGCGCTGCCATCGAGCTGAACGCTGGCAGGCAGTCCTGGGCCGTGATGGTCAGGAACCGTTCTGGCTGGGGGATGCGACACGTGATCTTGACGTGCAAGTAGGGCCCCATGAAACTGCCGAACAGACTGCCTCAACACATGAAGGAAGATTTGGGTGCCCACATGTGCCCACCCCCCCCTCCAATCCAACCCTTCCCCCGCCAACAAACTGTAATCAAGCAAGCGCGCACAAACGCGCAAACGCACAGGCGCACGCACCTCTCTCCCTCTGCGCATGTGTTTTTGTGGGATCTTGTTGAAATCCTCTCTCGCGCGCGCGCGGCATGGGGCATGTGGAATCTTGAGGGAAGACCCACCCAGAGCTCTGATTCCATCTTTCAAGGGTGAATATTTGCCGTGGAAATATGAGCAGCAAATATCTTTATTCAAGCCACACAAGCACGTACAAACAAAGTGTGGAAAAAACTAAGCCACGACCAGAGGCGAGGCCTGGTTCCTGTCAAGTGTTGCACATGCCCCAAGACTCCAAGACCATCGAAGCACCCCAGAAACATCCGTAAGCATCCGTAAGCCAATTTCCAGAGGAGTGGCAAGGCCTGGCTTGGGCAGGATGGCCCCGGCCTCTCGACCTGGAGATTTTATGGGCAGACTTCGAAGTTGATGGCTTGGAATCGGCCAGCACAACAGCCTTCCTTAAAGCCTTTGATTCAAGCGACCGATGCATGATCCGGAGGGAGTAAGGCTAGGACCATTGCCTAGACAGTGAAACTTGTCCGTCTTTTTGCCCGGGTCTCGTGCGGGAGGGCCACAGATTTCTTGGAGACTGGCTGGAGGGTACCACAGAGGTTCTGCTGTACAAGGGAAGCTTGGTGCAGCACGCACTGCGCCTTCGAGAAGCTGGGGCCATGTGTCTGCGGCATCGCGCACGGTGCCGACCATGGCCAGGGACGAAACGCTGGGTCCTGCTGTTCACGAGGGGAGAGGCCTGCGTTTGCGTTGCGACAAGCCTAAGCTCGAGCTTTGCTTTCGGGCCAAATTCTCTACCCGAACCTCGATGCTGCACAATTTGAGACAAAAATCAAGGGAAGCCATCTCGGAAGGGAGCCCACCATTCAAACCCAACCGCAGCAACTGGTAAAGAGACTGCAAGCAGCATGTTTATGCATTGGTCACGCATTGGAAGTGTTTGTGATTGTGTCTCGTCTGTATTCAGATTACAGTACCTGTTGGCAGTCTGATCATGAACGATGCAGTCGGCAGATGTGTTTGTTCATGCACATGGCGCGCTGAGATCCTTTCCGGAAAGCTGCACGCTGCTACCGATGCCTGCCCTCCCTCCGTTTAGGCTGAGGCAAGATACGAATCGAACGAAACCCAGAACCCTGGGTGACTGGAATCAGGGCTCGGAACGTGAGCCACTCTGGAGAAACATAAGTCCACATACATCCGCCCAAAGTGCCTGAACGGCAGGCAGGCCCGAATTCGTGCGAATTCCATGACTGCCAAACTCCACCACGGACCGCCGACAGGCAACGATCGATGACGCTCCTCTTGTCATACCTCTCTGTGGGGCAGTCTGGTCGCCAAGCTAGATCGAATTTGTGCAGAATATGTAGTATCAGTATGCAGCAGAGTGTTTTCCGACCAATATTTGCACGGTAGTTGGGAACTAACCTACTTTTCGAATCGTGAGACTTCGGGGGTCAAGGCCACTGTCGCCAAATCAGACTGGGACGACATGGTCGTTGCAGCTGGCGTTACTCCGTCTGCCTCGGAAGGGCAGTAGCATAACTCAGGCTCGTTAGTCGCATAGAAAAAACGATGACCTACGTTCCGCTCAAAGAACTCGTGCCCCGACAATGGGCTGCGCCTCTTTTGCAGCAAAACGACAGCACAGCGCTCGTGTCACAATGCGTGCCGGAGCTGTAAAATTGCGGGCACATCAACTGGGCGGTGGCTTCACGAACCTCGACAACACACTAGGACCCGGGACAAGTCAGGAAAATGCCAGTGCTTTAGAGCGCTTCAATTGCTTTGTCAACATGCGAGTGGGAGATTCGTGAAAGCACGCTCCGAGGACTGGATGACGTCTCCTTTTGGATGCCTTTTGGACCTCAACCCTCAATTTGTCGGTCATTGTCAGCTAAAGCCCAAAGGGCCCATCAGGAGACAGAGGCGCCTCGCTGGCAAAGCCCCATTGCGATGACGAGATGTGCCAATAGGCATAGGCCCATGCAAGCTCAAGCTTAAATACTGGAATTAAGTTTGGACCCCCCCCCACCCAGCGTTGGCTGTTGATTTTCATCATGTCAGGTGTAACCTCACTGAAAGGACTCGAGTCCATTCCGAAGCCAAAGCCTTAAAGCCTTAACGCTGACTCGACGTGATGCCTCTACACTTTATACTGTATATACCTGAGATGGATGCGCCATGATGCACCCATGCCTACGGCACAGCTTCCATCATAACATCAACAAGGTCAGCTACTGCCATGGCTGGCTTAAAAAGAACACCTGCGGGTCCAAAGCCGCAACTTACAAGCCCTGAACTTGAAGCCCGCAGGGAGTATTCGGAGGTCAGCAAGATTCCATGAACGACGGACATTTCACTGGCACTTCGTCTGTTGGATGATTTGAGGCCCATTTACATTAAGCTCAGCTTCTCGGGTTCGATGAACAACAGCCACCTGATTATCTAACAGGCATGTCTTCTGATAAGGTCATGGCCTCAGTTGTTCAAGCTTCAGCACCGACCTCCTTTGCCAGCAATGCATGTGTGCGCTTCGCAGAGCCACTTTTGTGGAGCCTCATAGGCATAGCTACGTCTGCAGGGGAACGCCATGACATGGACAATGGTGTGATTCCGACTGTTGCACCCCACGAGCCTCCAAAAAAGACCTGGACTAGAGTCCCAGGGAACAGCTACGAGCGGAGTATGCCGACCCTCGCTGAATTCCTGGCAGGGAATTTCCCGCATGGCCAGGCAGACCAGATTAAGAATGGCTTCACGTCTTGGAAGGTGTTGCGCGAGGGACTTTGCTGGAGTGAGTTGATTCTGAAACTCTTATGAAGCCATTTCCCATCTCCGGCCCTGTCCTGCAGTCGGGCCTTTGCATCCTCGATGAGCCGGCAAAGCTTCATATGACGAGAGGCTTTCACCACGCTGCAACCATCCGAAGCAGAACAGCTTTGATCGGGCCGTCTACGTGAAGTGACATCTGCAACGTCCCAGTCTCGAATCCCTCAAAAGCCCAACCAGGATCTGCGTGAGATATCTTGACAGGACTACAGCCCAGGCTCCTCAACATGCACTTGCAGGCACACTTTCTGCCAACTAACCTTGCCGGAGGTAGGCTTGTACTGAAGATGGGGCCCTGCAGTTGCTGCTTCATGGCATTCCGGCTACCAGAGACCCTTTGGGCCGACGACCGAAAAACGGTCAGCGGAAACGACAGCAATCCGCTGAAACAAGCCCGCGTTCAATGTGTCTGTGACACTGTGACAAAGACAGAACCACTGCATGCGGATCACTGCTTCCCATCCAGCCGAATATTCCGACCCGCCTGTGGGAGCATCACGATTCCCGGAAATAATCGCAAACCTAAACACACTAAATACACTTGTGACAATGGATTTGGTGCACATTTAGAAACTCAAGACTGATTCTGCTCTATCGGCACACTGGCAATCGCAATGCTAGCAACTTCGTCCAGCAGGTGGGCCGACCAAGAGTTGTGTGATCCCACCACAAGCACTTCGAGAGCCCAAGCTATCCCAATATTATAGCCCCGTTCCACGTTGATGCGTCATGTCCGGTTCCGCAGAAAAGTATCGGCCCCCCTCGAAGGAGGAAACACAAACCATGTATGGGAACAGGAAGCTAAGGCGGGAAGGAGTTGACATGCTTTGAACCCTCAATCCTACCTACACCCTGTACATATCCCGCACCTATGAACCTCGGAGGTTCTAATTAAGAGTGTGCGACGCATGTGCACTTAAACAACCCTGAAGCTTTGCGAAATTATCGTAGAGTTTCGGTGGCTAAAGCCCTGCAAGCCGCAGACTTAAAGGGTCCACCAAGTGCGTGGGATATGCTACGACGATGTTGGACCTTTGCACCCCTTAAGGGAGCAAAACTCCGAAACTTGCGAAGCGGCAGCGTGCTTGCTGAGGTGACTTAGTCGCTTAGATGCTTCGGATTCATGGGCATGTAGAGCTTGGGGCGATTTGGATTTGGGTGGGGTTCCGCAGCTTCTAGCCCAACAAGAAGAGGCCGTAATGGCAGTCTCGGCTTTATGGGGCAGAGCTGTGCCTTGGTGTAAAAGCTTTCCTTTCGAGGGTTCAAGGGCTAGGATATGTTAGCCTCCTCCGTTTAAGAAGCGTGGCCAGAAAACCTTCTTAGAACACGTACTTTGATCACGTGATTCTGCAACTCCAAACAACTACTGCCGAGTCTGTCCTACTGAGGCTCAATGGCTTGTGAACTACTTCTTCCGCGCACCTTCGCTCTGGCGTTGCGAGAAGTAGGACCATAAGTAGGAGCCAAGCGTCAGGGCCTCGACCTCTTGTGTGCATCCATGCTCGATCCTAGATATTGGGACAGATTTAGGAGCATGGTGGATTCTATGGGGCGCATGGTCCTTCACTGGCCCTCGGATTCACGGCGCTGCGATGATTCCGCAAACTCATGAAAGTGCTCAGAGGCCAGGCGCAGCTCACCGGAATGTTTGCAGCTCATGCTACGGCTACGAGACACAGGCTATCAAAAAACAGCTCTGAAGAGGCACAGCAATTGGATTTGCACCGACGTCGTACCAACACACTCCCCAAGCGGATCGTGTCAACGGAACATTGGAACAGTCTTGGAACAGTCTTCGAACATCTTTTTAGGCTCCGAAGAGACAAATCACCTGGCTGTCTGATCGCACGAGGACATGGTTAAACCTTACTGACTCAGGGAGGTGCGCGCACTATGGCACTATTGTATGCTGCAAGGCTCCGTGCCGACACTGGACCAACAGATAACGACACAGCTACGCTGACAAAACGTATAACGTCGTTTAACAAACACAAGCCCACCAAACGACAGAAATGTCAAGGTTTTCATGTTGTCGCTTTTCGCCATTCCGGAAAGAAACGCGATGCAGGGTACGGGTTAGCGAGCAATTTGGTCCCCACAGGCCGCTGTGGGAGGTGCCAGAAGACTTCCCCGCTTTGACACAATGGATATCCTCATAGATGATCTGTTCTTTGTTTGGCAGTTGCTTCTGAGTTCCTAAATATTCACAGACGCGCAGGCTTGGGGGTTGTTGCATATAAGTTGCCATAGTTGCTTTGTTGGCTGCATGGGAGCTGGGATATGCTCAAGCCTGGTAGCGGTCATCCATGCTCAGCTATGACAACACCTCTCTGTCGGTGAATCCTCAGCCTGATGGCGACCCCCAGCAATTCGGGAAGAAAAAGAAGCGCAACATGATCCCCGAACTGAGGACCCGGGGCCTGTACTCTTTTTTGCCACGTGGTCCGTTCACTCTACACTAAACCCTTAACCCAAAGAGCAACGACTCAACTATTCGTCTGACATCTTCTGGCAGGATCCCGTCTCTGAATGAGATCCAGCGTCAAGTCTAAGGGACCGAAGCTGCTCGGAGAGAGTTGCAGTTGATAGTCAGTGACAAGCTGCCATGCAGCACTCTTATAAGGACGTCAGCGGCAGCATCTCTTTGCAACTGGCCACATGTGTTGCATGCTTCGGACTCTATGCTTCCGAGTCGCTTTGAGAATAGAACAAGCATTGGACTATACTATATATATATACACACACACGCATGCGTACATACTTCCTTGGATGGCTAGATAGATAGAAAGACATTGATAGACAGATAGATGGACAGATCTGCATACAACGATTACAATGTTGTGTATTTGCTCGACATCCAGTGCATCCATTCATTTGCTTCCGGAATGTTGTCCCCAACAACTCCCTCAAAGCCACAGCTTTGCGGCTCAGGCATCTTGTGCTGGGTCACATCGTGGTGTGGCCCTCTACGCAGTATTGTTGGCCTCATCCAAGCTCGGGTGAGCGACGAAGGACATGAAACGCCAAAACAGCGCAAACACATCTGCACGGCGAGGGTTGGCTCAGCTATCCTCGCATCCCGTTGTGGCTTATCCAGGGATCCTTGCTTCGAAGCCTGACATCACATCCGCACTGTACAGAGATGCAGTCAGGACGCAATCATCATCTCTGGCGGCACTGCTTTCCCGCAGTCAGTGGCAGAGGAGCGTAGCTGCTAAACGCGAGCGCTCTCTAATCGCTACTGGCATCTCTCTAATTTGACTGATGCCTGTCGGCCTTGCTAGGCACTGCGCGCACAGAGACATGAAATGCCACGTGCCTGAGACTCTCCCAGGTTCTGCTAAGTTCTAATTCATGATGGCACAAGCGAGAACGACAAAAAGAAGGAAGGGGGGACTCAAGGAGCGCTGCCGAGCTATGCGGTCGATGTCAAGCCAGGGAACGCACTTGCGAAGTCTGCTATGCAATGCACATCAGCGCCACCCAAGTCCTGCCCACTTCCTTTGACCATCTACGCAGAAGACCCCGTGCGAAGCTGGTTGCGATCGCGGGGCCAAGGGGCAAAGCACTGCCAAGCACCTCCTGCGGCTCCTGCCCTTGAAGCCTTGAACCTCTGCCTTCAACCTTGCCCCAGGACCCATGAAGCTCACAATTCGAATTCCAAAGGCCCGAGGCTGTCCATCCAAGATGTTCTTTACCTTACAGTCCGTAGAATCAGAGTAGAAGCAGTACCATGGAAAATCTGGATCAGGACATTTGAGATTGAGCTTTCATCCGCCCACAGCCCCTGGAATGCCGCTGGACCGCAACCCTTCTCGCTCAGCTTCGTGGTGCTTAGCACTCGGAAAACCATGGATGAGCCAAGGCCTCGGAAAAGAAACTTCAAAGCGCTTTGGGGGTTTGGGTTCAGGCTTTGGGCGGCTCTTTCTTGGAGAAGGCGAGAACCAGAGAGGCTATGCCCCATTGACCCATTGGTTCGTTTGGCTTCGTAGTTTCAGAGCGAGTTGTTGCTGACGGGCACGAACAAATACGCATGGCATAAGACCCGTACACCAAGCACACTATGCACTGGAGACCGTTGATAATGTCGTTGTTGCCAGTTGTCCATACGACTCCTGCCCTCTCATGGCTTCATCATCGCGGTTTTCTCTGTAATGGTTCATGAAGTCGTAGGCAGACTGTCCATGCAAGTCAAGACAAGAGCCCCAAGCCGACCAAGCCCCACTGCATCTTACTCCACTGCATGCCCTGAGACCGCCCGGGCATCCCGGGGCCGCATGGCCGGGGAGAAGGAGAGCAGCTGTTTGCACAGGTCTTTGCTGACCGGTTGCCTCGCTGACAGGTTCTTAGGGCTTCTGTTTGGCGGGGCCGTCGTTGGGGAAGTGCTTGAGCATTCAGAGAATTCTTTTGCCGCCTAGCTGGTTTTTGAGAGTTTGTTGGATTTGAGCTGGCTTCATGGCATCCGGATATTCCTTGCTGCATGTGGGCCTGTCTTGCTGACATAATGGTTTCAAACGCCACTCATGCTTGGGAGCTTCTTGGTGCTTGCAGAGTCTTTGAGTCTTTGGCTATCGTCTTGTCTCTTGGTCGGGCGGGTTCCCGAAGAAACACATTTCCTGTCCCCTGCACTCGGCCAGTCGCCGCTTAGATCCCTACAGACGTAGGAGACGTTTTAGAAAGGTCAAGGAATCACCAAGAAATGGCCAACCAAACCTGTGCAGTGGTCAGCTAAGATTCCGTGCCACAACCAGTTTGCGCAGGTCAGGTGCGAAAGCAAATTAAAGCCCTTGAAGGCGTACGAAAAAGCCTCCAAATTGTCTTGTCTGATTTGTCTCCCAGCGGCGATGGCCAGGGGTCGCAATCCCAGTCCACTTCTGCTTGCTTAAGTCCTCGGCTCAACACCAGGAGCGAGGTCAATGGGGCTATTTCCAAGGCATCTGCAATGGTGTCAAGAGTGTCAAGCCTCTCAACCCCAACCCTTTGACGATGGAAGCCAAGAAAACAAACCCAAACGGCAGACTTCTGAAATCAAAGCCGGAATTCTTTCGATGCCTAAAACGACTGGCACCGGTCCTCAACTTCCCAAAGGTCCTAAAACACACTCAACCTCGAACACCCCTCTCCACCAAATCACCAAAACCCAGCCGGAACATCCCCTGTGACCGAGCCCCCTGCTCTGAAAGGTCTCTTGCCACGCGATCCGAGGGCTGGGTGCCCTCAGAAAAAAGCCCACACGTTGAAACGCTTTGAGAGATTTTGAGGGGCTTAAGGCCTCAAGGGTCAGGGCCGGAGCCATTTCGTGAATGCAACAGGCAACGCTGAGTTGACAAGTTGTGCGCATGTGCACCTGGACACGGTCGACACTTCGCAAAGTATTTTCGCATTTTGCAGATTGTGAGTGGGTCCTGCTGTAGGGCACACTTTGAAAGAACATTCTCATCCTCATGCACATTCATCCAACAATGGTCATGTCATGTCGGAGTCCATTTCATGTGTCCTTCCCAAGCCGAAGTGAGTAAGGCATACTCTTGAGCAATGCAGGGTTTACTCACCCGAGTCATGCTCTGTTCCTAATTAGGCCCTTCAATGCACTGTTTGGAAGCATGTCCATTCTGCGACAGTGATCCAGTCAAGGGAGAAGGCAGCAAGTGCTTGCCAATGTTGGAATATCATTTTGCCATCTCTCGCGCCTTGTGTTGGTGACATGCTTGGTGCTTTTGCATCGACCTGTTTCGCGAACCTTAAGTTGCCTCAACCGAGGCTGGTGTGCATGTTCACGTTCACGCGCTCACTAGCCAATCTGGCGTTTGGAGGGGGCCGGGGAGCGGGCCCCGGTCAGCGAACCTGCCTAACGTACATTACACCCATGGACCCTGCTTGGGCAGCTTGCGGGGCCTCTGTTCTCTTTCTTCATTTCACCTCGCCTTACGCCGCACCCTGACCAAAAAGCTACATAGCCACGATCTGTCCAAATACATCCATTTGTCAAGGCAAGTGCAAGTGCCAGTGCCTGTGTGAGAGCGTGCATGTGAGAGAAAGAGAGAGAGGTATATGTGTGTGTGTGTGTGTGTGTGTGTGCGCGTGTGTGACAAGCATGCCAGTGTGCTGTTTAAGTCAGTTGCAGGCTTTTTGGAGGGTCCGAGGTTTGGGCCCTTCAGCCCTTCAGAAGACATGACGGTGCTTTGCCGTCGGTTTTCCGGTCACTGTGTCCACATTAGGGACTTACAGCGTGCAGTTGAGGAATGGAACAACAAGCAAATGATCAAGAAGGCCAAGAACAGTGCGTTTCCCTGCATACAGAGTTCCTGCACGACACAGGCTAAATCCCAAACCAGACGTCAACTCTGGCCACCTACACAATGAAGTTCAATGAAGTTCAATGAAGTTCAATGAAGTGCGACACCTAATCCGTTTGGCTTTATGCGCATAACCATGCCGCCCCGCGTCCTGGATCCTGGCGGTGCTACGGGCTTGCCGATACCATCGAAGATCTCATCGTCGTAGGGCATCCTCAAACTCAGACCCTCAACCCGTCGCTCGAAACCATGCCAGGCTGCAACCTAAAAGACCCCAAAATATAGACTACCTCGGCAATGTACAGCTTAGAGCTAGAGAGCCACGGCGTTGGAAAGGACAGCGGGGGCGGGGTTCGTGTAGCAGCTGACGGGGTGCCACATGAAAGAGACGCAACTGTGTGTACCACGAGCTCTGGTGGGTGTCATTTAAGGTACAGGAGATTCCGGAGAAGTCAATGAACATGTTCACACACTATGTCTGAACAGCAGCATGACCCCCATGCAATCAGGCGGCTTTCCCGTCATAAGCATGTAGAAGACAGCCCCTGACCCAAAGCTCTCAGGGCTCCGGCTGCTCTCGTTCTGCTGCAAACGAAAACGTGTCTCAGCACAAGGGGATCCTTCTTCTAAGGGGACGTCTTCACGGTAAACTCTCCATCGAGCAGAACTGCACATGGTTTGGACTCCGCTACTGCAACTGACGTTGGCTACATCTCTGATCATCTAAGTGTGCTGAAGATTCTTGACGATTAGTGCGTGAGTGAGGTTCTTGACATCCACGAGGAATGTCCCAGCCTACGCTGTAGAGGTCTGTCTGCTTGGAAAAGCAGCATAAGTACGATTCCTCGGCTGTGCATGCTTGCCAGAACGGAGGCCGGTTCAATCCATCTACAGCTTTGGGTTGACCGTCCTCCAGCAGCCCAGGATGACATGGCCCGCTAATGTGCCACCCTCTTTGCCCTTAATCTCTCCTCCGAGGTTCTGGTGCATTGAAGCGTCGAGTGCCATATATTCGGTCCTGTCATGGGCAGGTGGTGCACGGGAGGACATGCAGTTAAGGTCACTCTCATGATCCCTTGTCCGCGGTGTAAACATTCTGCCAAGATCAGTTTTCACACAGCGACAAGTTTTACCGATAAAGTGCACATCAACTGCAAGCAGGAACACTTGGACGTCAATTCGAGAGTACCAATAGCCGCCCAAAAACAAGATAGAACTCATCTCCTTCGTCTGCCTAGCTTCAGCTGAATACTTTACTTTGCTTTGCGATGCACCTTTGGCAGAAGTCTGCTATATTACTGGGCCGGGAAAAATGGCATGAAGGGAGAAGCGGATACCGCGTTCTTGAATCCCCCCGAATTCTGCTGCCCTTACGTTCCTGGCATGCGCTTCCGGATGTGGCACGTCTCGCATACAATCTAGCTCGTGTCTCCCAAACGATGCTTGCACCTTGCTGTATGCTAGGGCGAAGTCGGACCCTGACAGCTCGGACATGTCAGGCGAGGCCTGTGCTGCTCAACGGTCGATCAAGGCAGGCAAGGCAACTGTCGAAGGTCTGTCCGGAAACTGTACATCTATGTATATTTATATATGTATACATATATACATATATATATATACATACATATATATATATATACATGTCAGCCATTCGACGCGGTGCTTTTGTCAGCATGCACCCGAAGTCCGAGCTTTTAGTTCCAGAGGAAGCTTCCAGAAAATGGCACTTTCTCGAAGGCCTGCCCCAATACAAATTACAACATCGCACACAAAGCTGAGGATGGTTGAGATTTCAGGAAAATGATGCGAAGAACGCCAGCAGTCTGCAGTTCGGCTTGGGGAATCGGCATTCCCTCCGCAACCAAGTCGCAGCAGTGACGGCGAAAGTGTCACGCAAGCAGGCAAGCACAATGGACTTCCCTCCTATAAGCCCTTTACATCTCTTTACATGTGGAGCATCGAAGAACATTCTGGTCCTCATCACATGAATTCATAAAGTCCGGATCAGCGTGGTCGAAGTCGATGAGAACCACTCTCCTGCAAGCTGAAAAAAGAAAAACAAATACGACGCGGGTTTCCGGTTTCCCATCCTCGTCTTCTCACCGGTCGCCTCGTCCGTGCAGGCCTTCAGGGAAGATCGCCGTCCCTTGTGTCCCCTTATCTCCCATTCATCTGCACAGCTACCGCTGCTGAAAACTACGCGCTCTTTCTTTTTCTCACAGACCAGACGCGGAAGAACACAGCACAACCAGGAACTCCAAGAGAAATGGAGAAGTTTCCTCTTCCTTGTGTGATACTATCTTTTTCCTTCTCTTTTTCCTTTCTTCTGTCTTGTCCCCTCACCTTAATGGTTGAAGAAGGGAAGGGGAGCGGAAAGCGGAATTAAAGAGTTCAGAAGGGGAAAACAGGAGAGCTGGGAAAAATCCTCCTCCTGCTTTCCCCTTTTGCCCTGTTTGCCTCTTTATGGATGCAGAAGGGGAACATTTCCTACTCTCCCATCCTTCTTGTGTATGCCTCGTCATGAAAGAGCAATAATGCTCTTCTGAGCAAGGGAGAGGAATAAGGCACAACTAAGTTGCCTGACATCCATGATTTCGATGAATCCATGAACGTCAATTCTGGAGCAAAATGGCGGTATACTTCACTGACTCGACACATGCATGCTGAGCACTAAATGTCTTGCCACATCACACTCGACTATCGATCCTAGACCCTGAGCTCAACCACCTATACGCCGCTGAGGCATGGGAGGGTTCTTCGTGTCCGGGCAAATTTTGGCTGTCCTGAGATTTTGTAAGGACTTCGGCTTCGACTTCGGCAGAGGCACAATGTAGCTCCATTCCCAGGAACTCTACTCAGACTCTACTCACCACTTGTCCATGTCAGGTTCGGATTTCGGATTTGCACACCCCGAAGCCATGAAAACCCAGGTATGACGGCCTGTAGCACCATGTTGTCTGGCTTGATATCTCGGTGCAACCTCGGGTCTGGGTGGTTGAAAGATTTGGGACAAGCGGACACATGCAGTTGCCAAGAATCCCGTATAAACAGATCTCTGCATGCGGCCAGGCGGCACTCTGTGGCTATGCAGGTGCTCGAGGGCTTCCAATACGTCCCTCAAGAGACTCCTTTCGTCATGAAAAGAGGTGGAAACACTCAGCTCATTGGCATTTGGCAATTCACTCTTCAACACGCGTGTTAAACGGCAGTATCGGCCAGTCATGGATGTTCAGGCGACCTACCTCGCATGTTTGGGCCATGCCTCATGAGCGTGCTAATACCAGAATCTGACTCAAGGTGCGCTGCAACGTTGCATCTTATGAGCCGGGACAGCTTTGGATCCATTACCGGAAAATCTCTGCCCCACTTCGCCGGGGTCCTCAAAGCCGCTTCTGGCACCACACCATCCTGAACAGGGCTCGCACCCTTGCTGCGGGAATCTGAGACGTCGGACTTGGCGATTTCCAGATGCTTATGGATGCTACGATGGCAACAGTGAGTGGCATTGGCACGCAGTGTTGCGAATGGCCGGAAGCAAGTAGCTAAGGCTTCATCTGCAACTCTGAAGCAACGCATTCAAGTCGATCCTGTCGTACTAACATCAGGCACAGTTTTCATTCATCAGGGGGATTCCACGATCCCGAAGCTTCGTCCTCAAACTCCACGAGCAATCCGGAAAAAAAGCTGCTGGTGGCCCGAGGGGAGACGACCTGGAGCAGCTGAGGCAGATAGTGGAGGATCTGAGCTATCAAAGTCTTACGTACAGTACTACAGACAAAAGCACTGCCACCCATCCCAAACCCTCTTTAGTTTGTGAGACGCGACAAGAGCAAAAACTCCTCCAGCCATCGGCCCCGAAACCAATTTGGACTCGAAAACCCACTGAATCCGCATATTACACTTCCCAGGCCCCACCCTGAACCTGCAAGCCTCTGGGCTACTGCTACAACGCTACGACTCAGCGCTGGGCGTAGTAAAATGCATCGTCTTCCAAGGCCTCAAGTGCTGGGTTTCGGTGGTTTCCGGGCCTGAATTTGAGATGGCAGGGCCTGGCAGAGAGACCTACCAGCGAGGCATGAGTCTGTAAGAGAATCTTCCAAATCTTTAATGTTAGAAACCGTTCAAACAACATCATTGCCGCCAGGTTTTGTCACTATGCAAGCTTCTCACCCGCCCAGAGGTGCACTCTCCGGCGATCTATCGACATGCCTTCGTGTTTTTGGTGCCTGAATGGACACCACTGCTGGGAACAGGGAGCAGCAAACATACGGTCAGAGCGAAGCCACGGTCCCCCACCAGCGTGCTCATTAAAAACTCTCATGATGAAACCCCGAACAGGCAACGGTCCCCAGGAGCTCCCCTATCGAGCGACCGGCCTCCTCAATGGGCATTATGCCGGGATGGGGCGGCAAAGACAGCATCTTGATGATGACCTGGGCCACTCGGGGTCGAGGTTTTACGCGAAGACCGTGGACGTTGATGGACTTGCATGAGAAGCCGACCCCCTACCCCACCAGCCACAAACGCGACAACCTGAAGCAAACTGAGAAGGGATACGGGATGAGCCACCGCTGGTTCTGGAGATTTTTTTGAATACTGGTTAACCGCATATGCACTACAAATACTAGAAATAGTTGAGCGGACTGTGAGAAGCCTGGAAGCGTAGTGAGGCTTTCTTGGGAAGCACTCCAGAACATGAGCTGACTTCTGCTGCATACATGAACTGACTTGGGGAGATCCGTTAAGTATGCCGGCGAAGACCCCAAACAGTGAAAGACCATGTGAGCCCAGACATCCAAAAGTGACGACGGTTTCGCATCCAGCCCAGACGTCCAACATCGACGACGGTGTTGCATTTCACGAGCCCAGGCGTCCAAGAGCGATGACAGTTTCGAGCACACCGAGCGCGACTCTCTTTCAACATGTGAGCAGGTGTCAAGTAAAAACATTGTCCGCAGTGTGCTGGCAGCGCGCGCAGTCTGGTCTGCTTATACCCCTTTTGAAAGAGGGGCTTGGGGAATTGGTTTTTGCAAACGTGCACGACCAATTCAGCAGAGACGGAATCACGAAACATGCACAGGTCTCGGCGATCGTTGGAGACCCTGAATGCGGAACCCCCCCTAAGGCCCCCTTAAGCCCCTAAGCCTCGAACAAGATGGTGGAACCAAAGCAAGTCTGCCTCAGCCTTGGAGGGACCTCTGAAAGTTTCAGAGGGCTGGAACCCGAAGAACAAATTCCTCCCCGCAGGAAAGATCAAGGCATGGATCCTTGTGAAGGGCTGGAAGACTTGATCAAAGTTTTAAAGCTTCAGCCGACAGTCCAAGGCACTTGTCTGTATTGTACCGCGAAGCCTTCTTTCCTGAGCACTCCAGTGGGCTTGTGAATTCACAAAGGAAGGGCAAACGGACAAGGCCCTGAAATCCCTTCGGTGAGGCACTTGAGAAGAAGGCTCCGAAAGTCGTGCAGAACTGCTGTGCGGAATTGAATCGGTCCAGACTGAGATATCGACGTAGCACCCCGTGGACCCCCTGGGTGGTAACCTTATAAGTTAAGCCCGAAAGCTAGATGATAGTGGCTTCTGAATCTCACTGTGCAAAGGGAAAAATTACTAGGGTTGTCCGAAACCAAACCCTTAGGTTCCGATACGCTTCTTGTGACTTTGACTCGAGAGACGTTGGGGCTGTCAGCCATCAGGATCCGAACTCCAAGCATTGCGAAGAGTTACTTGGCGAGTCGTGTCGATCACAGCTCACAATAGTGCCTGTCATTGACAGCTGCACTAGCGTGATATACACGTGTGCTGCAAGTCTTGCCCAATGTTGAGTTGGGAGCGATCCAGTGTGCAAGCACCCAAGCCCGTCTCTCTTTGCTGCTCGAGCTTTATCATAGTCTTAATGGCATAGTCTTAACTAGCACAATATCTTGCCGCTCTGGCCTGCTGAATGCCAGCAGGGTGCTGGAGGCTCAGCTTGGACTTGATTTTCATCACCATGTTGAACTCGCTGCCAACCTGGCAGTCAAGGACGCGCAAAGCACACTGATAATGATGCTTCTTGCCTTGGAGTTAAGTCTGATTTTGCTGTCAAGACCGGGTTTATTCAGCTCGGGGTTCGGGATTGGGGGCCTTCCTTTAAGTACTGCTTCAGAGTGTTAACGACACCACCTTAGATCGATGTTGACGATGTTTGTTGACGACCGATCTCTGTGGTCAAGCAAACTATTCTGCACCTTTGCCCTCCGTCGAAGGTGAAGGTTAGTGCTCAATTCAGTTACACAACAGGTATTGTCCAGGGGTGGCAGCTTTGTGCATGTGGGTTTGGAGTGCGGAGACGTGGTTCGTGCCACAAGCGCTTGCAGCTTCCCTTGGGCTGACGACCGACATGCGACTCAGGTTTCGCATCATGCAGCTGTCGGCCTCGTCCTCCTTCTTCCTGCAAAAGACAACTTTCCCACCATCGCCATCCTCCTGAATGACCTGCGGAAGCTGCCCAGTACAACTCATGGTGCGGGCATTTGACATGTTAAGTGCGGCTATTCCGCGTTAAAAGCTCACTTCAAGAGCAGCGGCTCTGGCAAGCAAGCGGGTTCCCAGGCCGTTCGTGTGTTGTGATGGTTATTGCAGAATTCGACTTTCGCTATTGTCGATTGCACCCGCTTCCCCGGAGCAAAACAGAACACGGACAACACCTTCCAGGGGCTTAGGTTTGATTTAGCTTGATTTTAGATTATCCTGAACCGTATAAAGCTTGCTAGTACGAATGGCTGGCCGATGGAGGGGAGCGGAACTATTCTGTGCAGGCAACACTTCGCACGATTTAGAGGCACTTTGCCATTCCGATGTCAGTATTTTGGCAGCTTGTTGACAGGTCGAGGTTGCAAACAAGGCCACTCTTCCAACCTTTTGCGAGCTGCTGTTCACGCGCCTCCTCCCAGTAGTACACGTCGTAGATCTTGCGATCTTCCAAGTGCTTAATGGACCTGCTGCTGCTGAGAGGACTTGCAGAACTTGCCGCAAACATAAGGGGACTTGAGCCTCAGACCCTGAACTCACGGGCCCCGCAACAAAATCTGTTGGGCTTCGAGTTCTGCCGTGAGGCATCGTTCGGGCTTTGTTTGCAGGATTTTGCGGGTCGAACAAGTCAAACTAAGGCAGGCTACTAGTACGGGGCCATGGATCCCTTTATTGGGTGCTTCTGCGCCTTTCCAGTGCGCAAATACAGGCCTGAACGTTACTCGGGTCAGGGTTTCCAATTTCGTTTCGGTCCTTCCTTGCTCCATCTAATGAGACCTGGACAGATCTCTGGCCTGTCTTTGCTAATACCGGCCAGAATGCCTTCGGTGCAGTGCCGATGATGGAAAAGCTATGTCTTAAGCTTTGCAGGCATCAAGCGCGAACAATTATGGCAAACCGCAAGCACTAGCCAGCCAGCTATATACGCTAGATCCTGAAACACCTGATCTTAGACCAGTCTCTTCCTGCAGCAAGGCAAGCCATGTCAGTACATATTGCAAGAGAGATCTTGACAGTCCATGCATGTCTGCCTGCCCTCCACGGCCGGGTCCAAGGTCGCAGAGCTATAGTCCTCATCGCTCGTGCCTGCGTGGAACGGACAAATAGTCACAATATGCAACTTTTTATGGAACTTCGAGGGGCTTCGCGTGACTGAGACCTTGACCAAGCACCCAAAGACCAGAACCCATCTCAAAAAGTTCCACTCTTCTGGTTGTCAGGATCAGTCTGGATCTCTGCATCTCCTTTTTTGGAACAACATCTGTATCCTGCGCTGCAACCCGTTGCTGACGAAGTATCGTGCCCCCCCGAACTCAAGACCCAATCCTTGGCACTTGAGTCTGAGATCCGCCAACTTCGGACACCTGCAGTCCCCTTGTGCACCTGCGGGCATGGTCTGGAGACGTCTCATGGACCTCCGCTTCAGCGGCGACTCTTTGGAGGGAACCGTCAAGCGCCCGGCCTCAGAACCGCTGTTCGGGCAGCGGTTGGTCTAGCTGGCTGTGACTCCGTCTGAAGGGTTGGCAATGTTTTGGGTTCTGGCTTTCCGTCCAACATCCCGGTGCTGAACATTGTACCTAGCGCCCGGTGATTTGATATCAAGACCTGCAAAGGTCCTCCCGTGCAAAGACCTGTTGTGGCTTCGGGGCTGAGTCATACGTTCAATACCTCTCAGGATATGCTTCGGAGCGATTTCTCTGCTCTGCCAAGAGTGCAGGATGCAACTGATCCGAGTCATATTGGACCTTGGAACGTGGTCCATATAGTGAGCCGAGTTGCATTTGCAGGCTGTGGCGGTGCAAAGCTGATGCTTCCCCAGGTGCGGGAACGCTGATGACTCGCTTCGAAGCTTGCCTCAAAGACAAACAGGTTGTTAAAATGCAGTTGCATGCAGTTGCGGTTCTCCAAATTCGACAGCAATCACGCCTCTCTGTGTAAGCATTAGCTGACTGGCATGATTCCCTGCTGCGACAAGGGACAAGTTGAATGCTTCGTCTATATGCGTAGACATATTGACTATGACGAGGATGAAAGCCTCATGACATGGAGCAGCACTTCAGGCTGCTGCCGAGAAGGCGCATGGCAACTTCGCCAGCTCGGTGCAACAAACTCAAACAGTTGTAACAAGGTCACTAGGCACAGCGCTTGAGGGCAGCTGTGCAAGGCCGTCTGCATAATGTTGGGTTCAGGCAGGCTGCGGCTGGTAAAGAAAGGCTTTCTGCAGGTGGTGGGTCGCTAGGCGCGGCGTTGGCCTGGGCTTGGCAGATGCGTGCATGTCTTTTTAATCGTCACCATCACAATGGCCACTGACAACCCGGACACGTCGCAAGTTCACGATCCATTGCGCTTGATGGCGCAACATGTTTTTAGCAGCGGAACCACCCGACGCAGTCCGCATCAGACTCGCCTGTCTACGTCGGACACCCAACTCAGCTCTGCACGCAGCTGCTGTACCCCTCTGCGCGGTGCACTTCCGTTACCTGCCCGCACTTTCCAGAGCAAACCCATGCCATTGGCTGCGGGAGCCCCATGCACCCTTGAAAAACTCGAGCACGTGTGGGAACTGCTCTCTCCCAAACGAACCTCCAAACCAGAATCAGATCAGACTTGGACATTGATCCTAGGCTTCTCTGTGTCATATGAGGCTCCAAGCGCTTCGGAGCAGGATTCTGCAGTACTGCCCACTTCAACAAAGAACCAATGGTCCAATGCCAAAACTCCATCTCTGACCCGTCAGTGACAAAACGAGAGACAGAGAGAGAGATTTTGGAAGGGCAGGGAGGCCTAAACCTGGGCTGCATAAGCCTCCAAGACTGGGGAGTTGGGCGTCTGAAACCTCTAACGATTTGGTGCACGACGACGACGCCCTTTATGCAAGCACCAGGCCTGAATCGGCTCAGTCCGGGTCGCTGTCATTGCAGAGCCTTGCTCGGGATGCTTTTCGGGTCTCGGGGCTCACAACTTCATGGGTGTTGTCATGTGGCACTTGCCACCTGAATGGCACTTTCTGTCTCAACTCTTAAGTCCTTCAAAGCTCCCCGCTGCCCCGTGCACACTCCGACTCTCCGGGCATGTCGCTTGCAGCATGTGCACGGGCCCCACTCGACAATTGCCCTGTGCATGCCAACACTCTCAGGGTGCTAGAAATCACAACAAGAATGCCAGGCTTTTCTGGAGGTGCAAAGGTCTTCGAACTTTCGAAACCCAAACATGTTTGCAACTTCTTTGGAACACAAGAAGTGACTCATATCATTCAAGTCTGCAAACAAAGATTGAGTGAGCCCCCCCCCCCCCCAATTTAGAGTTTCAGAGTTCAATCAATTCGAGCTCGTGTTGGCAGAGGTTCAAGAATTTAGTTACCGATGTGAAAATCAGCAACCCGGAGCTGGAAAGGCAGACTTGCTTTCTAATGTGAGAAATTTCAATTTAACTTGAAGGACCAGCAAATGTCATGCAACAGTCTGGCAACTATAGGAAGGTGGGGAGATTGACTTTTAAAGTCAAAGGACATGACTGCTGCATTGTGCAACTCGCTTGGCGAAAGCATTCTAATGTTGAGCGTTCTTGAATGGACAAGAAAGCTGTGCTTCAAATTGTTGATGCGTCTTTAGCGGGCTTTGTGGACCCTCGGGACACATATACACATATATGCAAAATATATTTCTATATATATATATGTCTAACTATGTATGTCTATGCATGTATGTATAACTTCAAAAGTACCGCTCTCAAAGGCCCATTTAACGTACATCCTCATGGCTCCGCCTTGAGATCCGCGGGACACGTCGGGCTCCACATCGAACCTGTGGCACTGTGTAGAATCTGTAGAATCAACTTAGGATCCAGGGTTGACTTTTCTGGAATTGGATCGGCAAAGTCAAGACGGGCTGACAGGGAGTCTTCAGGCTTGGAAAGCGCACTTTGATCTCGTTCCTCTCCGTTACACTTTGATGCCTTTGGAGCAACTCTGGGGCCCAGAAGCATGCTGGCGCTCAACGTCCTCAGCCTTGGGTCTCGTCAACTGCAGTCTTGGGCCCCGGCAAGTCCGAGTCCGAGATGCACTCGAGGCTCATGTCTTGCGAGGACTCGCTGGAGTCATCCGACTCAACGATTGCCGTGCTGCCTGCTATGCTACCAACCAATAGAGAATGACGTCAGAACTTTGGCGCATATGTAGTCTTCCGCGGCAAATTTCGCCAGTCTTTCGTAGACCACTCTAAAGGCTATGTGTTTTTGCTAGTGTCATCAAAAGTCGAAGACAAGGACCTTTTGAACTAATCGAAAGACGCCCCGACCCAGAGACACTCTTCGAATCAACTTTGGGGATATGGGGCAGTTCTGATCCAGTCACTGTTGTGGGTTCCTCCTTGAAACTTTACGACTATACTATCCGACAATGGATTCAATGGCGGCCCGTCCAGCTGCCTGCTCGCCCAACATGTCCAAATCAAGAACACCACACCGAGTTAAGACGTCCCGAAAACGATTTTGAGGTCTTCATAAACTATAGGCACAACTTGAAGCCGAACTCATCGCCTCTTGGAGCTGTTCCAGCCTCTGACAGCCTCCCAAATGTACGCTGCGTGCGAAGCAGGTACAGTATAGGACGCTTCTGGAGTGGCTGTTGGGTCTTAGGACATGGTTGCACCAGCATGCGTACACACATTCAAAGTCAACAGTGACTCATCTGTTTACGTGCGCAGGCTCTTTTACATGTGCGTGTGGTCGTGCATGGGGGTGTGCATGGGTGTGTGTGTGTGTGTGTGTGTCAGCGAGCGTGTTTGTGACTCTTTGTTTGCCTGCTTGTTGTTTGTTGAGAGAGAGAGAGAGACAGAGGCAAAGAGAGAAAGCGAGAGAGAGAGAGTGCGTCTGCGTGTGCGTGTGTATTGGTGTGTGTACGCGCATGCGTGGGTGCAAGCGTGCGTGTGCAAGCGTGCGCAGCGTGCGCATGCAAGCATGCGCGTGCAAGCGTGCGTGCGGAAGTGGCCGGTGCAAGCGTGCGCGTGCAATTGTGCGCTGGTGTGCGTGCGCGTGTCTCTGGGTGTGTGTGTGTGTGTGTGTCAATGAATGAATGAATGAATGCATGAATGCATGAGTGAATGAGTGAATGAGTGAATGAGTGAATGAGTGAATGGATGAATGGATGAATGGATGAATGGATGAATGAAGGCATGAATGCATGAATGAGTGAGTGAATGAATGAATGAATGAATGAATGAATGTTTGCGAATGTGTGCGAATGAGTGCGAATGTGTGCGAAAATGTGTGAACATGTGTGTGTGTGTGTGTGTGTGTGTGTGTGTGTGTGTGTGTGTGTGTGTGTGTGTGTGTGTGTGTGTGTGTGTGTGTGTGTGTGTGTGTGTGTGTGTGTGTGTGTGTGTGTGTGTGTGTGTGTGTGTGTGTGTGTGTGTGTGTGTGTGTGTGTGTGTGGTGTGTGTGTGTGTGTGGTGTGGGTGTGTGTGTGTGTGTCTGTGTGTGTCTGTGTCTGTGTCTGTGTCTGTGTCTGTCTGTGTCTGTGTCTGTGTCTGTGTCTGTGTCTGTGTCTGTGTCTGTGTCTGTGTCTGTGTCTGTGTGTCTGTGTCTGTGTCTGTGTCTGTGTCTGTGTCTGTGTCTGTGTCTGTGTCTGTGTCTGTGTCTGTGTCTGTGTCTGTGTCTGTGTGTCTGTGTGTCTGTGTTTGCGTGTTGCATCTCTGGGTGTCTCTTTGTGTCTATGTCTTGGTGAGAGAGTGGCTGGGTACATGGCAAACTTCTCACAAACCCTTCGCTGCAGTCTGCAACAGTCTGTGGTTCACTCGTCCAATGCCCTGGCTGCTCATGTCCGACTGCAGCTTCTCAAGTCAACGCGAATTAAACATTGACGAACCGAACACGAACCGAAAACTTGCGTGTTCTGACGAACAATCGCCTGACTCCGCAAGTGAAGGTCTCTGGCGAAACTTCGCCACTTTCCTCGGCTAGTTGAGGATGCTCGTTTTGCTCTCTGTTCGCTAAATGCCTGATTGCAGTTCCGTAACTGTTTGGAGACTTTTTGAAGGTTCATGGGCAGCTGTGGGGGTTGGAGGTGCACCGGATTGCAGCGGTGTGACCGCAACTGGCTGTATCCTCAACGCTCGCCGCTAACTTCTTCCATAACTTTCAGAGGCCCGCATTGTGAATGAGGGCCCGGAAGCATCAAGGAGGACGGAACGGAATAAACTTCAACGACCTATGCACAGCCTCTATGACTCTACGCAAGCCCCCCAAATCCAATATAATATTTGCCCGGTTCTCATTGCAACCGTTCTCTAGCGACGGTTTTTTGCCGATAAAGCTGCAAGCAATAAGCAGCAGCGTCCCTGAAACTGTCTGGGATTTGCGTGATGCCCAAACTCCCACTCTGGAAGGACAAACCCCCCTCGGCGCTAGCTGCAGTGCGTCGGCCTGGCTGAGATGAGCCAGCTGTGTCAGCGCGTAACCGTAGGATCCACCCTTTCATGTTCAGTTAAACGAAAGCAGCTGTTTCCCATCCTATCACATGCCATGGCGAACAAGCAATCTGTCTGACATCTTCGCTCACGTACCAACCTAACCCCCTGCAAAATTGAAGCTTCCGTATGGCACTGTGTGGCTTTGTTATGTCAGCACTTTCTCGCCTGAATCTCAAACAAAACCCATTGAAAACCACCAACCTTCTCATCGACCCCCCCAAACTCCACTTCCCAACTCTCTGTGCATCTGCGACGCGGTGGACAAGATAGAGCTACTGTGCGTCGGGGAAGGCTCGAGTGTCGAACTTAGAGGCGATTCACAGCAACTCATGGCTCAGGCTCCAGATGGGTCAAGGCTGCAAAAGGAACCACCACCCAGGACGCACACGCAGCTAGTTGCTGACTCGAGCCCTGCTCTTCACTTGTAACCGTTCTCTGTGCGATGCTGGACAAACTCTGCTCTGTCAAGGGACGCCCTCCATCTCCTTCCCGGGGGATCACGACTCCTGAAGCTCAAGCTGCAAGCCGGTCAAAGGAAAAAGGCTCATGAAGAGAAATGTGCAGCCATCCCATGGCACGTGGATGAGCGAGGTTACTTGTGATGCTCAGACACGTGGTGACAAAGTAATCAGGGTAGCTGAGCCCGAAAAACTAATCTCAAGCTTTGCAGAAACAAGCAGCAACCAGACTGCAGGAATCGGCAGTAATTGGGCGTGTGAAGCAACCGACTTCGGAAGCTTGGCGTTTGAAGTTCTGAAGCATGCAACGGAAACTGTTCTTGCAAGATCTTCGAATCTTCGCACCGAAGTTAGGACTTGGAGCTTCGTCCGCATCCGGCTTCCGCAACTTACGCATGGATGCGGGATCTTGCTTGACCTCTCGGCTGTGTGGCATGTTCCTTTCATGGAGGCAAAAGACAGAGAGAACTTTGATCTGCTACTTGGCTACCGTTGAACCAACCACACACCAACAGACCTACATTTCTTTGAGCTCGGACTATGGAGCAACGTTCCGCTTTGCAAGTCGATTGGCTCCGGCTAATGGCTACACAGGAAGGTGAGAGACTGGCATCCCGACTGCCGACTACATACATAATTTATGTGTATATATGCAGAGACCCGGGAAACTGGGTCCCCTTTTCCGGGGGTGGCGAAGACGAAATTCGAAGACGAAATTTGAAGACGAAATTCGGCCCAGCCGAAATTAGGCCCTGAAGACGAAATTCGGCCCAAATTTGGCCCTGAAGCCTAAATTGGGCCCTTGAAGCCGACATTCGGCCCCGAAGACGAAATTCGGCCCCGAAGACGAAATTCGGCCGCTGAAGACGAAATTCGGCCCTGAAGCCGAAATTCGGCCCCGAAGACGAAATTCGGCCCCGAAGACGAAATTCGGCCGCTGAAGACGAAATTCGGCCCTGAAGCCGAAATTCGGCTCCTGAAGACGAAATTCGGGCTGGAAGCCTAAATTCAGCCCTGAAGACGAAACTCGGCCCTGAAGCCGAAATGGCTCCTGAAGACGAAATTCGGCCCCGAAAACGATATTCAGGGCCATTTTATGCAGGCTTCAAGGGCCCAATTTAGGCTTCAGGGCCGAATTTAGGCTTCAGGGGCCGAATTTCGTCTTCAGGGCCTAATTTCGGCTGGGCCAAATTTCGTCTTCAAATTTCGTCTTCGGATTTCGTCTTCGCCCCCCCCCCCCCCCCCGGAAAAGGGGACCCAGTTTCCCGTGTCAATGTATATATGTACTATACATGTACATATATATATATATATATATTTTTTTTTTCTGTGTACTGACGGGATGTGATGCCCCCGTTGGAGCTCGAGCCTGACCATAGGGCCTAGGTCTAGACCTAAGGCACAGGACAAGATGGCACCTCCGCAACTTGTTCAGCTGAGCGGCGTCTGCCTGTCCTGACCATCCTGGGAGTCCTTGCATGAATTTGAGGGCTCAAGGATGTGTGATGTGTGGACGGTCACTGCTCTACCGGTGTCGGCAAGATGCTGGAGTTCAAACCCACTTCGGCAACATCGGAAGCTGACTCCGTCTCACTCTTGGAGTCCTAGCCTCTGAGGATCACGGACTGTCTGACGTTCTATGTCGAGCATTACTGAGAAGCCTGCAGTAACAGAATTTCATCCTCCTGAAACAAAGGTCTTGTGCAATTACTAGTAGCTACTGCCCCACTACTCCGAATTGGCAGTCTGCGCTCCTTCAGAGAGCCTTGTCGGCTCACCGCCGGGCTCCTCCTGGGCCTTAGGGATTCAGGTTGTTCAGGTGTGTCTCTCTGTTCTGTGGCGCCTTCCGTATTAAGTTCAGAAGGTGGAGTGAGAAATTAAACAAACAGGAGTGCATGTCACAAATCTATGTGGAAGGCAATGCTCAGGGATTCGCAATTGGCAAAGCTGGTGTCCAGTCTCACCCGGCGTGCAGTATGGTGCAGTCAAGGGGCGTGAATTCCAGTCCCCCGGAAGTGGAGAGGCTTGGCAACTTCACCTTCCGAATCTCCAAGGGATATTTACAAGGCTGGCAGATCCGCCCTGATCGCTCTTGCAAAGCTCTTGCAAACTCCAAGAATCGGGGACTGCTCCCCTCTGGTGAACTTCCAAAGCCACCCGCACCAAGCTTGGCAAAAAACGAAGAAGACATCCCATCAAACTGATTTGTTTGCTGGCTTGCTATATTGAACTATCTGCCTGTTTCTCATTCTCTCACTCTCTCGCTGTCGCATTCGCACCCGCTCTCGCTCTCACTCTTCATCTTTCTTCTTATGCGTCTTCTTCCTCTTCTTTGGTTCTTCTTCTGCTCGTCGTCCTCGGCTGTGGGATTGTCCCCCTTGTCTCATGCTGGCGCGCTGCGTCGCGTGCAGGGTGTGGCGTCTCCCTCATCACGCATGGGCCCTATTTAGGTGCCTCATCATGTGTTGTACCGCTCGTAGTGCTTGGGTCGACAGGTTTTGTTTGCCTGCATAGATCTATCTTCTCCCGCAGCCTTGTGAGGGCGTCCTCCTCGGCTTGCTCGTCCTCGTACATCGTACTGATCCGTACTGATCCGTACTGATCCATCTCCTCTGCTTCCCCCCACCCGGTGGCATGTGGCTCGGAGCAGACTGCGCTGACCGGTCTGTGGAGGCCTGTTCCAGAAATAGCAAAGTGAGAGGGCCGCTGACACCAGCACCTCGAAGCAGAGGACCCGCCAAGCACTGAGGGGGGGGGGGGAGAGGCAACACCCGGCGGCCTTCACGGGGGCCACCACTACCCCGGAACCAGCGAGCTACCCCTATGGCAGTTGCCACTACCCTTCCCGCTCCCTCCCTTCCTCCCTATTTTCTTCCTCTTCTTCTACTTCTGCTTCTTCTTCTTCTTCTTTTGCAGGGCTTGGGGGGCCACAGAGACCCTGCGCGCCCAAGCGCGCCCAGCTCTCTCTCTCTCTCTCTCTCTCTGTTTCTTGCTTTCTTTGGGGCATGGGGTTGACGCGCCAAGGGGCACCCCGGACCGTGACTCGCAGCGCGTCCCGGTATTGGGGTAGTCGGGTATTCCAGGAAACTCGAGGAGAGAGTTGTCCTTGCTCCCGAGTGCTCACCCCTAGTCATGTGCTGCTCCACCCCTCCCCCAGAGTACCTCAGTTAGGCTGGCAGTGATGCAAAAAACGTACACTTCTATCTGATTACAGCGAAAAGTTGGCTGGCCCCACCCTCGAAGTAAGACCTTACCCGTTCACGATGCTTTCGCAACTTCATTCAGTTAAGCCTTGGATATTCCGCGAGCCCCATTCGGGGGCAAGATGCACGGGTTAATACATGGTCTCTCTCTCTCTCTCTCTCTCTCTCTCACTCTCACTTTTTACTGCACCTATACACGCACATAAATATATATATATATATATATATATATATTTATATTTATATTTATACATATGTATATATATATATATATGTACATATATATATATATATTTTATATTCATATGTATATATATATATATTATAATATCTCTCTCTTTTTATTGATCATAAATAGGTACCTGCAACAGCACGGTTCCGAAAGTATGTCGGACGGATGCGCTTAGTTTCAATCGTGGTCAGCCAAGCTGCTGGGCAGGTTAGCTTCAACCGCGGACCTGAGCACCCAGAGATTGTTTTTTTGTGGGCTCGATACTATGCGTAAAGCTCAAAACAAGCCAAATCAGGTGCACATGGTATGCGGAAGTGGAAGTGACACCAGGTGACGAGCTTTCGAATCTACCCGGATCGATGCCAGTTTCCAAGGGCATGCGGAGCGTTGTCGGGTTGATCCCTGATCCCCGAAACGGTGTTGTTCTGTCCGGCGGTGGAAGCTGAAACCTCCAAAGCCCCTTGGAGCCAGCAACGACCCCCAACAGAAATCCAACGTGCAGCAGCACAGCACTTTCCTCCCAAGGCGCTGCGGCGACTCGTGTCGAGCCTGGGATTGACATTCTCGAACTCAACAGATGACTTCGCAGAAGGGTCTGGGATGGTAAGGAGATTTTCTAGCCCGTGCTTCAATATTGGGACCAGTCGCATTGGCGTGGTGAGGACCCGGGGTGGATCTTTGGTCGGAGTCGGGGTGATGATAAATCGAAAGCGCATAGATTCGGATTTGCCTGGATTGGGAATCTGTCCTGGAGTCCTGCATGTAAGACTGTATCATATCATATGTTCTGAAAGCCTGAGCCGCATGGCCCTTGGCTTTCTGTGTCTCCCCTAGGCGTGGTTATTTGTGCAGCCGACCGTTTCTGAATGTTGCGACGGCGGCCGAAAACAATGCCTGAACCTGTTCCAAGTCGGCTTCAATAGACTATAGTTACCTGTATAATCATGTTTGTATATACATACATATATATATATATATGGTCACCCCCCTATATATACATAGTATTGCTGAACATCTCTAAACTCTTCTCAAGTTCAGTGGGGGCAACGTGGAAGAGCGCAGCGAGGAGTGACGGCTCGGACTGCTGCTGGTCTGCGTCTGGGACGTGCCTTGTCAGGTGGGGTCTCAACATGCCAAGTGACAGTCCACTACAGTCCACTCCAACCCGACTCCAAATGGGTAGGTTTAGGCGAGCGCAGTGGACCAAGCCAAAACGTCACCCAAACTGGATCTGGCGTATTGCGCACACCCTTCTTCAAATCACCATGATACTCCTTGCATGCCTAATCCCAGAAGCCGAAAGTTGCCCACCCCAAATGTAAAAGAATCTCTGCATCAACCTATAGGAGCATCAGCACATGCTCTTGGCATATTCTTGCAGTTATGTTGCCTACACCCTACACCATACCTTGTTGGTTCTTGTACTGCAGAGTCACCCAACATGGTTCTCGCAAACATTGAGGCCGGCAGTATGTTGAAATATGCGATGGGGATGCATCTATTCAGGCAGTACCGCACGAGCAAAGAGTCTTAGGAATGGAATTATAATGGAATGGGGGGTGGTTTAGGTGGTCGGATTCTGGACACTCTGAAATTGCTTGCAGCCCGCCTGGCCGGTCCTTGCTTTTTGGCCGGTCTTTGCTTTTCGACGGGCTCGTGCTGTGTGCCTTCACCGGAACCTCTGCGCAAATCTTGGAAGGAGGCTTGCCGGTGCCGTTTCGGACTGCAGAACGCCAAGAGACTGTTGCAGGAAGAGGATGTCCCAAGTTGAGCTCTGCTACTTGTAGCTAGTGGCTCTTTGCTCCGAATAGCAAAAATCTCGTTGACTACAAGCAGTACAACGCTTTGGCATAACGCAAGGGGACATTGGTCTTTGCTGTCGTGCTGCTATCAGTCTTCGCATCCAAACCCAGCACAACAAGCAACACATTCATGCAAGAAAGACTGCCAATCAGCCTTACCTTTGCCTTGCAAAAAGGTGACTATTGATCTTGCGCAACTTCCCATCATGATATCCTTGAAAGCAGGCTGCCATGCTTCCCAAGCCAAGCCAAGAGGCCGCATTCACGGATGAAAGCCCTGGCAGATGAAGCGCAGCATCACTCACGGCGGAGGTTCGTGCCATCCACGTGCCGCTGATCTGTGTCAGGGCCCAGGTTTCTAGTGTCAAGAAACGGCAAGTATGAGGTGCTTCAGGTCTGCCTTCGTTGGCAACAATGCCTCGACTGTCGCATGTCATGAATCTGAAACTACTCAACTGCTGGCTGCATATTCCTCTAGACTTCAGCATGTGCTGGAAAAGCATTGCTGCTCTGGCTGCTCCGCAGCACTGGCAGTTCTCGGGTGGAAGAAATGGCCGCGGATTTCAATCCAAATGCAGAGCCTTATCAGAGCCTTACAGCCTTGAGCTGGCAGCTGGCACTCCCACCATCCACACTTGGACTCTCGAAAGTAGCTCGAAAAGAGGCGCTGTGAACACTAATAGCCGTACCTAGCACGTGAGTCTAGCAGAACCGGCCACCCTTCGCTCAGGGCGTCGCGGATGTTTGCGGGACGTGTGTCTAGGTATTTTTTAAAGCCGGCGGCAGTTTCGGGAATCTTCCGCAGCTGGAATGGCTTGGGTTCACGTTACAATAGAAAGACGTCTGAGTGATGCCACTTCCCAACCACGGCCCCAGACAGCCTCCCTCCCCTTTGTGGGTTGGACTGTGATAAGAAAGGGGTGGCAGGGCACTCGTGGCTGGGTCCAATTCTTGACAAGATCTTCATAGATCTTGCGGATAATGTGGCACGAATTTGGGCTGCTTTTTGTCATGTTAAAGATCAACGTAGCACGATGTCTTTGAAGCAACTGTCAGGGACAGGATTTGCCGTCTTGCGCGTCGAAGCTCTAAGGGATGTACTGCAACTGCTTGGGAACTACTTCCTGCAACTGTGCATCGTCCATTCTCTGAGGTTGGGACGGGAGGGAAGCATAGAACCTTTGGATTCGAGAAAGCGATGCAAGCTTTGCTACTGCATGTTGACCAAAGAACCCGCCACATATGGTGGAACAGTTTTATCGTCACTCAACCGGTGGATAGATGCCAGAGAGGTAGGGCTGATTGCCATTATGCCCAGCTTTGTCTTTGAATGTTGTGGGAGACCCGGAAAAAACCTTGGAAAAAAATGGCTGGCTCACCATGCTTGTGATCAGTGGACGTCGTGCGGTGCGCAGAAGATCTTGAAACTGGTGCATGGGGTTAGTAACTAATGGAGGCGCGATGAATTGCGGGTGATGCCTGCTGCAACTGCCCCGACACTCCACTCTAAACCTGGGCGAGATCACGCTTCAACCTTCAAGTATCTCGTAAGATATCGTAAGTACTGTACATGCTGTAACTGAGACTGCGACTTCCTGTTGCGTTGTTGCATGTGCTGCAACTCTGGGGCAACCTGGAGGCAGGAATCGTATGCCTTGAATCTGAAGCCTTGAACTCACCCCTACATTCCAGGCGGCTAAAGAAGCACGTATTTCGTGAACCCGTGACTGCCGCGAGACTTTAGCATCTGAACCTCGTTGTGAACATGTCACCAAGGATGTGAGTTTTTCGGTGTTCTGCTCTGGCATTTTGTGCCTACTTCGGTTCGGTGCAAACTTCGCGTAAGCCCACTGCTGCCCTCCCCACCTCCACCGCTGCCCCCGTCGAGAGCTGCAAGAACCCGGTGCCTTCTCCGCCTGAACGGGGGATGCCCGGGCAGGTTGTGGAACTCACCAAGCCTTAGAGCTTAAGGTAGACGTCTAATAAAGACACTCAGAGTATGAGGCCAAAACCAACAAACATGGCCCGGCCTGAGATTCTCACTTGCACAGTTGCACAAGGCAGGCAAAGCTCACTGTCCGAACGGTCGCAACAACAACCACTGCAGGCAAACAGGCAAACAGGCTGTCTAGCGCCCTGCTCATACAACCCGAAGAAGATCCAGCTTACATAGGCTCATGCTTGCTCCTTGCCTGGCAACCACGCGGAAGCCGCCAAGCCTTCCTCGCCTTTTGGTTTCGGCCGATATGGAAAGGAATTCAATCCAGCAGGCTCATCTCAAAGGGTTTCCCCAAAGCCAGAGTGGACATTCCTTTGCCCCAGCCGACATACAAAGTTGAGATTCTCATTGGCTGCATTTGAACCTTCCTTGTGAGGACGAGAGTGTTCTGCTGCTGGGCCAGAGTCAAGCTTCAGTACCGTCAGTACCAGTTTACTTGTGACAGTGTCAACAAGTGTCAAACGAATGCGGTCCCGAGTGTTGGGTAGAAAGGCTCTGCGACCAATCCCCTACACTACTTACATGGATCCTAGTCTACCGGAGCCGTACTGTCTAATAAGCATCCCGAGGGCAACACCATCACAGACCATCACTAAACATATACCTGTCACCCGAACCTGACTCTCCCATCCCTGCCGTGTTTAGAACTTTCAAGCAGCTTGGGAGACGGCCCACTGCGCACCAAACCTGGCAGGCACGTGCCGCTTTTTCCCATTTCCCATTATTGAGCTTGGAAGGGCCCGAGCGAGTGCTTGTTGCTAGCTGGATGTTCAGGGGGCGCAGCAGAGGGCTTTGAGCTAGCTTCAAGCCGCTTGGATTGCAAATTTCCCCTTGCAACAGGAAGAACTATGCGCTCAAGATTTCGTCGGGATCCACAGCTGCACATTGCAAATGCCTGCCCCTGTTAACCCTGGGCAAGTCTGCAAATCCTGATCTTAGATTTTTTTGAGAATTGAGTGAAAAAACTCATCGGAGCGAAGGAAAGTGACGATACAGTGACAGAATGAGACAACGTGAGATTAAAATACAAAAACCTGAGAAAAATGAGAAATGAGCTACCTTCACACTTTCCTCCCTCTTTCCACTCATTTTCCTATCCCTTTCCTTCCACATCCTCTCATCTAATTCTCATGTCCGGCGTCTTTTGCTCTCTGATTCTTCTTACTTCTCACATTTAGCGTTTCTGGGATTCCTCAGTGTTAACAGGGACCGGATGTCCTAAAAATGATGCCTTCAGTTCCATGAAACTCTTTTTTGGACCCGAGACCCACAAGCTGAGCTCCACCCGATTCAGCCAGGCTTCCGTTCTTCCGTTCACTCCCGCAAGCCGCTTTTACATGCTTACTTTCCCAACTCTCATCTCAAGCTCTTTGTATTGAAATCCCGGAGCTCCCGAGAGACGCACCTGGACGGCGCGACTGGCAGGGCTACGCTCCGCCCAAAGCCTGCGAAAGGGACGTCAAGGGACGACCCTAGTCTTGTGCCAGCTGGAAGTTGGAAGGTTTGCGATCCAGGGCTGGTCGTCGGAGTTTTTGGGTCCACAGGGGTCGAGATCTAGCTTCTGACCATATGTTCCGCAACAATCAAACCATCTTTCGGTCAAGGTCGCTCAATATGCCAGTCTCACATGGCAGTCACAGCAACCGCCCCGACAACATAAGAAGGACATCATCACAAGCAGGGAAATGCGCTGGCCATGGCCCTGGCCCTGACAGAGGGGCTGTTTTCGTTCCATGGCTTCGGAAACCCCAAAAATCGCCATAAGGGATGCTGGTCGTGAGCAGAGCTGAGCAAATGCCGGACCTTTTCTCCTTCGGTGTGCAAAGACAAGCCCTGGGCAGTTTCCTAGCCTCGCTGATTGATCGACCAATAGAGCGCAACATCTTGAGCGATTGGAATGGCACTTGACTAAGTTTGGTGCAGGGGAATTATAATGATTCAGCCTCCCATAAATATCAGGCCCGGCGCTGGTCCAGCACAGGTGCTCTCTTACGAGTCATGTTCCAAGGCTTGAACTAACACAGCCCCAACCTTTTGTACGGTTGGGGCATCCGGATGCTTGCGAAGTGCGGTGCGCACAACTTTGGCGCAGCCAGCCGACGCAAGCTCATTCCTTAGGCTCAGCTTAGTGGTGCCAGCATGTGCCAGCGCTGCTATTGTCTGCACCGTTCTAGTTGCAGACTCCCGGATGGACTTCTAAATCAAGGAGCGGAATGCCCAAGCCCGGCCTAAACCTCCTTTGAACGCGTCCCTCACCCCGCCCCCACTTTTCCTTTGCCAAGTCAACCTCATTGTTTAAAGCCGGCTGTGGGCTCTCGCTCGATTTCTCTCTGTCTCTCTCTACCCCTCTCTCTCCCTCCCTCCTTCCTTCCCCCCCTCCGTCCCAGCCCCCCCCCCCCCCCCGTCGCTCTCACACATATCATCTGTCATTATTAACATGGCGTTATGCAAACACTCGAACACGCGCTACGCAGCTCTCGCAAACATCGCTCTCGTGTGACCCTGTGCGGGTGCTGCGATCGGCTGGAACTTACAAGTCCAGGTGCTTAGGTGATCTTAGGTGCTACTGTTCTCCTGCAAGTATCGACACCGAAGCCGCGAAGCCCATCTAAGACTCTACTCGACTTTCCGAAGCCAGGCTGCATGTTCGCATGGACCCTGGCTAGGTTGAAAAGGGCGCCAATGCAATAGTCCTGGACCAGCCGCCTCAGATGCTAAGACCCCAATTGGCGCTCGAACGCTTCTGGAATCTGAATACAGCTTCACCCCAATACCTCAAGGCCAATGGTGTCCTGCTTCTTGATCATCTTTCCCGTACTCTTTCCCAAGCTCAGCGGCTCATCCTCGTGAGCTGCCATACCTGGAATTTTCAAGAATGTGCGAGCTTGACCCTGATAATCCACGGAGGTTGTCCTTGCACAACGGTCAACTATGTAAGGGGCCAGGGGCATACAGAAAAGCAGACTAGGACGTGAACGAAGAGTCCAGGCTCTTATAGTGCCCTGCAGGAACAATGTGAGTCTACGCCCATCCTTGGTTGCTAACATGGGATCCCCTCCTTGCCGCTTGTCAACACTGGGAACTGACTGAACCTGAGCCCCCAGGTGCCAGCGACTAAATCCGGGCCACGCTGCCTTGCACCACGGCGCCTGCGGCACCGGCACTGGCCACCCGAATCCTCAGATTGTTGTGGGGCTGTAGTGACTGTAGTGGGGCTGTCGTGGCTTCGGGGACTTAAGATGCATGTCGGGACCCTTCGTGCGCACAAATCCCTTAATGCGCACGATGCTTCGGATGTTGGGAAACAATCCTATAGAACATATTCCGCAAGTGGAAACAGACCCTGGTCAAGACCTTGTTCACCGGCTTGGCTCACCCCCTAACCGCCTCCCTTGATATTCTTGATTCGAGAGGGAGCAATCCCAACACAGCCAAACAACCCTAGCGGCCCTAGCACTCATATCCACTCATTTCAGCCAATTCAGCCGGCGCAGCTGCTCTGGGGTGGAAGCAGCAAGGTTGGCCAAGACCGCACAGCCCTGCTGTACGTTCGGGCGCTTCGGGTGCAGGTGCTTATGAAGTTGCGACTTATCACTTGCTGGTTTCTTCGACTCGCACAGCTGGGCAGGCAATGCTCTTGGTTCCAGTCGCAGTGACATGCTGCTGGCTTTGCACTGCGTCACAAGCAGGCTCCTGAAAACAGTATACACCGATCACGGCACAGCATGCTTGCTGGAATAGGCTGTCGGCACAGTAAAGGATTCAAGCTATTGCGGTGCGTTGGTGGGCGCGTTCTCAAGTAAAAAGTTCGAAAACAAAAATGTTGAACGAACTTTGATGGTTTTGGTAATCGCCTGTCTGTGGCTGAGCTTTTGCTTGCGAACTTTCCAATATTGTCAAGTGCCCTTCCAGATCTGAAGATCCAATGAAGGATGCCAACGCATTAGCATTTCCCATGTCCAAGACACAATTGAAAAGCAAACGGCCAGTATCTTGGTGGCAATGTTCGCTACATTCGCTTCGTGTGCATGTTACTCTTTTTGAGAACGGCATTGAGCCCCAGCTTTATATTGATTTTCAATTGGCAGGGGTGCAAAAAACAACGATAAACGACTCTACAAACGATTTAAATCCTCCGCCAAGTCTATGGCATCTCAGGTCTCTGTCGCATTTCCCTCGCTTGTTTGTTCATACATGTGATTACTTCTTGTGTCTCGTGTGCATTGTGTATGTGTGTGTGTGTCTCGCTCTCACTCTGCAAAGCATAGCCCCGAGAGGGGGCCGCGCCAAGGCGTGCACTTGATCACAGATGTCACGAATGGAGGCCACATTAGTCACATTAGTCACACTTGGCTCCCGCAAGACAGGGAACGTCCAAGATGTCGAGTGGCAGGTTTCAGGTGTATAGGCACGACGAGGGTAAATTCCACTCAGTCTGTACCGGACAACCACTCCATAGCGTGACACAGAGCAGGCCAGCCACCGCAAGAGTGTTCTTCTTTTCTCCCTCTGCTTCTTCTTCTTCTTCTTCTTCTTCTTCTTCTTCGGGGTATGGTGGCTATGGAGTGCGGAGACATCTCCAACCCTCTGCTGCGCTGGGCGCACCCTCGGTTCTCGGCTCGCGTGGGACGTCGAAGTCAACATGGGAAAGAACTCTTGCTTTCTCGTTGCGAATTTCATGTTGCATCTTTATCGCTATTGCTGTCTGTCTATCTTTCTGCATTTCACTGGTATTTCTTCTTGTGGTTCTTTCCATCTAGCTTTTAATTCGTTCTTTCGCTTTGTTTTCATGTCGTGGTTCGTTCCTTCCTTCCGTCCTTCGATCATTTGTTGTTGTGCGATTCTTCATGATTAATCCGAGCATCTGTTTAATTAATACCCCCACATTTAAAGAAATTTTTTTTGGCCGGAAGCCCGCCGGAAGACTACTTTCCATTAGGGTGGATTTCGTATGGGACTAACCCCCCACATTTAAAGGATTTTTTTTTTGGGGGGGGGGGGGGGGTTGCAAAATTTTGAAACTCAGCCTTTCGGAAAGCTTTTTTCCAGTACATTCCTATTGTTTTTATAGAGTCAATACTTTGTTATTCAGTTTTAATAGTCATTCTATACATTCCTATTGTTTTCAATACATTCTTGTTGTTTTTAATAGAGAATCAATACAGGGCCATGGTCCCACTATTGCGGAACCCTGCATTCCTTATTGTGGGGGGGGGGGGGGGGGGCCCCCCCCCCCCCCAATTAAACAGATGCTCGGATTAATTTCATTGCTTCCTTCCACTTGGCTCTTTCTTCATTTCTGTTTTGGCTGCGTTCTTTCTGCTCCGTAAACGGGTCAGGAGTGGGTTCCCCCCTCACAGTCGCGTCCCCTGTTGCTCAGGCATCCAGTGTCGCAATACCCTCACTCTCTCGTCCTTGCTTTGTGGGTACCTTTTTTGATCCTTTAACGGTATTCGTGATTCTGTTGCCGAATAAAAATGTGGATGACGCAGATCTGAAAGAGCGAAGCACATGCAGTCATGGATGCTGTTTAGAGTCCGACACGCCGCATGGCGGACAGAAGCGAGCAGGCGTGAGCCGAAGCGAGACTCGCCACTTCCCCCAGGCGAGGAGTGCCACGTCTTTCCCAAACGTTCCTTCCCTTTAGCATACTCTTGGGGTTAGTCCACAACATTGTGATGCCAGAACGCAGCATCCTGCGGCATCCCTGCAAGTGAGTCGGAGCCAGCCTTGTATTGGACCAGCGGAACGCCTCTGTGCTGATGCATGGCTTTGACCACCTTAGCTCTTCCATTGAAACCCCCATTGTACAGGCTTCTACATTACTTGCGTGATCCACTTGGAGATCCAATTGAAAGAATATCAGACTGAATTGTAGCGCAAATTACTCAACCACCAAAGATTTACTGATAATGGAATCTCGATGCAACTCTCAACGTTTTCTCTCCATGCTACCTTTACTCAGCCCTATTGGTTCTATCTTGAATAATCCATATAATGCTTAACATATCTTTTGGGTTTTCATGGAAAATCATATATGGGTTGGGGTCTGGGAAGGGTCATGTTTGGTCTTGAGGCGTCCGAAGTCGGGATTGGTCTTTAAAAATATGGTCTCGGCTTGCGTTTTGCGAAGCAAACCTAGTAGAAAAAACACATCTGGGTTGGGGCCTGGGGAGGGTCATGTTTGGTCTTGAGGCATCGTGAGTCGGGATTGGTCGTAAGAAACATGGCCTCGGCTGGCGCTGAGGAAGTCAGTGTCATATACAAGAAATTGTGGGTCGCGCTATTGTGCAACCAGGTGTAGCCTAGCTCCTTCTAGAGCGACAAAAACTTCTGGACACGTCCATGAAGCGTCGGTCACGGGTAGAAGTTTTCATCGGAGTTGAAAAAAATCATGGAAGAACGCAGTGCCCCTGAAGCAAGATCCATGCGCCGTAGGATTGAAAACACCCTCCTCAACTTTTCCGAAACATATACAGGCGGTGTCTCTTCGTGAAAGATCCTGGCGCGCGCGCCCATGCCTAGGTTGTAAGTTGTAAGTGGCAACCAAACACCACGAAAAAAAAAAAAAAAACTCGACTAGTTTCTGACACGAAAACATGGGCCCCTTGCCCACCCCCCCCCCCCCCAACCCCCCCCATCGCACGTTCCTTGCCTGAACGGCCACCGCCTGACCGGTGGGGGGGGGGTGGCGGGGGGGGTGGCGGGGGGGTGGGGGGGGGGGGGGTGGGGGGGGGGGTGGGGGGGGGGGGGGGGGGGGTGGGGGGGGGGTGGGGGGGGGTGGAGGGGCTGGAGGGGCTGGAGGGGTGGAGGGGCTGCTGGAGGGGCTGGAGGGTTGCGGGCTGGAGGGGCTGGATGGAGCTGGAGGCTGGAGGGGGCTGCAGGCGGCTGCAGGGGGCTGGAGGGGCTGGAGGGGCTGGAGGGAGAGTCAGATGCGAGCAGCATCGTTAAGTCAAGCAGTTGTGTCCGCCAGACTGGCCTCCATCGAGAACAAAACAGGAAACAGTTTCGATAACAATCTTCACGAGGCTTGAGTAAGCCCAATATTTCTAGGAGCAAGTCCAAGATTTCTCAGGATTCATGACAAGGTCAAGCCCCGAAACTTGCAGGGCGGGTCCTGGTTTTCAGCGATCTGAACCAAGTTTTTAATGTAATAAACCGCAGACAAATCCCAGATTTCAGATGAGTAGATCCAAGATTCTACTTAGACAGAACCCAGATTTCCGGCCACAAGACCGCAGACAGAACCCAGATTTCCGGCCACAAGACCGCAGAGAGAACCCAGATTTCCGGCCACAAGACCTGAGAAAAAACCCGCCTGACGACACCGACTTTTGGGGATATGTTAAGCATTATATGGATTATTCAAGTTCTATCCTAATGGATCGTAGGGCCAAAAGAGATCCAGATCTTGTTGAGCTTGTAGCTTGTGTAGGGTCTCAGAAGAGGTGCCAGCTCTGCGCCGCCTCGACGGAAGATGGCCTGGAAAGGCGGGGAAGGACGCATCTCTTGAAGGAACACAACAGATCGTATGGTGCGTTGCATGGGCTTCGGTCAACTAGATCTTTGACCGTGCGGCGCGAGACTGTACAAGATCCCTGTGGCTGTGCACGGTCCGACATCCACACACTTAAGCAAGCTCTCGAAGCAAATGTGTGTGGAACAGATCATTTAATGAATATGTGGTCCATGCGGTGCCGAACACTTTTCTCACAGCGGGCCTCGCGCTCTGTAAGCCCCGCAGCGAGGTGGGTCAACGTGCCGGCACAATGGCCTTCAAGCAGGCTAATGCCCAGTTCCTCTTGGAGCCTCTTTGTCGATTCTGCTGTTGCACATTACTGGGAGAACAGGAGTGTTGAAGCAACCTGGCAGCGTCATGTTGCCGTTGACGGGCTCACGAATCATCAATCGCTTTCTCGCTTCTTGAAACTCATCTCATCATGAGCGTCTGTACTCGGCAATCCCTGCACTCCAAAGATGCCTGGCAAAGCTGAGCACAGGAGCCCCCGGTTCCCGGAAACCAGGAGTGCCGACGGGAAGAAGATTGAATTGAAGAGGCAGGGCTCCCTTGCAGCCCTGCCCCAAGTTTTATACACCATCTCCCTCAACCAGAGACATAGAAGGCTTCTTCTTCAGTGTGTCTTGCTAGTCTATAGGAGTTTCTCGCCACCCTCGGCCTTGGACACCAGAGGAGCCGATGTGGCCCTCCATCACCTTAAGGCCGAAGCGTTGAGATTACGCGAGCCAGGCTGAACTTTCAGCTGCGACCTTCAAGCTAGAAGTCCTGATTCTCGTCACAAAAAACCATATGCCAAGCACTTAAGCTTTAGGGCCAATTCTCCCTGAGCCTTTTTGCTCTAAGCGCATGGTGTGATAAACTCTGCGTCTGGCTTCAGCAGCTCAGCTGTTCTCAAAGCTTCTATGTTCTGGAAGGCTCCGCCTACATGACAACAGAATTCTGCGACTGCATGCGGGTGGAGTAGTGGTCAAAACACTTAGACCCTGCATCCAAGTTTTCTTCGTATGAAACAGGGTTGGCTCGTGTCGGTTCTGCGGGGTAGGCTGGCCGAGTTTCTGAGTTACGCAGCGACATCTGCCACGTAAGATACTATTGGTTTATAGAGTCCTTGTCAAACGGCCTCTTGTCATGGCTACCTCTTCCATAGGGTTTTGGTGCTACCGTCGCGGCATTCAAGCCACGTACTTCTTGTTACATTCATGGCTGAAATTGATTTGATATGACCCAGGCGCGTCCATGACCATGTCAATTGCCCCCAATCCTGCGACCAAAGACCTGCACGCGTGCCGTGTTTCATGGATCTCTCGATCGACATTGGGCTCTGGTGATCACGTGCCTGCTCCATTCGGGTTTTCGGAGTTGAACAATCCGGGGTTGAAACACATGTTCTTGCAGAGGAGCGCGTGTGCCGCTTTCAAAGCCGATGCAACCTGGCCAAAGCCTGAAAGCCACTGACTCCAGAATGCGCCCGTGCGGAGATGTAAATTCTCGGCACCATTCTGACAAGTCTCCTCGTGAGGACGGTATGGCAACTAGGGTGAATGGAAATCCTTTCGCTGGCCCGCCAAACAAGAAGCGCGCTGCTTCGGGTCGCACGCGTTCCACTTTCGATGCTCACGCTCGCACATGGCTGGCAAGGTCGCTTGGCTTCAGGATCGTCCGCGCCGTTCTGACCTAGCGAAGTTGGAAGTTACACTACCTGCTCGCTTTCATCGAAACACCGACATGAAGGTAGCCATGGGCAGTCAACCCATCGACAGTGCCCAACTGGCCAGCCTCAGAACACGCAGTCTTCAAGTCATATGTTTATGAAAAATCACCGACTACTAAACGGACCTTCGATTTAAGTGCACGGGCGCCTTGTCTCCTCGTCAACCACCAAGTTCCTTAAAGCTTCACAGCCATTCTCCGCCACGTGAGGCGCCGGTGCTGATGCCATGAGGCTCAGTACCTAGCTGCGGTGGTTGTAAGTGTGTCGAGATGGCCTTTGTGATGTTGCATCTTCGGTCTTCTCGTTCTAGGACTCAAGTTCAAGGGGGGAGAGAAGCGCGCGATGAAAGGAGGTCCCACGCATGGGCAATGCTTGTCAATGCAAGAACGTGTAATTCGAGATTTGTATCGAGGTGGATCTGGCTTCCTTATTGATTCCTTATGGCTTTCATGGCTTTCAGACGTGGTGATGCACTGTGAACCTCCACTCCCCCGCCCGTGAGGACCTCATGCAAAATCCACAGTGCTGCGACAGTACTTGTCCATTGTTGATTTTGCCGTGCATGCTATGCCAAATGCCACGAAAGGTACATTCAGAAGTCAAAGTGTTGGAAACAACCACCCAATGCACCCACGGAGCTGCTAAGCTAACTTCAATCTTACGGATTGCCATCCTTTATTACAGCGGCTATCCATCCTGTGTTGAAGCCATATACATCACACACCGACCAAATTCACAGGATATTGACCCTGAGCGATCCCGCTGGCCTGCTTCGCGATGCTCTTCGTGTTCTTCGCTTCGTCGGTGTCCCGGCCAAGGAAGTCCCTGAAGAATGCCTGCTTGTCGCTCTTCTCCTTCTGCCTCCTCTGAGGAGGCTCGGCCCAAGGCTTGAAGACACTGGCAAATCGCAAGGGGAAAGGTGTTTGAAAGGCTTCCAGAGCTTCCCACAGAGCCCCGGGCTGGACGAAGGCTCTCTAAAGCAGGTGGCTTCCAGCGATTCCTCCGGAAGCCTTTGCCTTGTCATGGTTTTGGACAGATGCATTACGGATATCGAGCAACACATAAGAGGTTCTGATCTCGAGTATCCTTGTGGAAGGGAGGTGCGCTGTTTGCTAGTTGAAAACTACTCCAATTCCCGTCTTAAGTTTGATCGTAGGTGGGCTTCGGCCCAACAGGAAGTGAATGCTCAAAGTCAGTCTGTGTGTCGCAAAACCCACATCGGTCTTTGTGACAACATTTCACGTCTTTTGTCTTGTGTCATGTCGTCACTGACAAAGCTACAATGAAGGCTTTAGATGCGCAGAACCGTGCATGTGGCAGCGAGGCTCAAGCAGGGACAGGGCCAGGGACTTGTGCGCACAAGCATTGACCCCAAAGTCGCCCAAGTCCTTGCTGTCGGTGGTTGAGGTGCAGCGTCGAGTTCCTCTTGCACAAACTTCAGCAGCGCATCGTCGCCATACCTGGGTTCCCGGATCCAAATCATCAAGGCCCAGTGAAGAAAGTGTACATGTACAATGTACGCCCCACATGAACACTGTACCCAGAAAGCCGGCGGCTGTCTGGAACGATCGTGTTATTGATTGTAATTGCCTCTGGTGACAAAGAAAGCGACTTCTAGACCAGTTTTGCGGGAGGACGTTGGACACCCGAATCAAGCTGCCAGGCCTCTCGATGATCTTTCCGTCCGGCACATCTTCTTGCTCCACTAAGCGATGGTATAGCCTGGCCGCAACACAATACAAGTATTAGAACTGATGCGGAAGGCATGGAAGGGTTCTTGCTCTGTTGCAAGCTTCTGCGTCCTTGTTCCCCTCCAGCCGTCTCTGTGTTGTTGCCCTGGCTGGGCTCGGCAGCAGCCACTTGTTACTCCCTTAAGTCCCTTGTGTCCGTTCTCTGCGATGCTGCCCGGTGGATGTTGTGCTCTTGGTTGTGATGCGGCGTTCACGTGGGTGCGTGTGGCTCCAGATTTCCCCAAGCCCCAAAGCTTTGGCATGCCTTCTCGCGGGGTGGCATCTGCTTCCATGGTACTTACGTAACACAGGCGGTATCTGACAACTCAAAGACAAAAGCATACCTCGGATCTACAATTTGATCTACGTGTCGCGTCGATCAGCTCAGAACACTGCCCAATAAAATGACAACAGCTTCCAGGCCGTTGGGTTTCGGACTCGCTCACGGAGTGAAATCTACCCAGACCGGTGACATGAGGGTAGGCACTAGATTGTTTGCGCTCTCGCCTCGCCTCCGCCACAGTGGAAGCCCTCTGCCAAGGACGAAAGGCTTTCGCCTCGACTTAGGCAATCACAGCGCTGAGCCAATATTTGCTTCCAGCGAATGGCACAACAGCACAACAAGCAAGAGCGATAACAAACACACGGAAAAGAAACAAGACCACCTCCGACACGCCACACAGCCATCAGCTTTAAACAACCAGTTTGATCATACACAGGCTGGAGCCACTTAGAAAAACCTCTAGTATGAGCTATCCAAGATGCCAGAAATGTGCAAACTCTTTTTTGGTATGTGGGCCTCGCAGGGCCTCGCGGACTGCGCAAGCCTAAACTCCGGAAAGCCTGGAGAAGCTGAGGCCAAGCACCGGAGAGCCCTCTGCGTGCGAGAGCTCAGGAGAGCCTGCCGGAGGTTCCCAATTGGGGCGTATCAATCAAGCTACTTACATATGACATCCATGAACAAATGCCGTTTAAACTTATTAGAGAGTGAGTGTTGAAGCAACCTGCAGTCTGTACATCCTGGTGTAGGTTCCTGCCTTCGTGTCGGCGGCTGCCAGCAACCAAGTGTCGCCCTGTCATGGCCATGGTGGGGTGGGGTCGGGAACTGTTTTGGGCTTCCCAAGACTGTCCTAAATCTTTATTTGTCAGGGTTTTGCTTACGTGGACACAATGCAGAACGCTAAACTTTCTCGGTCGTCCTCGATCCTCGAGGACCTACTGCATCTCGTAACCCTGTATACTTCAAACCAAGAACGACCAGAAAACCCTTAACCGCTAGTGACCCACCAGGACCAAGCCTCCGCCAGCTCGGCTTCCAGCTGTCCTGGACCCCATCCGCAGTGGCCAACGAGCCTCACAGTCTCTCCCAGTGTACTGTCAACCCAGAACCCAAAATTATCCCGCGCTAAATGTCGATTGGCTTGAGGAATGGGGGAATCGTACAGGAATCATGGCGATCACATGAATGGAATGCACAGTTGCAGGCGGCGTTTCGTAGCGAATACTCTGCGCACACTGTTCCAACGAGCATTCGTTGTAGATTCGGGAATGCGCCGTGACCTTGTCTAGTCAACCTCAAATCAACCGTGGCGCAGGGACTACAATGTGTGAGAATGTGTGAGTCTCTGTGACTGCCCACCCTGGGACAGCTCAAAATCCATACAAGTCCCAACATGAAGCAGACAAGTGTCAGCATGAAGTCTTCTTCCGTGGCCTGACCATGCAGTCCAGTGTGGTACAACAGCTTAAGGATTCGTGCGACTGGGGTCGAGAGCCCATGGGGTTCGAACCGGCAAGCAATGATTGCTTTCATTTTTGGGTTCCCGTGAAAGAACTATGCTACACGATAGGCTGCACTGTTGAATCCCTATGCCGTACTGCGCCAATACTTATATGAGGAGTTGCTTCTCCACTTTGCCCGCATCCCTGGACTGCATCGTGACGCGACAACAACAATGCCAACGCAGAAAGAACATCTGCAACACCTCAAGCACGGCCACCTCGCCACCCGACTCCAGGATGTATCCGGCGGCAGCCCAGGGCTCGCTCATGTAAATGCCCTGTGAGAGAAGGAGGCCAAACGAATTTTTCGACCGATTCGAGAAGGCGATCATGTCACATCGTGTTACTGACGTGCATCAAAACCAGCCAGGAGCAAGAAGATGCGGCCATGTCGGCAAACCATGTTTTTGGCTTAAGACCCCTCGTGTTCCAGAGAATAAGAAGCAAGTATCGTAGGCTCTGAATCTGGAACCAACAGACATTGGCCCTGCCTGAGCGACGGGCTCCGCCCCGGGGATGTCTGGCCGCATGTGGAGGCAAAACTTCCACTGGCTGCCTCTTGTGCGAAACGGGGCCCTTCACACAAAGGACCAGACTGGCATCAAGGGAGTGTCGGCACTGCTGGAGAATGCGAATCGGCCATGCATGCACATGTCAGGGGACACAGGGGACATGGTTTTCTCCGGAAGCCCGGAAGCAGTGTCGTCGCAACCCCCTCAAAGCTACGCAGCGCACGAAAGCGTAGAGTTGTTTTCTAAATAGGCTTTCGTTCCCATGCTTTCCTGCTGAACTTGCTCCTCAAGAACAGTGAGATTGTCTGTTATTGGACTGCCGAGATGCTCTCGTCATGGTCTAGGCCCTGGCAAGGCCCACCATACCAAACGGTGAACTCCAACCGGCCAAAGGTTTCTACCCGCGTGGTGGGGCGATTCAAGACGAAGCCTGAGCATCTGAAGCACAACACAGCGGAGAACAAACAGTGTGCCTCGGGGACAACCTATATGAGGATATCCGCGTACCAGGAGTTCTGGAGATTTGGGCGTGCGCAATGCATGCGGCCACAGTGAATGCACTCGCTACAACTCGTCGTCAGCAAGACACGAGTACCAAGAGCTAAGGAGCCCATGTCATAGTCATCTCCGTGCTCTGTGATGAGAATGACCGCCTCGCATGGCATGGCAGAGTTTCTGGGCACGATTTTGCAAAAACATCAAGTCTCCCAGCACGCATCAAAAGACCGTACCAGCTCAAAGTACACACAGGACCTTTCAACAGCCTTTTCAACATGCACGCCTGCCAGAGGCTGGCTAAGCTGTCCGCACTTGAACCTTCTGCACGAGCTTGCTCCCTAATTGCGCCTGCACATGACAACCGCGCACCTTGTGAAAGCAAGGGCACTCCAGCGACCAAAAGCCAGGTTTGGCGACCAGCACGGAGCCCTTCTCTACAAGTGGGCTGCGGTGCATCCAGGTGTCCTTACACGCAGGCGGCTCGTTTGTGTTCCCAAGATCCCAAGACAGGGATGGCTTGTCTGTTTTCGGTGTGAATGCGAGCCTCTTGCCGGTTAGCTTGGCCCATGTTCCGTGCCCTTCGTTCTACGCTCCTCGTTCTACGCCCGCGAAGCACTAGAACTTGACTTGTTGTCCCATCTGCACCCACAAGACTTCCTCAACCAACGGGGTGTACTTGGCATGAAGCGAGTTGCTGGGACATTGGCGTCAGAATCGTCCAGTAGAGCTGCGGAGGCTTCACGCTCGATGAGTCGTGCTCGGAACTGCCTTCGGCTGCATAACACAAGGCCTGCAATGCTCTCATGTCCAGCCTGACAGTACTTTGCCCACGGTACACCGATCGAGAGTTGAGTTTGTAATCACTTAGAGGCAGTACAGCGTTACCACGCGTTGCTGCTGCCATCTCGGATACAGTACCACGTTCCTCACTCCGAAGCCTTCGACCCCGAAACTGTGTTGCACCTCCAGTCCACGGAACTCTCTTGTGCCGGGTCATCACTTGCCGTGGCCTGCTAACTGCGAGGCGATCGAGATTTGATGTGGCTTCAGAATGAAGTTCATGCCTAGCCTGGGCGGATGCCGTATCTCTGTTACGCTGTTTTTGAGCCAAAGCTCTCACTGCAAAACGGGACCCGTTGATTCAATCCAAGTGCATACAACGCCTAAGGCGTGGTGGGTGGTGACAGGGAAGCCCCCCCTCCATCTCCAAGCAGACAGACACCATGACAAGACATAAGGCCGACGTCTTTCCCATGATTCCTTTGCGATGCAGCTCATGCGCGTATTGAACTTTCAAATTCGGGCGAGTTCCTCAATTGAGCACGCCCAAAGTTTGCATCACGACCCGAACTGTCTGAGGAACTCAAATCCATGCTGGGCTATCTCTTTAGGCTCTGCAGTAGCTCAAGCATCCTATACGGTATCATTCGGTATCATGATTGAACGTCCTTGCCTGGCTTTGACCCTGAAACCACGTCATATGACACAACGAGGGAATTCGTCATTCGAGCGATTTGAGCGATGTGTGATGGCTGGGGCAGCCTCTCCTGCCAGGTATAGCATTTGAATATGTGGGGGGCTATTGTGTGCGATCAGGCCCAGAATCAACTCGGTGCCTTGTGGAAAATGTTCATGGCAGAGCTAAGACGTTGGTTCTACGTTGGGTTAAGGGTGCTTATCCGGTGCGGCCGCGGCACACTTCGCAGGGTGCGGCCCTTCGTCCAGGTTGGCCCACGCAAGCGGTGAAGAAGTGGAACGAATCCGAATGCAGCCCAAGTCAGCCTGTAGCTTACGAAAATCTGAGTGCTAATTCTGAAGTGGATGACGGGGGCTGAGGACCCTAAATGATCCTAGCAGTGCTTGGGGCGGGGGTTGTGGGGCAAAGAGCAACCTGGTCCCTTTCAAGTGGGACTTTTAATCTACTGGTCTCATAGATTCAACAAAACATTCTTCTGTTGGCAGATCATGTTTCTCAGGTAATTACTTGTGTAACACTCCAGAATATTGCCCGAACTCTGCCCAGCCCGAACGGAGGGAAAAAAACAACCAGATCCTTTCCCCGAACACCTAACTCGTCCCGACTGAAGATCATATAATGGTACCTTTGCTGGCTGTTGAATTAAAACAACTTCTCTCGGGTATTTGCATTTTCATGTTATGGCTCTATTGCTGTGCTGGATTTTCACAAGTCGAAGCTTGCACGACAAGCGTCAGCATCAGCGCGCTCAAGGCGCAAAGCATCCTGCGCAGCCGTGTCAGGCGCAGCATCCGGCCACAAGCAGCTTGGAGGACCGCTCGTGGCGTCTGTACAAACTTGATTCCTAAGCCCTGCACGCAGAGGCAAACATAGTTGGCCATGGGGTCTCGGGTACACTTCCATTGTTCAGCGTCCGTAGTTGCCGTTCTATATGCTTCATTGCAGTAATGGTGAATGTCGAGACGAAGCGAAGAAGGGCTGTCCAAGTGGCCCGCTGTCGCTGCCTAAAAGCAACTGCTCGAAGATCTGTGAAGTCACTGTGGTTGTGCAGAGAACTGAGGTTCTTGTCTGCCTGTATAGGCACCTCCTACATCGATACCTGGCCATTCTCTGCCAGGGTGTGCTGCGGAAACGGAACTTGATCCAAGTAGGAATCAAGGAATCATGGCTTTCGAGGTTCGGCCAGCTTTGGGGTTCAGAGCCCTCCAATGCTCAAGGAATACCGTGGACGACACTCCTTAGCGGCACTCGCGCAGGCTGTTTCAATGGGCAGCGGATGTTGCGAATTTTGCCAACGATCCCCAGTAGTGCATACTAGGCCCGACTAGGATATGCCTTCGTTGCGCATACCTGCAACCACTCAAGGTGAGCAATAAAGCCGACAGCCTGCAGCCCTCCCATGCACCTCGGAAGGCACCGCACCTCTTGCAGCGATGGGGCCTTCCACGGCTCTGAACTCTGAAGCCCAAGACAACCATTGCGCGGAGTCACTAAATTTTGGGTCGAAAGCCAAGGAAGGGCGCATCCGATGTCGGTCGCATCCATCGCACGGTGTCCTCAAGAGCAGTTGCCAGGGCCTCATCGTCAGTGGTGCAGACCATGCCGCATGCTACAAAGTCCGCCGATGGAGGCACTGGTGCCCACATGTACCTGCACGGAAAACGAAAAAGGCAACGCCCACGGAATGACAAAAGCAGAACGTGCACACTCCAAAACTGAAAGAAGGAGTTTTTGGAACGTTAAAAAAAGCTTTGAGGGCTTAAGGCCGACAAAGCCTCTGAGGCTACACATTTCTACTCAGAATACCTCGTCCGATCGAAATCCTAAACCGAGCTTCTTCGGCGAGATGAGGCACACGCACATGCACGCATGCACACGCCGCACACCTGCGCACACACGCACGCGCACGCGCACGCGCACGCGCACGCGCACGCGCACGCGCACGCGCACGCGCACGCGCACCCGCACACGCACCCGCACACGCACACGCACACGCACACGCACACCCACACGCACACACACACACACACACAGACAGACAGACAGACAGACAGACAGACAGACAGGACAGGCCAGACAGGACAGGCCAGACAGGACAGGACAAACTTGCACAGGGTCTGAGTCGCCATGAGTGCCTTCCTGGGTCTGCCGACCCTTCCTTACAGAGGAAGGGGCGAGACCTGAACTCCCAAGACACCTCAGACAGAGCCCGAGAACCCCAACCCAACCCACCCCGCTAACGAATGCTAAGCTCAAGTTGCAGCTGCGCCACACGAACTTCAGTGCGGTTTCTTTGAGATGCCTCGGCATCATTCTGAATAGAGCTGGTACTAGAGAGATTCGCTTCAGGGTCTCAATTAGCCTAGGGATCTTACAAAGACAAACTGAAGGTGAAAGCTGGGCAGACGCCAGAGGCTGTGTTTAGGAGCAGCCTGGGGGAAAGGCTGCAAAGACAAACCCCAATTGCTAAGCCTGAATGTGTAGCAACCAAACGGGGGAACGTGCAATGTCCACAGCTCCTAGTGCAACAAATAAAATCGTAAACTTGCCTTACGCTGTCTTGCGCCGCCTCAGACTGCCAAGCAAAAAAAAATTTGCAGTCGACCAACCTGTTGGGCTGGCAACTAGGATATTCTGATCTCCTCCAGATCCTACAGCCCGAACGGCTTACAGAGATCTTCCGAGTGCACTTGCGCGTCAAGCCCTCCAGGGCCCTTAACTAAGAGTCGCACCAAACTTGACGGAAGCGAATCGGGTGTGGAAAGAATGTGTCCAGGAAGCGATTAAGCTCATCCTCTGCAACCCACCCAGTCACTAGCAGTTTCACTGTCACACCTTCCGACTACGCGCTGATAGCAAGAATGCACAGGTATCCCCGAATGCGTCCCGCGGGTGCTTCGCGAAGAAGCCGCTGTACTGCTCGTCGGTAACCTGCCACGGCAGAGCTACTGTTCCAGACTGTTCCAGCCGTGGCCAGGGTCAGCGGAAAGGCTCATGCAATGAGACCGCCGACTCCGTTTCCAACATTTGTCCCAACTAATCCACCTTCAGAGTCTCTGCAGCTGCTTCACTGCCGGGAGAGAAAGTCCACAGCAATGTGTTTGAACAAATGCCTCCAGCAACTCCACTGTGGGAGGTGTAGGGCTCATGCTAACCTGAAGCAGGGCTCAAAATCTGCGAAGGCTCTCAGGAGCTACTGAAGAGCTTTCCAAACGCACAGCCCGACTGCCAACTTCAACCTCGATGTCGATACCGCTTGAGTGAACGTCTTCCCTGCTTCATGCTGCGGGCCAGACATAGTGGCCAAATGATAGCCGCTCCTTGACGGCGTGGGAGCCTTCCGCCGGTGACCAGAGCCGAGATCCACACCACCCTGACACCTATGCTCTCTGATTTCTTCAATACCCACTCCCCGTGAGGAGGAAAAACACAATATGTGTATCCAGGATTCTATCTCACTGGACGCCACTCATCCTGAATCTACTTCCTTTGAGCAATTGTAGCACCTCACCACTCTGGAAAAATGCCACGCACAGACCGCTGACAGATTGGGGCAGTATGCAATGCTCAACCCGAATTCCCCCGCCCCCCTCTTTGAACATGATGGGCCTCGCTTTACGCCCAGAAACTTCCCGCGTGGAACGAGCCTAAGGCACAGGCTGAGAAGCCAAGACTGCAGCCACGCTGTTCGAGCACTTCACTTTTCTTTCTTTATTTTTTTTTATTTTTTGCGGGGGGGGGGGGGGTTGCCACTTGGAAGTTGTGTTCCCCTACCTCGTGCACATGGTGAAAAGTAGGGCCTCGCTGAACCCCAAAAGAGATAGGGACCTCGCACAAAACGTCTTCGGTCAGTATAAGTGGACTTCGCCAAGGTTGCGGGTGTGTGTGTGTGTGTGCATGCACAACCTGGGGGTGACGTGTATTCTGACTGGCTTCAATCTCTCTCTCGGCATACTCAGCAAACCGGACTCTATGGCTAAAGGATTGGTAAACTTGTGCAGAGATGCAGTTCCATCCCTGGCCCCAGGACATTGAAGACCGCTCCCTTCAGCAAATTAGCACGTGCCAGGACGGACCCCATGTGATCCGAGTTCTGCTGTTCTTGCTGCCCTATGAGGTTACCCAGCTTCAAGTCGCTCAACGCAACCTCAAATGCAGGAAGCTTTAAGCTTCAGGGTTGAGGGCGTCAAGAGACAAGTTCCTGAGCCTTAATAGGGGCAAGCATGGGAAGGCTCATCAACACGTCTGAAGTTCATCCACACCCTCTGCAAGTTTCCTCTCAAGCAAAGGTCCCCGGCTCAACGGGTGCCCAGACCACGAGGGAGGGCTTGGCGCCCGCGTCATTTGCAAACCATATAGCATGGAACCTGGTTGCAGGCTTCAGCTTTGCACACACACACACACGCACATATTGCCACATCGCTTATGGGAGCTGTTTAAAAGAACATGGCTCTGGGTTCCTGGCAAAGGCCATGACTCAGCATGCTGAGTAAAGTACAGCAAACACGCCACGCTGCATGACTGTCGAGGCGTCGCCATATGGAACTTGACTATGATGAAAGCATCTTCCCTAGGAAACTGCAGTTGCCGAATGCCCCAAACTAACATCGGCTAACTTTAACACCTTACAGGACCCAGATCAACGGAGCCTGAACTGAGACCCTTGGTCGAGAAGTGGCAAGTGCGAGGCGCCGACGCCGAATGCTTCTGCCACTTGTGCTTGAACCGGCCCGCCTGTGCGCTCTTGTGCACTACTGTGCACTTGGAGTCGAGTAGGAATGCCGCGCTTCGGTTGTTTTCAGTCATGGGGAGTGGGTGTCTGTGTTGTGTGTCTGGGTGTCGTTTGGGATTCGGCGATCGATTGAAATTCTTCTCAGGTTTCAGTGTCTTTTAGCATTCTGCAGGCGCTGACATTACCTAGACTCCACCTAGTCAGGCGTCGGCACGTGTGGGGAAGCGTCGGGGTTTTCGGCTTGGGGGTCTGAGGGCGCTGGGGATCGGAAGTGATCCGGTCATCTCGCCCACATGCAGTGAGTGAGGTCTTGCATCAGTGCTGAAACTGAGACCTGCTCGTTGTTCTTGGACCCGCTGGGAGTCGTGTTTATTTTGTTGTTTTCAGCTCGTCGGTTCTTTGGTTTACTGTTTCATTCTTGTCTGGTTCTGGTTAGTAAGTCAAGCCTGAAGCCAGCAAAGCACCTACGGCTCATGATGGCTGCTAAACGCTCTCATGACGTGACAGTGAGATATAGTTCGGCATCCCACCTCCAAACGGCCCCATACAACCCGAGTAATTACGAGGTCAACGTCTGGGGATCGTGCTGAAAGCTGCCGGCACATGTCTGGTGACAGCCGATAGACCTCACTGACGGTTGCTTACTGGTTGGAACGCACTTTGCTTCATCAAGCACATGAGTTTGTTCAGCTTGTTTGCGTGGGGCAATTTTGTTGGGGTGCCAGACGATCCGACATGTTCAGCTTTCCAATTTGGGACGAGGGATAACGAGGTTTTCATGAATTGTTCTCCTACTCTAAGGCAAGAGCGCCGCCCTCCGGAGAGCAGCTTGGCGTACGCGGTCTGCCGCGGATGCAACGTCTGGGGCTTTTCTTTTCCCGATCATGCACACCACAGGCACGGAAATGGCTTTCCGGCCTGTGATGCTTCCACCCTCTCCTCGATCTTTCACCCACCCTCAACCCTCGTGAAGAGCTGAGGATTGCAGCCGCAAGCCTAACCTGCATTCATCGTCAAGTATCGTACGGACCTCCATGCATTCTGCATCGTGATTTGTCATTCCCCTTCTAGTCTCGGTGAGGCTCTTTGGCCGGCTTCATTACAACAAAAAAATTGCTTAATCACGTCAGGTGCTTGGAGAACAGCTTGTGACACCACATGTCCCAATCGGCACCTCGCCAATGGCGAGGGTGTGGCAGTGCCGGACGCCGGGATTTCCTGCAAAGTAAACACCGGATCAGGTCTGAAACCCTTCCAAGTCTTGAATGGACCTTCAACCCCAAATTTCAGCCTACAGCAGCTGACCAGTATTTTCAATTCTCATCCCTGACTTCGAGACTCGCGTTTAACATGTTCCTACTTCGTGCTGTGCAACCAGCCCCGTAACGAAAACAGAGTCTCCTGGCCTTGCTCGCAGGTGAGTTCGTTCTTACTTCAAGGCAGCTGAACCCATCTGCTTCAAACAAATTTTCAACTGGCTGCACGACTTGCGTGCGGCATGTAATTAATCATTAACCAACCGCCTTCTTCTTACTTGCAATGCGTTCATCAACGAAGTCTCGCATAGCTAGAGTCAGGTCTGAGAAGAGGAAGATGCCGACTGGTAATGCAACGGCTGACCCCGACCCCGAGGGCGTCCATGAAAAGTCCGTGCTGGACCGAGCGCGCAAGAAGTAGTGCCAACTCCTTGCCTGCCTCGAAGCCGAACCGAGCCATGCGCTCTGTTATCCAGTCTGAACCGCCAGTTCGAACCATTGATGCTGAAGGCCGTGCAGGAGTAACCGAGAGAATATTGTGAGTGGTGTCGAGATCCCGCTTCCACGCAGGGATGTGTGCAAATGACGATTCGTGTTCGAGCGTGAGGCATCACAAGGAAAAATTATTCTAACAGCAACCATCTTTTGTAGGAGGTTCTCGAAAGAAACAAGCGGGCGTTTAGAACAAGTTGACCGGGCGTCGTGGAAACTTCCGGGGGGATCGAAGCCCATGCAGGCTTTGCCATAGGCCATCGAGATGATGCAACTCTGGCAACTCTGCGCACCCTCGTGCACTCCGACCTCGATGGTCTTGGCAGCTGTCACTGCTGCTGCCACTGCCGCCGGTGTGGCGAGCGGGAGATTTGTGGCAGTGCTGGGCCCCCCTGGCACGAAGCAAACATTTCAGATGAACGGTCTGTCTCTTGCTTTCAGACATTTGCAGGACACATGCGATTACCGTGAAGATCCGTGAAGCCTTCCCCGGCCGAGGGCTTCTTTGGCGAAGCGGATGGTGTCAGGGGATCGGCCTGAACAAGCGCAGCTAAGAATCGATTTCAACTTAGATGTAGAATTACGATACGAGCGGCTATACAATCATATCCTCCCCGGTGGGGCCTGTCGCGGCGTCTTGGTCAATGCAGAGTCTTTACCTTCTGACCTTGCCAGTCTTTTCGGTGGTCTGAGAACTACACCGGGCACTTCCCGCTCAATCACTCTCGCGAGTTTCAGCTGACTTGGATTAGTTCAGGATTCGAGGCCAGGCCTGTGAGAAGTTGAAGTGACTGGATTGAAAGCAAACTTAACACGATTTGCGCTATATACGCTAATGTGTCAAGATTTCCGCTGGAGAGGCCAGGGAAAGCTACGCGTAATCCGAGTAACCTGAGACCGCACTCTTCCCCAGGCCAGGTACGCGTTGCCCGAGGCCCGTGAAGCCGGAGAGGCTGCAGAGAAGCCCTGATGGGCCAGGGAGAGATGTCAGGCGTGGAGGCTTTGAGCTTTGAGGCGTCTCTAGAGATTCGTTGAGGCTGGGGAACGGTACATGTTCTCAGGCCGTTGATGTGTGGATATGTATGGCACCCTTGCAAAGGTGCCATGCTGCGCATGTCAACTTGGAAACAGCCAGACGCAAACAGTCAAACTAAGTCTAGGAAGATGAGGTGTGTGATGGTGTGTTTGTGTGTGGCAGCGATGCAACTGACAAGCCAGCTTCAGCTTTTTCCTCCAAATCATTGTGCCGGATCTCGTGGTTTTCATCCTGTTCTTTACGGCTTTTGCACGTTGAATCTCGTAGCACACAAGAGTGACTTTTCAGAGACTCCTCTTTAACCGAGCAGTTTGCGAAAGGTTGACGAAAACCGCAATTCGCCGGGGGCTGTTTCCTACAACATGCGAACCACAGAACTCCGAACCGATGGTTCGTACAATTAAGTAGTATATTGCAGGTGGCCCTGGGCCTTGAGGTGTTTATGGCGGCTTTCCGTTCTACAAGCACCACAGCACCCCAAGAATGCGGATCACCTCCAGGTCTGCGTCGCGCTGCTCCAGGGCAGTACGGAAGTCTTCCAAAAAGATCACCTGGGGGCAGCCCCGTAAAGCATGATGCCCAATATAAGGTTGCAGTCAAAGGCGACCTGAAGCCCCGCTAGAGCTGCATGATCAGCTGACGGGAAAGCTATATACTACAATGGCGGATAGCAGCTGCTGCGGTGCCACACCAAAGGCCAGAGTACAAACACGAGGCTTTGAAACTTGCAATGAGCACAGGATGGGGTGATGGGCAACAGATGGCAGAACAATGGGGATTTTGCGATGCCTGACAGTTCCTTCCCGCCAGCCGCGGCACACGACTAACGACAACGTGCGGCTGCCCCAATCGTCGAAACGCTGCACAAAAATCATGTCGGCAATAGAGGCACCCAGTGAGCTAGAGGCACCCGGTGAGCTCTGCTCTTGTCATCATGAGAAGTGTTACGCGAGCAGGTTTGCCGGCTTGCCCAGAAACGATCTGCAGAACAGATTGCTAATTGCACGTTCCGCGTGATCCGTCCCACCTCCCGCCCCTCCTGCGCAATCCATCGGAACCTGGGCTATGGGCGGTCCGAGGCGGTCTGGGGCCCCAGCAAAGCGGTTGAACTTTGGGCATAAACCTTCCACAACCCCACCTCGAGTTGATGTTGCCTAAGGTTGCGCCTGGTCCGTCCCAAATTTTGTGGCGATTTGTGAAAGGTCCCTTAACACAGAAAGGCTGTTGCTAAGCCAGGGCCAGCTCTGGAGCTTGCAGGATTTTACAGGGTCTAGCTGGGTGCGAGTTGCACACTTACATTATCTTATACAAAAAGCGCCAGTTCTGTTTGCCAGAGTCCCTCAGAATCCCTGAAAAAGCCGCTCGGCTCCTGAACTCCCTGGGCCCCGGCAAGTTGGTCACTTGCTGCATCCAGCGAGCGTCGTTCAACCCCTCACTACGCACCTCAGAACTTGAGCACAAAAATCCAGGATGTCACTGTCTAACATCTGTACTGGAATGTCGGGTAAAGATAACCTTCAAGCATCCACCTCCTCATGTCAACCCTCCTGCTAGAACATGACACCCAGAAGTTCGGCAAAAAGAAGCAGGGCATCAAAAAACCAAGCACCCGGCCCCCAAGCTCTCCAGGCCTGCCAATCATATCCAATCTGCGCTCTTTACAAAAGGGGATGGCCAGTTAAAACTGCTTGCAACGCACTCTTCTCTGGGTGAAAGATTTGCAACCTTGCAACCTTTTAGAGTCTACAAGTGGTGGGAGCACCCGCTGCCAGGTCCCTTCTCTGAAGACAGCCATTGTTCGAAGTGTCCTGTCGAGGGCGGCATCACCAGCTCTGCACAAAAAGAACATGTTTGTGCGTTTCATTCCTGCGCAGATGTAGGTTGCGTTCAACACGTGACCTACGAAATGCAGCATGTGTGCAGCCGTTTATTGGCCTAGCCCAGAATGAGTTATGTGAACGAAAGCTCGGACTCGAAGACCATGTGGATGTAGAAGCTGCGTGTCGTGACAGGCTTGCGTATCTGAACAAATGAACCTGCATGCGCAGCTTTTTCTTGCATATGTCATGAGCTCTCCCAAAACATAGTGTCAACCAACCATCATACACCCAGGTGTATTCAGCATTTACAGCAAGTCACACGCCCTCACACACTCAACCAAAGCAGTTGCTGCATTCAACCACACATGACCCCAATCAAACTATCCAGCTGTCCATAAAGCGAAAGGCGTCGCTAGGCCAAAGGCGCTGTGCGGCCAGGGCCCAGCGAACGCGCAGAAGCAGAGCCTGCCAACTGCTCATGTCTAACTTGCTCTCGCAAAGGAGCCATGCCTCTCTTCGTTGTTTCTTGCAGAAAAGCTGGCAAAGAAGTGCCTGAGGGGTAGCCGTCCAGAAAGCCTGCTTCTCCCACGTAGGTCTGAAATCCCTAGTCGGTCACATCCTGGTCTTGCACCCACGACCTGACCTCCCATGCCACAGATTTGAGTTCAATGCTATAAATACATTGTCACCACTGTGCAGTCATGATTTCAAGTTGCTGTGGTTAAAGCAGAGCATAGTCCCCCACGGGACCTTGTCCACTCATTTGGAGAGAAGAAGAGACAAGTTGCACATGATGAGACATGTCCAAGCGCACAGTGAAGAGCACTCGGCAGATTGATCGGGTCAGCTAGACTGCACCATCTACACCTTAATATGTTCTAATCAGTCCACGGCCCACGTCTAGCGACCCTGCCCCCCGAATTTCAGACCCGTTATAAGCTGAGAAAGCCCAGCCCAAAGCACCTTGGTAGCCCAATCTTCAAACTCGTCCATCTGCATGAAGACTTTCGACACGGCCAAACGGTTCCAGTGTCTGCGCATCTCGAACCGAGAATGTTCTAGCTACCAAACCGGAGAAGCTTCTGGCTGGAGGAGGAGCTTCTGGGAAACTGCAGCAATAGCTATTCTTGCTGGGGCAACTCGCAGGACACTATAGTATGATGTGGTCCCATCATTGGAGGAAGGACAGACTACTGGATTTGAAATGGTGCAGACTGCGCCCAATGCGTAATCAGGCGTAATCATAATCTACTTGAGGCCTCGGCAAGGCAGACACACGCAGACACACACACGCACACACATCCTCAATCATCGGATCGTGAAGAGCCCGGAGTCTTGACAATGAGGATCGCAAAGTGCCACGTTGCTTGGCCTAAAGATTCACATATTCGACAAGCTGCTCAAGACCTGAACAGCAAATACTTGTTGGATTTAAGTCGAGCAGTTCCGGGATTTTTAGACTTCAGATCGTGGCCTGTGAGCTCGGCGGCGGCACGCACGAACATCTAGCCACCAGGGGAGGCGGTCCTGTGTTCAACTCAGGTCAAGAAGTCTGAAATGGTTTCAGTAGCTAGCCAGGGCCTGCGTCGAGATCTTCAGCTGCGGATCATGGTCGAACATGTCTGAATCGCACTCTACAAGTCTCAAAGCCTGAACCAGGTCCTGCGTTCGGGTGAGCTGCATTGAGCGAAGCAGCACGTTGACTTCCCTTGCCTGCCCGTAGATGCGCAGATTTGGGCAGGGGTCTGGCCCTCAAGACCCCCAGCCATCCCAGTCCCACTCTTCAACATTTCACAACGTCCTGACAGATCCTGCGCTTCTCTACCTAGTGCACCGTGGGCTTTCGTGCGACGACCACCTCCGCTGCTCTAATGCGCTGGCAGTCGAAACGAATGGCCATGATGCCACGAAACGTACCCTGAACCTCGCCTGAAACCGCCTTAGATCCAAGTGTTCGACATAGCTGGTTAGACCAGCACAAGTCTCTTGGCTCTTGACCAAATTCTCCCTGAAGCCTGCAGCCTTTCCCGAAATCCTACATACGGCCAAGAAGAACCGTGGACCGAAAAGCATTCAGGGAAGGGGTGAGCCCTATTCTCATTAGCCCAACTGTTAAGGTAAGGCTGTTACGGGCAACGGTTTTGTGTTGAATTCGCCCACACAAGGAAAAACGACGCAACAAAAACCACAAACTTTAGGTACAGTGGAAACCCACGTTTTTGCAACGTGAAACCACGAAAACATCGGCATGCGCAGTGTTTTCTGCCTGCGAACCACCAGCAAAACGAGACACGAAAAAAAGGCGCGCAGAATCGTCGAAAATACCGCGCCTGCCATGCTTACCACAAATCGACCTCTGAAACTTGCACTTTTAATGGGCTAAAACCACGTTTAAAATCTTGCTCCCGTTGTGGCAAACCGCTTAAGCGTGAAAAAAACGCACGAAGCTTAACGGTTAACGCCCCGTGGGGTTGTTTGTGATGAGGCCTGGAAGTCCTCCGCACTGTTCAAGAAGCGCAGAAGCTGCTCTGCTGCCTCCGCTCTGCCCGAATGTCAAACAAAAACATGTCCTAGAACCCATGGAGAAACCAGGCAGGCTGTGAAGAAGACGTAGGCAGGAAATTGCCTGGGAGGAATAATGAATTGTCAGCAACTGGCCATTGGAGTTTGTGGCCGAAGTGGCCAGGGCAGCACTTGCTCCAACTTGCGTGTGTCAGGATGTGTCAGGTACTGCTGGTGTCATGGAAAACCAGAATCCCGACTGGAACTGGTCCAAGTCCATGACACACATTGCGCATCAATGACAACTTACCGAGCACAAATCTCATCCTGGTGATGATGCTAGTGACTGATTTGCGCGCTTGCTGAGTAAAAGCCGGACAAGCATGCACAGAACGCCCTTTCAACTCAGGCACCCTGAGCAAAAAGCGTCCCCACCCTAAACTCTCTCATGCATGTGCAGGTGCCTGAAGCTGAAACCCCAGCTCTGCACCTTGAAGTCGGGTCGCGTTATCCATGCTATCCCAGTTCTCAAGGACTAAATTTACTGCACACAGCTGGGCCCTTAAGCTCTTGCATGTCTCTCTATATCTTCAACGGCTTTCACACATGTGAGATGCTGCTGGAGAAGGACGCGTTGGCATGTGTCGCTGTTGGCATTGGCAGAATTGGCAAACCCATCAGTGGGTATGCTCTTAGCATTCATGTCACCATGTCTTCACTGCAGATCGACCAGGTGCCACACTCTCCCGGACTGGCCCGACAAAGTCCAGCAGCGATTCATTCACAGACTCTTTGCACCCGATACACCTCAGGGCAAACAGTTGCCCGGCCCGTCGGAAGAATGACCCACGCAGCCACAGGAATCAACCTCACTCGAGCGAAACTTCGAGAGGCCCAATGAGTACAGACTGCGGTCACTGGTGTCGCCGATGGCGACATTACATTCTTTGACAAGATTCTGAAGCATGCACACTGTAACAGGCGATGGTTTCTGTGCCTCGACAGTTGCAAAGCCTCGACCTTAAGTGGCTTTACAAACGACCCAAGCGCCCTCTGGCACCTCAAAGCCAAACAGCAGTCCTGCAGCCAACTCTGGCCAGCCAGGAGGTGCCTCGGTGCCAAAGGCACATGGACATCATGACTGGCCTGACGGTCTACGACGATAGCGTAGGTCTTTCCATTTCCAGTGTGCGGCTGAGCTTTCAATGCTGCTTAGTGCGGCTCCGCCCCGCCCCCTCTCCCACATAGGTAACCCAATTTGTTTTCGGGAGTCTCTGGCAGCTACGGTCGACATTGCGTGTCGCGCTTTCGGGCTTTTAAACGGCCATCTCTCCAAGTTTGTGGATGATGCCCGAAGATTCCGTGGGATCATGTCAATGTGATCCTGCTCAGTATAATTTCGGAAATTTTACCACAATTCTGCGGGGTCAGAGTAATCAGCATTTATCATGAGGATCATTAGGACCTCCAGGGCCCGAAAACCTTGCGCTTCTAGCCTGAGAAACGTTGACACGAGCAGGCGGACAGCGCGTCGCCGCGAGGCACGACAGCTGAAACAAACAACTCTAAACTGTGGTAAAGCCCTGTGCCAGCCCTTTCGCTGCCCTGCGAAAACCTTGAACCGCGGCATTTGTCCATCCTTTTGGGGCCCGTGCAGGGCACCACGGAGGTGCTCCGCCTCTGTGAGGCCCAAGGCTACGAAGAACCGCCCCTCACAGGGTTGCGACATGAGGGGTCGGGGCAAGGTGCAGAAGCAGAAATATTTCAAGGTCGCGATTGCACATTCTGGCATGATGTGGCCTCCTGCATACGAAAGAAGTCCTGCGTCCCCAAAGCCCGTTCAAGCTCGGCCAGGGTCACTCGGCCTGAAGGAAGGGACGCTTGCAGGAAACACAGCTTGCAGGAAACACAGCTGCATACATCTGATTATCAGAATTGTCAAAATACTTGCGTCATGTCAGTCTGCTGGTCGTTGCTTTGTTTGGATTCGCCCCAGCCCAGGCTTGAGGCCTGCCCGAATGGAGTAGCCTGTGCTGTGGGGCTCCACAGTGCAACTGTGGATATATCAACAATGATGCCTTCGGCCCAGGCCCCAAGTCCCGGCAGCGCAAGCAAACATTAGCCCCCAGTCTTCCTTGTGCGTGTCCAACCTGCTGCGACGCAACATTGGTGAACAAGTCCGATAGCCATTCGCAAGCGCTTTCCACATGCCAGCTCCAGCCCATTGCAAGCATTCAGAGACCCTCCCCCAAGGCAGCAAGCGTTGGCTGTCGAAGGTGTTCCAGCACGACTCGTCGATTTCGAAGGCGTTCTATCGATATCCAAGGTTGACATCCGACCAATTTTGTTCCATGCGAGGGCTGCCGATCCAATCAAAAGCTTCAGAGTTTCCTGGAAAACCCGAAACTTTCAAGCCATCCGCTATCGAGGGCCATTTGAAATCCTGTACGACATGCAGATGACCCAGCTGCAGTGTGCCCAAGTAAAGCTCTTCTCTAGGAGTGTTTTCCTACACGGAGCCTGAGAGAGCATCCTGAGTTCGACAAGTTGTACAAACCCTGCAGACGTGGTTCATATTGGATCATGTCATTGTTGGCTTTTCCGGCTTTGCCAGGCCAGCGAATTGTTGATCGGAGCCCCTTTGCTTAGACTCAAACCCCACAGTCTCTGAGACAGCGAATGGCGAATGCTGCAGGTGCTTCCAGCTCTTCGGCCACAAGACCAAGCCCAGGGCTGCCTGTGGGCATTCGCGCCTCAGCGCAAGAACAAACGCTGCAAGTCTAGCCAACAAAAACAAGCTAGCCAAGAAGCACACAAGCAAATACGTTCCCCACTTCCAAAACACAAGGCTCGCCGCGAATCTACCCCAGATCAACAGATGTTCTATGACGAGCCAACAAGCAGAAAAATGAGCCCGCATGACTCTCCACCATTCTCCACCACAGTGGGCGCAATCAAAAGTCATGAAGGTTCTCTACATTACCCTGTGCGATGGCAATAAGATGGTGCAAGCATGGGGTTGCTACGATTGAAGCGCTGACATTGTCAGTCGCCTTTAAAACCACTCTCAGGTTCTCATCCCTCAACTCCCTCAACTCCCTCAACTCCCTCGACCCACAAAAGCGTCCAGGAACCAGGGCCATGACGATGTAAGCCTCACCCTCGTTGGTAAGGTCAAGCACTTCGCAAAGGGCCCGCACCTGGCAGGTCAAAGAACTTCACTAGGAACTATGTGACTTTTGTGGGTTCGGAAGGGTGTGGGGACGCCTCGCAGTGCTGTTGTGTCAGAAGAGGCTCATTAAAGCCTTCAATCCTGGACCATATACCCCCCCTTTCTCTTGTATACGGTGCAATGCTGGCCGCATCGAGAAGCATGTCCGTTCTGATGCCGACACATCCATGGCCCAGCATGATGAAGTTGCCCCAGCACTCTTTTCGAACCAATACAGGCCCACTCCGCCTCTTCTTGGCCGAAGCCCGCAGAGCCTCGATCAATTTATGCAGCTGAGCCGCTTGTATAGCTCAGGAAGGCTCAGAATGCTCGAGAGGTTGAGAACGGGGCTCCGGCTAAGACTAAGAAGACTAAGTAAGACACACGGCACAACGTCTCCAACAATGAAACAGGTACTCAAGTACTCAGCACTAGTACTGTAGCATCCTGAATGCTTGCCCGCGCATAAACTACCAGCTTCCAGGTGCCGATCCTTTGTGCCCAACTCGTTTTCTTCCGGCTGCTGTCTGAAGATGTGCGGAAGTCAAAATTACATTCGAACTGGTGTTGCATTGGGACGGCCCCTATTGCCAAAAGCAGTTTCTATTCTTGAGCTCCTGTCCCCCACTGTTTGGTTTGATCAGCACCCACATGGCACTGTAGCATCGCAAGCGTGTCCTAAAATTGCAACCAAATGAATCAGTTAAGTCTTGTAGTTTTGAACTCGAGAAACCCAGAAGCAGCTCTGACCCCCATGGCTGAGTCGCGGGCAATCCTCTCGGCTGCCGCTGCATAACTCCAATGCCTCCCCTGGCAAGGAGAGGTCCTAAACCTGGTAAGATTAGTAAGATGGCACTTAAATGAGCTTTTGCTTGCACCGGCTCCTAAGGTTGACTCGACGATTCAAGCGATTAGTCTTAGGGACACAAGCTTTTGTGAAGATCTTCCCTCACCGGCAGGTATTTCCTCGCCATCCCAAGCTCGGCGCCCGGCTTAAGCGGAAGCGTTGCTCTTGCGACAGGGCCGACGGAGACACCTTGGTACAACTTGGTACCCGTCATTATACTGTCATTACCCATCCTCCTTGTGCTGCAGACTTCTCGTCGAGAAATTACATTGCAACGTATCATTACGTCCTGTCGGTTCCAAAGGTCTCCAGTCTCCAGGAGCTGTCATGAAAGAATGCGGCGATGTGAGACCGGAACATGTGCTACAGCAACTCCTACGCCATTGGCTTGAAACGCCCACTGCTTCACGACTGTTCTTGGAGCGACATGACCGGTTACGATCAATCACGCTTGGGCCTTGCTTACGCGAAAGCATGGTGTGGCTTCTTTGTTGATACGAATCATGGACAGTCTGGCTTGAAGAAGACAACAGAGGCCTTCAGAACCCGGGCCACCGGCAGTGAAACGCTTCAGTCGTCCAGCGGAAGGAACCTGCTACAAATGATTTCATGTTTCCGATCTGTTTGCTCTGAGCTCATGAACTCTGAGAAGAAGCTGCTTCCGGCTTGGCGACAAAGCAATACAAAGTACGCTGCCGCTGGGCTGGTGGCCCACTCCAGGAAGCAAGCCACGTTTCGAAGCCTGGCCAACTAGTCCCTTTTTCGACTCCGTTCTTGAGGACCCGATGCCTCTAACGTCTCAACATGGACATGTTGTTTCCGTTCGCTTCAGCCTGCAGCCCATAAATGCCTACACGTGAACATCCACGACGTGTCCCTATAAGTGCCCGAAGAGTCCTAAACTGTCCTAAACCGAAGCTCGAGTCCTATCATGCGCCTCTGAGCATGGCCCTCGGCCAAACACATTGGGATCTTAGGGGCCAGACCGCAGTGGCTTCCGCATCTCAGTTGGAGCTTCTAGCTGCTTTTAGCCACTTAGGGCATCTGCTCCCAGGTGCATGTCATGCGAGGCTGGGTCAGTGAGCGTGGTGCAACATTCAGCCAGGCAGTTGCAGCTCTGCTTCTGCATGCCCCCACTAGACAGCAGCCTCCGAACAGAAGTCAGACGCCAACTTCTGCGGTAGTGGTTCTCGCTGATCATGACCTGGAGTCTGGGAGTACGTAGTCCCAAGAAATGGCAGGTTCTTCGCAGAAAGTAACTCGCAGTCTTCTTTCAGCCTAAAGTTTCGGGACACGAGCCTGGTAGCCTCAAGCCGGCACATGTTCAAGCAGCAGGTCCGTCCATACCAGTGGGACTGTCGAGCTGCTTGTCTAGGAAGACGTTGACAAAATTTGACAAATTTCCCGAGCACAGAACCCCAAGCCTGAACCAAAGCAGGACCTGAACCAACTTCCAGCGCTAACCTATGCATGTGGTCGCAAGACACATGCATCGTCCGTGCTTTTCGGGACAGTAGTCGCTTGGGAGCCAGCAAAGCCAGGCAATCCCTCCAAAGCAGGGCTGGACTCATTGAGGATCCTGGCTTGGGCGGGCAAGCGAGAGGGGGAAGGAGGCAACAGGCCGGGTGAAGGAGAGGTCGGATCTATGCCGAACCCAAAGCGGTTTGCTCGCCAAAATGCATGAAAGGCCCGAAACCCAGCTCAAGCTTGGTTACTTCAGAAGAGGTAGCTTCGCAATTCAAGGTCCTCCTACATTGGTCATGCAAGCTCCGGCGTGGAACACTGCAGTTGAAGCCTTCCCGTCGGAAGCTATCGGAAAGAATAGGGCAAGGCAAGAGTACAAGCCGCGCTCTGGGTTAAGAGTGAAGAGAGTTTGCTCGAGGAAGGAAGGTCTTTGATGACAGTGAGCCTGATGAGCAAGCAAGCAAGGTCTTGCCAGCAGTGATCAAGGAGCTCGACTGACGGTTGTCATCTCCAGACATCTCCTTTCGTTATCAAAGCAACTCGTGGGAAGGAACACAAAATTTAAAATACTTGCCTAGTTGAAAATCAGCAGGCCTTCCGCAGGCCCTTGCGTCTCAATCCCCCAAAACCGGAGCATGGCTGGCCCCTTGTTGACCGCGAAGTCCGCAAGTGGGTAGAAAGGAAGGGCAGCTGACCTCGTTACGCACATCCCTAAACTCTAGGTCCGTTTGTTGCAACAGGTCTCTTGCAGCCAGTCGGGAAAGTTGTGCTTCGGCTTGGAAATTGGCATGTCAAGGCTTTTGGGCCCGGGCTAGCGGCTAGCCTGCTCATTTAATCTTCGTCCATTTTAGTTCTGAGACTCGATGCCCGAAGTCTGGGTGAACACGTTTGTCGGACAACCACATTGCACCGAAATTGAAAAGCAAGATGAGGCCGGCACTTCCCGACGAGCCCTCGCACGGGCCAAGGCGTGGCCTTCCCGGAAACAGAATCCAAACCCTCGGTCCTCAGCCTTGCTAGGACCTCCTCGGACCGGCACCGTTTTTCGCCCAATCATGTCTTTGCTTCTTTAGGTTCTCACAAACCCACAATCTCCGTTCAATCTCCACCTCCAAGACTCCTTCCGTCTGCACAAGCTCTGCCAACCGACCCGACAATGTTTACCGTTGTTTTTGCCCCCCTCCCTTCCTCGCCTCCTCGGACTCCTTGGCATACCTTAGCTGGCCAATGCTGGCCAGTACGCCAAAAAATATTAAAGTCGAAGCTCGAAGCTGCAACCCCTGGGACAACAAAAAGCAGTCTAGCCAGTCTAACAACCGAAGAAAAAGCGGATTCTAGTGGCCGACGTTGGTGCTTCTGCGGCGCCGGTGCCTCCGGAAGTCGGTCCAGCTCCTCCTCCTGCTCGGCCTGGCTACGCACTCGGTTGAGCCAACAAGTTGCATGGGTTGCTACTGCACCGGAATTGTTTTTTGTTAGTGTTTTGGATCATTTCGTCATTATGGCGCGTGGCTTTGGAACTGAAACAGACGCATTTCTATGCCCTGAACAGAAAAAATCACCGACAGGCCTCCTGCTCATGGTCCTGGCATGACAAAGGTTTGGGGCCATGAATGGACGATTCAACGGCATCAAAGGTACGCATGCGCATATCAGACACTACGGGGCTGCTGAAGCCGAGCGCAAAAGGGCGTAGATCAACCCAAGCCATGTGTCCTAATTTGCAGCCACGAGACTTGTGAGCCTGGCGCTCGAGGAGTGGCATGGGTGTCCAAAACAGCGACGTCCAGACTTATCGTTGACGGATGTTGATATTATGTGATGTGATAGGGCAGCTTCCATCATTTTGCACCAATCTCCTCCTCCACTTCTTCTTCGTGCTCTTGCTCTTGTTCTTGCACTTGCTCCTGGGCGGCCACATTGACATAGATGAAGTGGTGGCCAGGACGAACTGCGTAGTTGTCTCTGACAAAGAAAATCAGAGGTGTGCTGATCGCTGTGTCCTCTATGATGTTTAAGACACGCCTCGGACTCTTGGCACATGCGTTTCAGCAAAGTATTCGTGTTCTGATTCTGTCAGTCCTGAACAACAGTGAAACGACATCTTAACGTTCACCAACACACACTCACACACGCACACACACTCTCTCTCACACACACACATCCCAAACCCGAAATTGTGAGGCCCTCACTCGGCTGAGCGCATGGTCGGCATCCTCCTTCTGCACGGGCCGCAGCGCAAGATTGCACAAACAGATTTCTTGGGGGCCCTTCCTGCCACCTCTAAGGACAGCCCAATTTTAGTTGCTAGCGATTGTTACGGTAAGGCTCTCTCAGTCAAGGTTTCGGCTGACGACATGAAGACCCAAGTCCAGTCCTCCCAGGGCGCGTGGGATGCTTCGAACCTTGGGCCCGAAGATGCCCTGATGCCCTGTGATCCAAGCCTTTGAAAAGACCATCAAAGGAGCCCTGAAAGACCCTCTGCATCCATCGAAGCTGAAAACACTCAACCGGCTCAATGAGCAAATCCAGGTGAAGTCTCGGCACTCAACCCTGCTTGCAGTCGCATATTTGTCCCAACTTTCGACTTTTTGGCTAGAGCTGTCAGGAGCTTTCTCGCCGTATGTTTGCGCTCTTTGGTGCCGCTGGATGGGAATCTGTCCTGCAGCAGCTGCAACTTGAGAAGCACATTCTGCTTGACCGCTTGCATGCGAGATTGCAAAGCTCCAGATGATCAGGAAGTGGGATCGCACTGTCGTACAGTAAGAACCCATGGAGTCCCTCTTCGAGCCGGCAAACTTGTGAGTAGTTCTGTTCTGTTAGGCCCCGTTAAACTGTTAGGCTGTCTGCTTGCACAGCTACGAAGAACAATAAGATCAAGAAGGACAGAAGTGCCAACACGTCAGCGCAACACGATTGAAAGACGCTCAAACAGCAGGACACCACAAAGCATGCGCCGCAGACACCATGATGATACGCGAATGCACACTCAAAATTCTGCAGATCTGCTCCAAAGCTATGATCTGAGTAAACCTTCAACATGAGTTGCTGCCCCCCTGCTCAGTATACCTCAGCACTGAACAAGCATGTTCAGGCATTCAAACCATTTTTGGTGGAGGTGTCTGTTCTCAAGTAGTACTCACCGCAAAACTTTCAACAGGCACCTGCCCGAGGAGACATAGCCACCACGGATCACCCAATCCACCACCCTCAGCATCTTCAAACCCCAATAGATGCCTCGGGCTCTCGAGCTGGAGCCTTCTGGCACGCTCCTCCTTGGTGGACTTTACTTCCGCACTACGGTTCTCACTCCCTGGTGGACTACTGGATCTGGCAGGAAGGCGTGACCAACACACTTTGTTTCCCAGTTGGTTAGCGTGTTGAGACACCGCCACTACAGAATACTCTACAGCGACTCTATCCAGTATACTCCAACTGCAAACCGAGGAACGGCAACGTACCGGTCTTTGCGCGCATACCATCTTGACAGGCCCTGCGCCTGTAACAAAGCTTCTTGAAATGTTCGGCATCCAAAAGCCCAGGGGCGCTGCAGAATTCGGGGTTGTGGGAACTGGAACTGGCTTGGGCAGGCTTCCTTAGGTTGTTCCTGCCATGCCTGGAGGCCCGTGGTGCTCTCGAAAAACGACTCATGGTTCGACGTCACCATCGTGTGGACCGCGCGAATCTCATCTACACTCCTCAGGTTTCCAAGAGCATGGGTTTTTGGCGCAAGGCAGCTAGCTTCCGGCTGCGGGCTCAACAAGCCTCCTGCCCCGTCGCTTGGCAATTCATGTCGAACTTGAAGCATACATGAAGCCATGCCAGAGTAGGCTCCCCAAAACAACCCAGAAGAACCTATTCACATGTTCAGGTCGAAGGTAACAATCCTCTGATACGACGCCGAGGGCAACATTTGAAGCTACATCGTGCACGAAAGAGTGGGATGCTGTGATTGGAAGAAACTCTGCTGCACTCTGCTGCACCCACCGCACCCAACCTTGAACCTGTGACATCAAAGCGACAGGTAGTGGAAAGTCAATGGTGGCGGATAGGGCGAAAGCAGGGCCTGCTGAAGCCTGCGGCGTAGCACGTTTCAGTGGCTTAGGCGCTTCAAGACGGTTCTGCCTCCATGCTTCGACATCTGCTTCTCACAAACACCGAACAGTACGAAAGGCCGATTCCCGAAAACAAACGTGCAGCCTATGTCCGCTCCTCCTGCTCTTGTGGATTGCTCAGGGTTACAGCAGGATCTGTTGAACAAGGCAGCGTGGAGAAGGCAAGTTGCCTGGACAAATGACAAGACGACCTTAGGGGTTCGAGCTTCGGGGTAGGACCCTGGAACCTTGAAATGCAGAAAAGGCAAACAACAACAAACACCAGCTCAAGAACAATTGCTCAACAACAACAGCCCAACGCCACAGTTCGACGACAACTGTTCCCAAGAGTTGAAGAACAGCTCAGCCCGATAACAAAAGTGGAGAACAAAGAGAAAGACCAAGAGAATGAACATGCAAAAAAGCACACGCTTACCCTAAGCCAATGCTAGACGTCTTCAGAACATATGGCGTTTGCAAGGCGGGCACTGGGGTGCTGACTCTTCGGCGTCCAAATGCCACCCATGCAGGCCAGGCAAATCCTTTCAGGTGTATATGAGGATTCGAGAGGGTGAAAAGTTTTATAGGTTCAAGCAGTTGAAGATGTGGGCTAGCGGCTGGATGTAACTTGAAGTACTAGCTACAAGTACAAATAGACTCTTTACTGTACAGCCTCAAGTTTACAGCGAAGAAGCTAATTAGCGTGTCACACATCACACGTGCTCGAGCATGGGTGGACTCATATTCCAACAGCTGTCCAGGTTGTCCATCACATTCATTCCCTCGTTGTTTCGAACATCCGTGCGTATTCCTTCATATGTCCTCCCCATTGTACACGAGACTAAACGCAGGTCTGATCATTAACGTTTGAGTCCGCACGGGTCTCCGTCGAAGCCCCTCATGATCTTATGGGTGGGATCCAGGTGTTCTGTTGTTTTCGCCTCGAGTCCTCGAGTCTGTCGCAGGCCGTCCACTCATGCTGTGAAATGCTCTTGGCTGATGCCAGCGTGGCTCTGCAACTTCCCTCAAGATCTTCTCTCTAGGCCAAGGCGCATGTACGGGAACATGGTGTGCTGCCGCAACTCGGCAGTTCGACACGTCGCCCCACATGCCGCAGGCCTTGGCCTGCGCAGCACGATGGGACGTTCAGAAGTTTTGGGCTGGTCATTTAAGCTTGTCGGAGCTTTTAGGAATTGTTAATTTCGGCTTCTCTGGGTACCGGTCTGGATGAATCTGGCTTGACCCTGAGAGCTTTGGTTGCTTAACGTACCGCAGGCAATCTCCGCTCGTGCGGCCTGCGCTCCTCTGGTCTACATCGCCGTCCAAGCTGGCTTGCATCGCACTGCAGAACTCCAAGCTGTTCCGATGTTGTGAGGTGGAACCGGCATCTATTTGAGAGGCTTCCTTGATCTTGCTCGTATAATGCTTCGCTGCTTGCTGTATGCTGCTTTGACACCGAGACACGCCTACTTCATGCATGAGCTGGCCTCCCGCAAAGATTCCTTCATGTAGGACGCTCGCCCGTGTCCAACCATCCTCAGCGAAGGCAGAGCGGCAGAGCTGAAAACTCGGAACCTAATAAGTTTCTCATAGTTTCTCGCCAGCTCGCAAGGATGCAGTCAAGCTGCTTTTCCAAAGCGGCGCGGCTAAAGATCTGACCTCCGCCTTACAGAGCCGCTGGGCTGCGCACTCGATTCATTCCCGTGGACTTAGCAATGCGACGTGGAGGGCACGATAACTTCCTCAGCGAAACCCTACCCTTTACTTGGACGGTGGGACACAGGTTGGCAAAGCAATTCAGTCACTCTAATAGTCTCAGAATCCCTCGCACCGGAATATCTTTGTGCAACTGCATTTGGCTCCCAACGCCTCCGCAAAGGCCACCAGCAGAACATCGCCCGCAGCCACGGATGCCCAGGACCTGTGAAAAGGAGAACCCATTCCGGATGGTAATCTTGGGGAGGCCTCGAATCCAACAGAATCCAATAGAATGGGGGCCTCGGCAAAAGTTGCAGTTCTGGAGCCGAAGGCATGAACAAGTGGCCGGTTGCAGACTTAAGCTTCGAGACCCTACAGACCTCCAAGAAGTTTTTGAATACTTACTACGAAGGAGGGGGGGGGGGTTGTGGTTTGCTAAGAGCCTTGACCAGCCTAGGGTGTAGCCCAAGTCGCCAAGACTAGGATGTTTTGGGCAAGCTAACTAGTGGTATTTTGCATTCAGGCGGAAAGCCCGTCATTTGGATTTTCTCCATGTTTTCTCGTACTACGGAAGTCGGAAGTCTCGGCTGCTGCCACCTCCGGAGTGGAAGCTCTCCGCGCCGCCAGCGCCGCCTTGCCAGGTACGCGGCCTATAGTGAGACAACTTACATAGGAAGACGGCTGCACTCAACCCATCTCCCCATGCCCCTGCAGAGCCTCAACGTTCTGGGGCAAGGCATAGTTGTCCTTGTGTGACAAGCTACAAACCATTCCTCGCCTGCTGGAGAGACACGACATGCCCTGGCACACATTGCCACTTCCCGCAAATCACGCATACTACTCCCGCCAGGCCAAGCCTAAATTGAGTTCGTCAGCAAGGGAAGCATTTGGGAAGGAACTTAGGTCAGAACTCCACATTCACCACTGGTACATACTTCGCCCTCGCACCCCGACTATTCAGGACTGCTGAATCCAACCAAGCATCTGTGCCCAGGAGCATGACCTGCGCAACAGCGGGTCTATTCAAAGAGTCTATTCCATTTCACAAACCGATATAGCAAATCCAAAACGGCTGAACTCCAACGACCGCCCTGCAGCTCCATCGCAAAAAACCTCGCCAAACCCTGAACCACGATACGCCCAAAACAATTTATAGCTACATCTTTTTTTAAGTTCCTGCAGAACTGGGGAGGAGCCAAAGAAGCTCGTGCTTAGCTGAGCAAACCTCGGAAAGCACCGGAACTTGCTCGCATCAGAAACAAGTGCGATACGTGTTGTCAAGATAACTCCTGCAAACCAACCTTTTTACCTTGTGGACCTGCTCAACAAAGCATGATCGCCCGGTCAACTTCTTCTACACAGCCACAAAATATCCAAAATGGGTAGCACTCCAAGTGAAGGTCTACGTCGGATTCCTTGAGCACGCTGTCTACGGTCTGCCTCCTCATGCACACCCGAACTGCCGGCACCTAAAACAACTGTTGAAGATCATACACGGTCTCACCCGGTAATGGACAAGTTGCCCAGTCGAATCCTTTCTGCCAGGCGTTTGCAAGCGCTGTGAAGTCCTGCGCTCCGAGCGTTCTTTGGTGAAGACCCCCCGCGAGGTAGCTTCAGCGAGCCAAAAGGGTGCATGTTCAACTACTCATCTATGAGGCCATCCAGGACCCACTTGCAAGGTGCGGGGGCGGGGGGCCCCCGGAAATTCAAGTGGCTTCTGAGGATCCATGGTCATGTCCAAGTTGGGCCGTGCTCTCCGACGTATCTCGTTTAACAAAGCATCAATTCACCAAGTTGTGGGTTTTCTTGTTATACAAGCTTGGAGATGAACATAGACAAGGAGGAGAAGAGATACCTGTGCGTTTCAGGTCCGAGGCTGTAGGCTTCTTTCCCACGCAATTTCAGTGTTCAGACGAATGGGGACAGTGGACGCAGATCCTTGCAGGCGCCCCCGGAGTGCGTGTCGGGACAGGTGGACTTGTCCCAGAGCCTCAGGGAACTTTTGGATCTCAAACGAGCCCTGTTTGGGCACCCCGTCCTCAAGAACAGGCAAACACACTGTATCTCTCAACCGGACGGAGCATGCTGCGAAAAGCTCTAATGAACAGGATACTGGAGACTCTTGCTCGGTTTTCGGCAAGAATCATCTGCAAGCGCTTTGTTGGTTCAGGCTTGGAGTTCAGACGAGGCGCACCCCATGCATCTCCCAGTTCTTCGGCTGGTTCATGCCGATCACCTGGCCATTGAGCCAAGAACCCCTAGCTCCAGTGCGAGCCCTCTGTGCCGTAAGCCGTAAGGTCCTGCAAGTTGACCCATATTAAGTGAGCCCACTTCTCTGCTTCAGTTTTGAGTTTTGAGCCCACTTCTCCGCTTCAGTTTGGCATGTTACATAAATCTCATCGGCCAGAAAGGCTTTGCTACGGAGATAAATCTCCCCACCTGCAGTTGCCCTGGCGGCACCACCGAGGCCCAGGTCTCAGCAGCGGCACGCACTGCCGCGAGATTGTGCCTGGGCTCCAATTTGTACACGGTCATTGCGTTCTCATGTGGTTTTCATCGAGAGCTTGGGCGCGCAGGAAATCGCCTGATTGTCAGGTGCTGCTTTACAACCTGCATGCCAGTGCTCATATATAGGTCGCCAAACGTTATTCCGAAGGCAAGGTACGCGGCTGTCTGGATGCTGTAGAGGATGTGGACTCCCTCCCCGCCAACCAATTCCACTGAAGGGTCGGCATCCCTAACATCGTCATCTGGCTCCTCGTACGCTGCAGGAGCGGATGCGTTCAGATGCATTCGGGGTTTGGGCATGCAAATGATGCTCAAACACGGTGTCGGAGCTGTTTATGGCACAGCGATCAGAATGGACATAGGGAGTGTCAGGCCCATACTCAGAACTGCAAAACAATGCAATATTGCTTTCTGAAGGGCGTCGGCATCAACTTGCAGATCATCCTGATCATCCTGATCACAGGCAGGGTCTGGCCTTGACTGCACCTTTGCTTCTGATCTTCCTGAACACCTGCCTGGCTTTCCCGCACGATTGCCCATGCGATAGGCAATGGCAGCAGAAAGGACCAAAGACGAAATAAATACCTCGAGCTGTTGAGCAAAGCGGTCTCGATTCTCTGGATGTGTGGTAGTTGAGGGCTTTAGGGACTTTAGGGCTTTGAAAAGAAAAGGGGGGTCAGGCAGGAGAGGAGGAGGGCCGGTGGCTAAAGACGAGGCCAGGGACGCGCTTGCAGGTGACAATGTGGTTACAACCCCCCTTCCTTCTTTCAGCTACATGATTTTCTCATCTACTTTCGACACAAGCGCATTCTACATTCCAGGCGGTTTTAAAGGTTCGCGGCTGGCTTTCATTTCGGCCGCTTCCTCCCGGCCCTATCCTCCCTGAACTTACGCGGCATCCGAGGAGCATGTAATCACCCAAGCGGGGTGAAAGGTCTCCTGGACTTAGGCCTCAGGCATCGAGCAGGCGAATGACTTGAACGGAGAATGCCGGTCGATTCGAAAACCGCTGTTCAGGGCACTCCTCAAAGCTACTGAGCTGCTGCACCTTACGGTGCTTTGGGAGTCCCAAACCATGATCTTGGCCGACTCGTGGCACCTCTTTTGAGCCCCAACCCCTTTGCATCAGTTTCAAAAGGGAGATTCGAAAGAGCAGTTGGAGTGATAAGGGGAGACTGTTTGTTGCTCGTTTTTTGAGGAGGCTTGGCCTGATTCAGCATGGTCGAAGCAAGACCCCTTTCAAAATCTCAACCCTCTGTAACATCCCACAGCGACGCACCTCCATGAATACGCGATGCTTTCACCTAGCTTTTATGGCCCCATGGACACATGGTAGCTGCATGCTACGAAAGACCACGGCGGCTGCAACCGAGCTGCAACTTCCGGTGTCGGAAGTACATGCTTCTGCATGGTGCTTGCTTGAGCCAGATCCAGCAAACTTGAATTCTCCTGCATAAAGCAGGCTTGAGGGGACCCTCTTCTCGAACAGATTTCGAGTCTGCCTCCTCGACACATCCTGCCCAATTGACACAGGCCAGAAAGCATGCGAATTTAGCAAGGGCCACACTCTGGTGCCTTTCGCGCCGCTACTTTCAACTCGCACCCCTGAAATCCGATGATCCCACCTGATGGCCACTTCCGGGGAGGCGGAGGGGGGGGGGGGAACAAAGGCCAAGTTACATCGGTTAGCGTAGCACCTCGGGACACAGCACGAGCACAGGGCCGCTGAGATGCCAACTGCTTCAGAATCCCCTCCGCCTCGGCACGCGCCTGACGCCAGCTTGAAACGAAAGCTCTCGGGTGCACTCAGCTGCACCTTCTCACCTTCTCACCTGCACTCCGAAATCTCTAAGAACCCGACTAGAACGTGCCTTTCTGGGCATTAGAGTATGATGGCGCAAACACTAACATAAACACCATCAAAATCGAATTGGACTGCTAGTTGGTTCCTCCCAGGCCCGACTCTTACACAGATGGCAACTCTCACTCAGTGCCTGGTCGCGCGCAGCTTCAGAGCTCCACACCTGCAACGTTTTCTCCCTTACAGCCCTGCAAACATTCTAAGGAGCTGTTAGACTTAGAGTTGCCGGCATTCGTGTGTGAGTGTGTGAAGCACACTCTACATGAGTGGACGGGTTCACTCCCAGTATTCTTCGTTTGCTAAAACTTTGTCATGCAGGGGGCAGCACCGGGGTCTCCAATCAGTCCGGTGCGAACAGAGACACTGGATATTTAGTGGGATGCCACTGGACGTACTTGCAAGTGTCGAATCTGTGAGTGTGTGAGAGTGTGGGTGGGCGTGGGCGTGGGCGTGGGCGTGGGCTGGTGGGCTGGTGGGCTGGTGGGCTGGCGGGCTGGCGGGGTGGTGGGCTGGCGGGCTGGCGGGGTGGTGGGGTGGTGGTAACGTCAGCTACAACAGTACTACGACCAGAAAACGTCGCCGAGCTCAAGCAGAAAACATCACCAACAACCGTCCGCAACCAAACAGCGCCAGTACTCCGCCGCTCACCGGGTCGTTACGCGTGCCACGCGGCGAGCACGCACGCGAACACTCATGCAAGCACGCCCAAGCACAGCCCTGCGTCATTGCATGCCACACGCAGTATGAGCCTGAGTAATTGGACGGGATGTCGAACAGGAAGCCAGGGATACAGAGAAAAGGGATGGGGCTCACAGAAACTGATGTTTTTCATGCGGGAAAGATGAGCACAGGCCCTTCTGTCGTGATATCTATTTTGACATGGGGAATTGAACAATTGCTGACATGATGTCTTTGCATAGTTTTATGGCATGATGGTTATTCGCAGTGCTGTTCCATGTGGCTCGCAATAGTGCTCTTGTTGTGCGTCTGTCTATTCCTTCTTGTACCGTTTGCAATATGACAGCTTAGCACAATCACCATTGACGGTTTTGTTCGTAGCATCCTGCTTCTTAAGCCTGTGCAGCTATAGATCCTCTTGGCAAGGCACGCACTCGCCCAGGGCACCCTTGGCGACCTTATCATGGCTCCCGATGCGGCTTGAGGCTTGAAGATAAGCTTGCTCGTCTCTGCGATCCCTATATCATTACGTAAATCGCAACTGCTGCAAGAATGGCATTTTGGGTTGAAGCAGGAACGATTCTAACAAATCGAATCGAAGTAAAGCCGACCGAGTCCGAGGCATGAAGGGCCGCTTCCTTCCTCAGACGTACCGCTGGACCTGGGTAAAGTCTCGAGGATGGCTTCGAGGTTGCTGCTGCAGGAACTTGCTTTGCATGATTATGGAAAGCAAGTATTACACAAAGGCAGGCAGTGCCCGGCATACTCAAGCCACCCCAAAGCATTTCGACCGCCATAAGATATGATGATCTACTGAACTTGCCGAACCCAGCCGCGAAGTCTGCCTATCCTCGAAGCATGTCAAAGCCGTCAGCGCTTCAGGAAGGTAAGGGAGACGAGCGATGCTAAGCTTTGCACCCTCTTGGCCTGCCGCACAAGGTCAAGGGGAAGGAAGAACTCCAGCTAACAGCGCCCGAACAAGCACGGGCTCCAGTCAGCAGGGCACCGCGCATCCCTACATACTTTACATGGGTCATTCAGGTGCAACGTTGCAACAGACAAGAGAAAACCAACGCGGCAACTGTGCGCACTGTATCTATTTATGTCCGGCTGCTTTTCTGCGGCACCGTGCCGAAGTGTCCCTATACTCCCCAACTTCGAATGTTTCGTTTAGCTGGCCTTCTCAAGGATCCAAACGACTCAAATGGCGCAGGAAGTGAACAAACAAGCAAAGCCTCCAAGCACAAGCCCTCTAGTATTGGAAATGGGGTCAGGATGCCGTTAACAGCTTCCGTCTCACCTTCTTTGCCTCTGAGTATATCAGCCCCTGTCGCCAATTAGCCTCAGACGCAAAGTGTTGAGCCGTTGATGTCTACTTGCAGCAAGTTGGCAATCCTCACCCCCTTTTGCATCAGCAGATGAATTCCTCGCCTTGGCCTGGACAACTTGCAGGCACCTGGTTAAGCTTTGAGGGATTGGGGGCTTGTACACGGACCCCTGACTCAAGGTCAACCTGGAAAAAGACGCAGGCTGAGCGACTTAGCCCTTATTCTGTACGCAAAGGAAGCAACTGCAAAAGAACCTGGGCCAAGTTTTCAAGGCCACGTTTGCTCTGGGGTGGACATCTCGATTCAATTTGATTCTGGATTCGCCTCGGCTCGGGCATTCACTATGCAGTTCCATGAATGTTGGTTCCCGAATGGCACCCACATGCCCGGAAGAAGTTTTGTTGTTCGTACCTTTTGCGCGCATCTTCGCATTTATCACTTTCCTTTCTTTCCTCAAAGCAGCATCCGTTTGCGTGTTTTGCATTTGCATTGCATCCCGGCCGGCTGACTCCAAATTGTACCCTTGGGGCTGTGCATGCGGCTGCAAAACGTAAAAACGTGCTGGGCTGCTGCCCTCGACCTCCAGCCCTGCGCGCTATAGGCAGTAGAAGGCCAATATGGCAGCCCTGGCCCCGGTGGTTTTGTTCGCCACAAGAAGGTCATGAGGTCTGCTTGTGTTCGCTCTCAGAAATGGCATCGGGTTAGCGCTTCCGTCGGCTTTTCTTTTCCGCATTCCTGCTGTTGAATGCTTTTTCGTTTGATTCCGTGGGCCAGGACCAGTGAGACCTAGCCTCCTCACTTTGCTCGTAGTTCAAGCTCCCCGGCTGAGGCCAGGCAACGTACCCTCACCCTCTCCAAACATCACCCCGACATCCACGTGAGACGATGTGCTCCGTAATCAGCTTCGAGAGGGAACTAAATTATGTTCCCTTTCAACTCACGTCCAGTTCACAAACCACGGCCAGGTGGTCTAGAATGAGTCTACAAGTTGAATGCAACCTTTCTCGGCCAAGTCGGCACCTCCATCAGGATCACGCGCAGGAGCTGAGCCACCAGGCATCACCAGGCCCCGGAAAAACTTAATCATTATCCAGCCACCTTTGTACAAGCATCATTCCAATAGTCAGGCACTGGCCGGGGCCCTCACAGTGAAATCAAGGTCGCTGACGACCTCCGCCAGCGCAAGCTTCGTGCGAGCCTGTGGATAGCTCTGACCGCCCCTGAGCCCCAGCTGGAGAGGCCCTAGCCTTGTACGTCTTGTACTTAGGCTTGGACCCTTTACACCCCGTTCTCAGCCGAAAACCCAAAGCCTGCGGCCCTACGGGATCTTAACCCCGAAAGCATGTGCCCAAGCCAGAATGCCCCTGCACTGCCCCTGCCGAAATTAAGTCTCAGCATGTGTCAGACGGGGTTAAGCTCTACAGCATTCTACAGCTCAACCCATTCAACATCATTCAACAATTTCAACCCTAAACCGAAACCGATCAAAAGACCCAAACGACCGCCCGGGATCTTGCAGAAAGCACAGTCTCTAAATGCAGGATGCCAAAGCGCGATGGCCACACGCATAGCCCGTCCCTTTCTGACTACCTACAGTAAGAGACTGAAGTTTGAAGCTTGGCCCACTTCCTTAATCTAAACCACGGGAGGGGTCCTCCAGCCTGGTGCCAAAAGGCCGGAACACGAGCTTCGCTTTTTTTTGCTGTGGGCTGGAGGTGTTGAAAGCACGTCCGGGGTGGTTACCCAGCTGAACCTGAAGCGAGTCTAAGCTTTAAACACACCGCCTGCCTCCGCCCATCAGAAACCGAATTGGAGGCTTATCTCTTGTCGGGCTGAGAGGTTTCCAATGCTTCAGGACAACACGCGTGGCTTGTCCCGTCTCTTTTGCGAGCTCAAGCCAACCAGCTCTGCAACCAGACTACGTCTGCTCATTCGACGATTGGTCGCTGTCGACTGGTTTTTTGGGGTTGGGTTTAGCGGGGCTCAGTTTGGGTCCTGGTGCTCCAGAACAGTCATCGACAATACCCTCGACCTGAACAATGGTCCGCAAACGCCACACTTTGGGCATTCTGCTTCCCAAGGGTCCAAGTATCCAAATGCTTCTTGAATACTAGGTACTAATTAGTGGCTTGATCTGGGTGAGTCTTACATCTCCCTCCATGGACCCTTCGGGGTCATTTCCTTGCTTCTTGCGGGGGCTCGTAAAGCTTCCAGGGCTTTGTCGCCTTCAGCACCTCTCAGGGAATCCGGGAAAGGCAAAGATCAAGACGAGTGATTCCTCAACGTGCAAGCCTAGCAGCTTTCTCCTAGGACTTGGGAACTGTGAGTGCCTTTGAAAGGTACTTGCGCTGGCATCCGCACGTCGCCTGCAGAAACTTGAGCCCTGGCCTCAAACCCACATCCCGAACACATCCCGGTGCCTCCTTGTTGCGGTCGTCACAGATGGCCACACCAGCCTGCAGCAGTAGTTTAAACAGTTAGGCCGCGATCATGAAGACGTCTCTGCAAAAATAGGTTCAAGGTAACATATAACTAGGCGGACCGATGCACCCCCCCCTCCGTAACCATGACTCCTGAGCACCCCAATATATTGTGGGAGTCAGTATGTGCTTTGAGACATCTCTCCTCTCCAAGAGAATCCGCTGGCTGGCTGGCCTTCTCGTCGTTCAAGCGGCCCAGCTTCCAGACACTCGCTTTTGCACTCCAGAACATGTGGCAGTCCTAGGAGGGGGGCTCGCAAGTTTTGTAAAGGTTTTCAATAAAGTCTGTTGGAGGGGTGCGGGGGCATTGGGGGGTGTTGAGAACGGGATCTTATAGTACTGCATTGTCCGGAGGAGTTCAGCCAGTTGATGAAGAAATCAGTCACGAGCCCCACACTTTGTTAAGCTCCGCACCTATTTTGGAGTCTTGTGCGTGGCGACTGGCTGACTTGAGGTTGGGGGCATCTTGCTGAGCTTGTGCTTGTGCCTGTGAATATCTGCCGGAAATGCACTGGTGGCGCCTCCCGGCCTGCCATTGTGAAGGACATGGGGTTTCTGGGTTTCTGGGGTTTCTGGGAGGGAGGTCCCATGTCTTGTAAACCTGATGAGTGACCAGGGGCCCTCTGCGAATCAACAGGACCTAGAACTGGGATCCATCTCCCAATCTCGACTCGACCGTGATCTCGACCTCAAGTGCCGAATGTGAAGTGTAATGCAGTACCGAGGTTCGCCAGAAGCTAGCCTGCCATCGATAAGCTTTGCGTGCTGGTAACCTGGTTGGCCACGGGTTGAGGACTCCACGTGCTTTGCGCTCACGGACGTCACGTGCCAGTACACATCGCAGACGATTTCCAAACAAAGCTCACACACCCGCACGACGTCTTGCGCACCTTGCGGATGCCGCTGGATGCCGCTGGCATATCAGCTTGCAAACAAATTTTGACAACACACAAACCACTCATATCCACTGCGCACACAAAAGCCAACCAAGTAAACCAATGCCAAGGTCGAGTAGATGAACATCGCTACAACCCGAAAAGCACGCTCGAAGCTGACCGCGAGCGAGCGCATCGAAACATGACAAGGAGAGATGAATAATACTTGTTTAGATATTCCCTGGAATTTCACACATTCCCATGAAGCATCGGGGTACCTAAGGAAATCGAGATTTTCCCATCTACCACTTACCACAGCTTTGTCAAGACCACATCCACACACAAATGAAAGTGGCCAGATTTAACAGCAACCTACAGACTTAGTCCGAACATCGCCGCGCGAAGAGGCTGGGGCGTTTTGCTGCAGAGTGTGTATGGGTCGATGCTGTGCAGTCACTTTTTGCTTGACTTGCTTGGGGCAAGTCAGACCTGCAGAACCGCAAACAAAGGGTGGGCAAAACACGCAAAGAGACTCAAAGAGATGTCCCGAATCGATGAAGACTCTAACTCTATGTGCTTCGAGATCTTGAAGGCCCATGCGTAGCTGCAGACCTATGCTACATAGGACATGTTATAGGACGGAGCGCTTTTTCAAAAGTACAAGCTGCTCATCCAGCGACCTTCAGCGATTCTATGCCAGTGTGTGAGGTTGGAGGCTTCACTCGCCGTTAACCGGGGGAGAAGCTGAAACCGTTGTGCGATTCGCGCTTCACCAAGTTGCATGGGCGATCGTCAACCTCGAAGCTCCGCTGGAAATACCTGCGCTGTTGGGGTGTGGACATCCTATAAAACTAAAGAAGCACAACTGAGCTCTCCTACCCCAAACTGCATTAAGTGCCGCCGAAATACCATCCGCGGAGGGTACGGATCATTTTCGTTCCGGTAACCTGGGCGCGACGGGCAGCCTCTGGGTTTGCAGATTGCACTGTGAATAGTGCGAGCCTATGGCCTCTACAGGGTCGGACACGCGCCGCTACGCACACACGACCTAAAATCCGGAAAGCTCATTTCAGACGTGCTACAGCTGTTGCACCCTAAACCTCACAACCGTGAAGGTGGAAAGGGCAGAGGAAGATAGACAAGAAAAACGAACACTTCAACTTGTACACTCTAAGGGCAGACTTGGGCATGGGAAGCTCCTTTACACGGGCCACGGCGGCCACCAGCACTGGAAAGAAGGGTCTGAGGCTTAGGCACTCAGATGATAGCGGCGACGATGTTAATTCAGCTTTAGTTCTCTTCTCTAGCTTCAAGAGCCGGCGAGGAAGTCCTTCTTCGAGCACAGGGTGAATTCCAGGGTGCGCTAATTGGGATTTGGGTTAAGCCTGCTTTTACGAGCAGGGCTCGGGGTTCTCAGGGCTCAGAACTCTTAGAATGTAATCCCGCGTCTGCTCCTAGGTTTTTTTGGATTTCAACAGGGGGGCAAGGGGGGTGGAACACAGTCAGTGATGTGACCGTGGGGGTTGTGTGTCGAAATGTTGTTCAGGATGTGGCTCAAGACATTGCATACCTCAAACGGAGGCCAATGCAACGAAACTAGAAATTAAGGTCCACAACGAGTCCGTCTCAATTCTCTGACTTGTACAGCTCCAAGTGATAGTTCTCAGAGCTCGACTCTTGAAAGAATTGCCGAGTTGCCCCTCCAGGATCAGAATGGATGCAAGCTGTACAAACATGTTGGTGCGTCCTACTTGAGTTTCAGGTCAGGCAGTATGTCAAAGATCGCATAAGCGGCAGCCTGCAGCTACCCGTTGCCACTGCAAGCTGGCTTGCAAGCTGGCTTGCATTTCCAAACGTGGGATTACAGGGGCCCCTGTGAAGAGCCTAGCTTGAGATATCCTCCTCTTTGCCACCGGATTCCCGTTGAGATCCCTGATCTTTTTGAGGGAGGGAAGGTCATAGCGTGCAAGGCTTGCAGCATCAGCTGTCTGCAGTCCGAGGGCCTTTTTCTCAGCACCTCGCAGGTAGAGGACCTGCGTCGACTCCGGAAAGCCCCTTGGTTTCGGTGATGTGTGATGTGACACGCACATGGCACAAAGATAAATGTGTGAGCCATTAAGGCAAGGCCAGGCGGCCGCTTCACCAAAAGCTCCGAGATAAGCCGGGCCTCCAAAAGGCGGGGGGTAATTAGGTGGTGTTCAAGCTATTCGAGGTACTGTTTGCAACGTGCAATGAACTCCTGTGGCAAATCGACTCCTGAACGGGACACCCTGGTTTAGTATGGAAGGAAGACCAAACATGACAGAAAACAGCTCACGGTCAAACCATCCTGCAGGATGCCCAGACAACGACAACTTGCTGACACGTACACGTGACGTACACGTGCTTCTTCTGTGGTTTTGCAATCTGACAGCGGCTACTCGAAACAATGATGACGTTGCGACGCTGGGAGCTACACTAGCATTTGTTCCACGGCCTCCTTCTGAAGACTGGGTGCATCAAGGAGTTTCTCTTGCTCGATCCTTAGGACAAGCTTGCAGCAGCCTTGTCACTTGAGCCCTGGCCCTGGCCACGCAGCCTTTTTCTGCTACGTCAGGAACCAGAACTGCCAGGGTCTTGCGTGTGAGGCTGGCATGGTGATACTGGAGGCCTTCGCATTCTTCTCCTGAAGTGCTCTAAAACCTGGCCTCCTGCCTGTACCGGCAGTGTACGATTACTATATATCAGCATAGGACCAACTTCAAGTCTTTAACTGTCGCGGGTTTACGAACTTTGCCCCTTTGCGTTACATGCTCGTTTAGGGCTGCAGCTCCGTGAGGGAACTTCTGGCAGCGCTTTTGCAGCTTGGCAACTAAACTGCCACCAACACTCCCAAGATCTCCCAAGACAATGTGCTCTAGCAAATTGAAGGGCCCAGCGACGCTTTCTCCGTCATCTTGGACACTTGCAAAAGCTTCATGTGGTTGGTCTCTCTATAGAACGCATAGTCCACGATTGTCTGGCGGGCACCAAACTCACCGAACCGTTAAACTACATTGGCCGGGCTACGTCTGCCAGGTGTAAACAAACGCCAGCAGTCAGCTAAGTTACGCAAGCAGCAAGCCAAGAATCCGGACCCTGTGGCTCCACCCCATACGTGAGCATCTGATCCCAGTAACTAGCCTAAGGAAATCGTCGCGAACTTTTTCTACTAGTTACTAGGTGCGAGGTGCCTCTTCGAGATAGTTCGCCTTCCTGCGCTTCGGCCTCGCAAGGAGAACAACTTTGTCGACATGAGGGATGAGAATAACCCCTGTAGTGAAAAGTTAAAGAGAAGCGCCGCCCCAGATGACCAGATGTGCATGTTGCTCGATAAAACGATAAGAGTACACAAGAACGATAACGTTCAGATCAGTATCCATGCTCGATAAAACGATAAGAGCAAAAGATGGTAAACTTAGTTCCTGAACAAGTCCCCAGTCCAAGGAGATCCCGAAGTTTGCAGCGGCTCCTGAACCTCGTCTCTTAAGAACCCAACTTGTGTCAACTTGTGTTGGACCGACCTGCACACAAACTGTGCTTCCAAGCCGCCCCCCTTCGTCCTCCTTGGTGAGATCGCGGTTCTGCTGCGACATCGTCCACTCTTCCACTTTGTTCTGCCTCTGCAAAGGGGTTTCCCCGTTTCCCTGCATCTTTCGCGGCATTGCAGCACGTCGCAGCTCAAAACTGGCTTAGCTCCAGTCGTGCGTGCACGCTCACTCATGTACTGTTCTGTTCGCGCCCCTTGCCTACCACCACAGCAGCTCATCCTTTGCAGATTACCCTCTTTTCTACAGAAATCCGGCGAGCCCCCAGCCACAGTCATTTCGGGTAACTAAAACACGAAAAAAACCTGCTGCGGCGCCCCTGCTGTGGCCCCCCCTGCCCTATGCACCCCCTGTGCACTCTTTATGACCTCCTGCAGCCCCAAAAGCCGAACCTCTTCTGGACCTTCTATTCCATGGATTGTGTATGGACCGGCACACCTGCTTTTATACCTCCCTCTCCATAGATGTGCGGGGTGCACAAGGCGGGCCGCGTTAGCGGTAATATAGACAAGAGCGTCTACAAATCGACTGCAAACCTGGTTCTAAAATTCAACAATATGAAGTTTGCGTCAATATTTGCATCAAGAAGCAATGGGTCGCAATAAATGACCGTGGACTCTGCGATTGGTACGTGTGCGAAGACAACCGAAGGCGTTGTTTCATGTGAGCGCGTGTTGGCCAATCCAAGAGTCATCGCATCGCATTGGCCTGTTTTACCCTATGCCCTTGAAGGTCTGTCTGTTGTACCAGCATCTTTGAGTACTTCCAGGCACACACTACGCCTGTTCCATCGCGCCGATGCCTTGAGCATCCCTGTGCCGACATGTTCCGTGCTTTCTGCTGCCCAACAAGACTTAAGTAGACCCTCCAAGTATCTCGACGTGTGTACACTGTGTGCGGCAGTTCCACCGGTAGCCCTTTGAGCACACGAAGCTGACGACGTGCCCACAGCCTGGCGGTGTTGACGCCGCTGTCCTTCCTGAGGCACTGCTCTGAAACCCGCTGAGGTTCAACTCGAATCGTGATGGTTTTTGCCACCCGCCTAGCCGCGCCCAGCCACGCACACCGGGCAAAATTGAGAAAGTGTTGTGTCGGACACTGTCACTCTTCAGATTTGCCTAAATTGAGGAAACGTTCGGGTCACCAAAGCAAAAACCAAACCAAACACCAAACTAAACACCAAAGCCCAAAGCCCAAAGCCCAAAGCCCAAAGCCCAAAGCCCAAAGCCCAAAGCCCAAAGCCCAAAGCCCAAACCCCAAAGCCAGAGTCTGGGGTCAGAGTTTCAGAGTTCGGGGGTCAGAGTTTGGAGTCTGAGGTCAGAGTTTGGGTCAGAGTTTCAGAGTTTGGGGTCTGAGGTCAGAGTTGAGGTCAGAGTTTGGGGTCGGAGTTTCAGAGTGTGGGGGTCAGAGTTTGGAGTCTGAGGTCAGAATTTGGGTCCGAGTTTGGGGTCATAGTTTGGGGTCAGAGTTCAGAGTCAGAGTTTGGGGGTCAGAGTTTCGAATCTGAGGTCAGAGTTCGAGGCCAGAGTTTGGGCTCAGCGTTGGGGGGAGTCACAGAGTTTGGGTGTGAGAGTTTGGAGGCTGGAGTGAGAGTTTAGCACCATCCGTGGGGGGTTCCACAGGACTGGTCGAAAACGAATCGTTTCGTAATGAAAGTATTTATTGGAATCGATGGTTTTTCGGAGGCATCTGAATTTTGGGCTAAACTAGAGAGCCCCTAAAGCCGGGCAGGGATCAGAGTTTGGAGTCTGAGGTCAGAGTGTGAGTTTCGGGTCAGAGTTTCAAAGTTTGAGGTCAGAGTTTCAGAGTTTGGGAGTCAGAGTTGAGTCTGAGGTCAGAGTTCGAGGTCAGAGTTTCGAGGTCTGTGGGGTTGAGAGTAAAAAGTTGTTTAAAAGAGGTCAAGCCCTTAAAGCTTTAGGTCTGGGCGGTTGCATGGGGTGGGCGTCGACGCCTGCCGCGAGTGTGTGTGTGTGTGTGTGTGTGTGTGTGTGTGTGTGTGTGTGTTGCGCCTCCCTGCGCAAACACACACCTTCAAGTCCCACACCCCAAACCCCAAACCCCACACCCCAAGCCCCAGACCCAATCCCCGGACCCCAGACCCCAAACCACAACCCACAAACCAAACCAACAACAACGACAACGATAATCAATGATAATGACAACCAACAACAACGACAACCAGCAACAACCAAAAAAACAACAACAACTAACAAAACACACACACACAAAACAAAACAAAATGCAAAGCAAACTTCACATCCTCTCTGCCCTGTTGGTGCTGAGGTGTGTGCAAGTTCGGGCCCGGAGGCTACTTCACTGCTTTTAAGGCCTTGAGCTCACAGAAGTTGTGGGTTCTAAGGCCGAGGCCTCGAGCTCTGGCACCAACCCTTGAGCCTTTGGGATGGTAATTTATTTGTCGGCCCTGACTACAGTGACTACAGCAATGTTCCAGAAACTGGACCCGGCAAGGGCCGTGCAAAAACAACTCTGCCGAGGAGACGAGAGTCTCACGTGCCGCTGCAATATCAGGTATTTCGTCCTTCCGAACTGTGGAGAGATTCGGAGTTTTGGGAAGACAAGGTCTGGAACACTTTGGAACCCTGCCCGTGAATTTTTGCAATCCGACGAGACCCAGTCCCAACACTTTCTTGTGGGGATCTCGCACTCGTCCGACTCATCCGTCCTCCCTCCCCTCTTCCATCAGCTTCCCGAAGTGTGCCTTCGGCACAGTCGATGTGGGGATATGTGGAGCATCCCAGCTATTGCCGGCTACTGCTCAAACTCTCTGGTGTGGGTTTAGACATTCCATGGATCTCCACATGGCTCTCCACCAGTGCACCTCAGAGCCGCCAGAGCCCTTGTGCAAATTCTGTCACGGAGGCCTCGATGTCTTTGATCAACTTCCAGCACCGGCCCTGAGGGTCCTTGGCTGCAGAGGGTCGTGTCTTTCCTTGTGTGCGAGCTGGAGTTGGGCTTTGGGCACGTGTTGGGCCAGTTTGGGGGGTCCAGTCTTTGCTTAGCTAGGGGCGTGTTTAGCGCTTAAGGCTCCACCATTTCAGCTGAAAGTCGTAATAGGACGCCGCGTACTGATTGCAATTCGTGAGATGCTTCGCCTCACCTGACCAGCCTTGGCAAGTCGGAAGCAGTTCCCCAGTCACATTGACTCAAGAGTGCGACTGCGCATTCAAGATCAGGAGTTTGTTTACAGCAGCACCCCCAGAACCAACCTGTTACATGCAGATGATAAGTGTGCTTCCTGCATGTCCCTGGGTTTTTTTAAAGGAGGTCGCCTGTGGAGGTGGGTGTCTTACTTATGTATTCCGGAAATTTCCGAAAACTAGCGGGCGTACTGGAAGAGAGGGTGTGGGGGGTAGCCAAGTGCTGGATGGGTTGGAGGAGGGGGGGGGGGGGGGGGGGGAGTTTTTGGAATCTTCGAAATTTTCTATATGTTGTTACACTTCACGCCTTTGCCCTCATGCAAGGGTGACAGTTCTTGAGCGAGCATTGAGCATTGAGCATTCAAACGCTATAGGTTTAAAGGTTTAGGCTCTAACCTTAAGCCCTATAGGGTTTAAAGGTTTAGAGTTGTTCAGGGTTTATCTACACCATCGGGGTTAGCCCTATAGGGCTTAAACCGTATAGAGTTCAAGGTTTAGGGCTTAGGGTTTAGGGCATTGCAACAACGTAACCCCAAACCCTCAGGGATTTAGACCCTTTACTCTTTTCCTTAAGCCGGAAAGCAGAGAGGGTTTTCACGCTAAACCCTTTTGGATTAGCACCGTATAACCCAAAAGTATAGGGCATGAGGCTTGAATCCTAAACCTTAAATCCCATAGCGTTCTGCCTATGTTTTTAGGGATTGCTTCATGTATGTATACAGGGTATATGTACTGTATATCAAATTCAAATAATTAGTGGAGAAGCCTCGAACCAAAAGACCAGGAAACATTCGAGCGCATAAGGCTATGCCGAAAAGTCATGTACTGTAAGCCCCGGGGACGCGAGAATCTGCGAGCAAATATTCTTTCACTAATTCCTGGGATCTTTCAACAGGCTGCTAGTAGTTGCTCGCAAGCATCTTGCTTTTCATTCTCAATGCTTCCCACAGGTCTCCCAACATGGTTATCATTTCTCAAAGATCATGCCCATTTCAAACTATCCGCAAACCATAGGGGCCGGTGCACCCGAAAAGCGGTGGATAACTGAGGGGGGGGGGGGGAGCATATGCATGTATGCTGTATGTATATATATATATATATATATGGCTACCGCTGGGCTGTTTATCTGTTGCAGGAACATGGCTATGGAAACTATTTGCAGGTTTTCGGGATCTATTTGCCCCGAAGTTGTTCCGAACCGTTCTGACCTGGCAACACAGCGGCACGCCAACTCCCGAACCCGTTCCGAAACCGTTCCGAATCATTCCGAACCGTTCCAACCTCCAGTCGCAAATTCTGGAAAAATCACGGACTAAGGATATTGAGACAGTTCCTGAACATGATGAAAGGGTTCTTGAGACAATTATATATATATATACATTCATGTACATACAATTGCTTGCATTCTGCGCTGCAGCGTTGCTGCCTCACTATGCCCACTCAGAGACTGATCCGAAAACTGAGATTTGAAGCCCATGAAGCCCAGCAACCGTCAAAGCTGGAGACCACTGCTCCAGATAAAGCACCGCCGTAGGCTGAACGGAAATTTTCTATGTACCTTGGCTCTACCACGGCAGTGTCAACATCGATTTAAGGTGGTTTCCAGGGCACACACGAGAGATCTTTCCGAATGCTGTTACATGTGACTGTTGCAAACAAGGCAGACTTCAAGACTCTGAGACTGTCGGGCTCTTCAGCTATTCTGCATCACTGTAGACGTCTTAGGCGTATCCAGCTCGCCTGGTCATGCGGGCACGCGCATATCCCTTTTCTGCAAAGCTCAATGACGTCCACATGAAGATACACTTAACAAAATATATCTGCGGGATAGAGGAGGCCCTGCAACTACAACAAACCCATAAAGGCCTTCACACCCACTTCGCTGCCCAGTGGCTGCTCTCGCTTGGCTTTTTGCCTCACAAGACTTGGTCTACGTTCATGCGAAGGTTGCGATCTCTGCAGGGGCAACAAATTTTAACAACCCAAAGCCGAGGGGACAACATTGCCGCTAAATCGAATTTGCTCATTTTCCATTCATATCTGGCTCAAAAACTGAATGATTTTTCACCTGCTGCACCCGTGACCCAAGGCGAAGGCGGGCTGGTTGAGAACACGCTGAATGAAGCAACGTGCCAGTGTCCCCCGCCAATGGTGGACTGAACTACGCAGAAACTCCAGAGACTTAAAGAGCGGTTAGGACATGCAGCGTTTTGCCCTGAATACATGTACTATGTCTGCAGATAGAGGAGGCCTTTGCAACTACAACAGGCCGATAGAAAAACCTCATAAACATCCGTTAACTTTAGCTGGCCCTTGCAACCACTTCGCTGCCCAGTGGCTCCTCTTGCCGGGCATTTCTCCTCAGAAGAGTTGGTCTATGTTCTGAACACGTCCGATATCTGCAGGGGTATACTGGGTATAATGGATCAGGCCACTGGCGCTTGTGTAAAGTGGGTCAGAAGCTCCCGCACTGCTCGTCAGGGTTCGAATACGTGCGTCACAAGACTGCCACAGAACTGCCAAATGTCCACATCTGCAATGTTTTGCTCTCGACATTGAGATGCTTCTCACGACATGCTTTCAATCTGCATGCTCAGCAAATCATCTGAAATTATCTTGTTGTTGGAGAATGTTGTTAACCAACAGCAGGGATGCACCTACAGAGCGCGCGTTGCAGGACTCTCCACATTGAAGGTACCTGAAAATGGCATCCCATCTTCAATAACACTGTGCACTGAGAGAGTCTTCGTTGGCAGGGGGCTGTCAGGCACACTCCTGCCCCCTGCTGTGAACGTGATGTGCTTGCTGCATGCACGGCGGCTTACCAGGTTTACCACGAACACAACACACACACACACAACCAACACCCAACACCCAACACCCAACACCCAACACCCAACACCCAACACCCAACACCCAACACCCAACACCCAACACCCAACACACAAGACACAAGACACAAGACACAAGACACAAGACACAACACACCACAACACACACCACACCACAACACACCACAACACAACGCACCACAACACACCACAACACACCACAACACACCACACCATAACACACAATACACACAATACACACAATACACACAATACACACAATACACACAATACACACAACACACACAATACACACAATACACACAATACACACAATACACACAATACACACAATACACACAATACACACAATACACACAATACACACAATACACACAATACACACAATACACACAATACACACAATACACACAATACACACACACACACACCCACACACGCACACACGCACACACGCACACACGCACACACGCACACACGCACACACGCATACACACCCACGCACCCACCCACCCACCCACCCACCCACGCACGCACGCACGCACGCACGCCCCCGAGCGCGCACGCACGCGGGCAAGCGCACGCACGCACACGCGCACGCGCGCGCGCCAGCGCACACACCCGCGCGCACACCCGCGCGCACACGCGCGCGCACACGCGCGCGCACACGCGCGCGCACACGCGCGCGCACACGCGCGCGCACACGCGCGCGCCACACGCGCGGCGCACACGCGCGCGCACACGCGCGCGCACACGCGCGCGCGCACGCGCGTGCACACGCTGGCACACGTGCGCGCACACGCGCGCGCACGCGCGCACACACGTGCGCACACGCGCGCGCACGCGCGCACACACGCGCGCGCACACGAGCGCACGAGCGCGCACACGCGCGCACACGCACCCGCGCACACTCACCCACGCCGGATGCACACCCACGCCCACGCCCACGCCGACGCAGACGCACACGCGCATGCACACCCACACGGGCGTGTAGGCGCGTGTGCGTGCATTCCGATGCATTTTACATGCACGTCAGCTCCAAGCGCATGGATTGCAGAATCTTGAATATCATCGAATAGCTGTGCCATGCGATAACACGCGATATCCGCCAAAGAAGTTTCTTTGGAGGAGTCCATCCCGGAACTGCCAAGCATGTCCAACTGTCCTCGTGCAGAATTTGTTCCTCATATTTTAAACTCCCTCCTGCACAGCTGCCTGAACCGCATGGCAGGCATGGCAGGGATGCCTTCGAAAATCTCGAGTTCTGTTCCAGATAATGTCTTCGAAAAAACCTCACTCTACCAAGCGACTCATGGATGCAGAGCTGAAGACTTTTGCTGCTGGGCGGCTCCTCTCGTGTTGCTTCCGACTGCTTTGCGCGCTCCTCTTTCCTGGCAGACTCCTTTTGCAATTTCTTCTCGTCGTACTCGGACGTCAAATCGACACCAGTATCTTCAAGATGCCTTGGCTCAAATGAAAGTTCGCAGGACTACGGGTAGAAATCTCGACTCAGCTTCGGTGTGGCAACAGATGCCCAAGTCCGATTCCGGAATCTTTACTTCATGGATTCGGACGGTATAGGTAACCAGGTAACAGCTTCTGGCAATGACAGAGGGGGATGCCTCGCACAACAAGCCAGAGACGCAGAGAGGCTCCAACAACTCATGGCCAAGAAGCTTCTTGAGAACTGCGCGGATTGACAAGAGGTTGCTGCAGGTGCCATCTTCTTTCTGGAAGCGAACATAAGTCCTTGGCCCAGCTCTGCATGCCAACACCCTTTCCTGCGAGCTTCTTTTCCCTTGTCAGGCCCGATACTTCCTGATATGACGTGGCAAGTCCGAGGTGCTTGCCGACGCTGCCGCCAGTTTTGTACTTCTTCCTCAGCTCTTGGGGTCTGCATGATTGTGGATTTGTGGAGTTTGCTTTTGCCGTGGGATTGGAGCTTCTGTTTAGGGTTCGCTTTACATGCGCATCAAGCTGCTTCTCTCTCCGTGGCTTTAATCAATTCATGGCCACAAGACTTCATGGCATAAATGGCTGCACGGGTTGATTTTCTATCTACAGCCACAAACCGAAGCTGCAGAGGAAGGAGGCGGACAAAACATGTCTGCTCCAAAGTTATACACGAGATGGGCCCCTCTGACCACGGCAAGCTCAAAGTGGCACCATCGGTGGGCCGAGCTGTAGCAATGTACAATTTAGGGAGTTGGTGTTCACTGTGGCAATAGCAACGCAACTGTTCAAGGATTCAAGGGTCGAGGAACGCTGAGGAGCAATTGTGCCTGTGATCCCCACGGCGCGAAGGAACCAAAAGATGTGCCAAGCAACTGCCACCCGAGCTCATATCTGATATTCTGAGATAGTTGCGACAGGCATCATAGGCAACATGCATGTGAAGAGCCCGTGAAAGCCAAATTTCAACCTGTTCTCAACATGTGACATACCATGTACTTAAAGCAGACATGTGTGGTATCCATGTTGAAATTCAGATAGTTGTGCTCGTGTTCCTGGCTCCCCACTCTTTCTTGGACCAGGCAGCTCCACGTGCACCCACCCGGGCGGTAGCAAGGTCTCGGGATCCAGCCGATCCAACTTCCCACCCGTGCTTTTGCGCTTCCTCAGATTTTGGGCTGGCGAAAGGAATGGGAAACATGGGGATGTCACCGGGATGTCTCGAAGAGCGCGACAACTTCGCTTACATGACCGAAGTCGAGAAACCTTCGGATGCCTTCACACATACCAAGAATCGTGAAGGAACTTGTAGCATGCGGCTGATGGCGCTCCAGATCATACTGTTTTGACGAAAACCCGCTTTCCTGCCACAAAACCGGGTTTTGCTCTTGAGCGAGCGCCGCAACCTGTACTTTACCCGTATAAAACATTAAAAACAAAACCTCTTCTACTCGTAGAAACACGTATTGAATATATGGGTTCTGAGCTTTAAAACCCGGCTACTTTCAGGAACCTACTGTTTTAGGCTTCTGGAAGGTCTATGTAGGGTCTTGCTTTTGTGCTTCTTAGTAGATTTCAGTGGGCATACTCAATCAGTGAACATGGAGAACCTTCCTCAATTACCCCTACATAATTGCTAATTACCCATACCTGTTCTGGCCGAAATGCTTTGCAGGTTTGTCAGAAGCCTTCGAGGCTGCGTCCTTGGCCTTCACCTCTTTGGCCTCCTTGGCCTGCTCCTTCGCCTCCTTCGCCTGCGGCTCCTTGGCCTGCGCTGCGCATGCTTCAAGGCAGTTCCGGGCGTTCCCCCCACAACTCGGGTTTGCTCGACCTCGCCCCTCTTACTCGAAGCGTTGGAACCCCTTAATGTTGTTCACCCTTTGGGGTACTTAGACTCCTCGGATGATGGAAACCTGCAATACGGGTGCAATCCATGGACGCAGGTTCCAAGATCTTATGCTCATGTAAAAAGAGCCCAGAAATGCCCAGAAAACTGTCTTATGCTACTACACCCCTCCAATATGCTGCTCCCATGCTCCAGGTCAATATTGACGTGGCCTTGGCCTTGGCTTTGGCTTTCGGCGGAGCCTCTGCCTTGGCGCAGCCACAACCCTGCTGGAAGTCTACCCAGGCATAAAAAACAAATTCAGGTCCTGAACAGGCAACGTTACTTTTTTTGTTTCGGGTCCATCTGAAAACGGATCCTGCAACCTTTGACAACTCACGGGCATCAGGGGCCACGAATTCTGCAAGCATGCGGTACGTGGGACCTTGACGGCAGGACTCCCACCGTGTCGCACGGTGACAGGAGCCTTCCCTTTAAACAATTCTGATACATTTGGACCGACGATCTCCGGCAGTTGTGCCGGAACCCATTCGCCTGGAGTACCACTGCCGCCGGCCCCCCGACAAAAGTGCGTTGGCAACTTGTTGGAAGTGGACGGGACGAGTTTCAAAGACGTCCTGTACGCATATAAAACTTCAGAGGCTCCCCGGACGAGCTCGCTTTCACGAGTAACAGTGACGAACACCAACACATGTATCTGCCAGCTCGTGCCCGCCCAGATCTGTCTCAAACGCTGTCTCAAACGCGCTCCGCCATCAGTCGGAGCGTCAAGCACACTAGTACCGAGTCGTGTCAAGCACACAAGCCCATCATGAATCCTCATGGTCAGCAGGAAAAAAACGCAACGCCTCTCGAACCTTGCCAATGTAGCTTCGACACCTGCGCAGTCTGAGACGCAGTGGAGTTTCTACTTGGTCAGTTCGGAGCCGCCAGTATTCGTGATGGCCATGATCGGTTGATGTGCCAAATGGTGGCGGCGGTGGTTGTGATGCCGACACGGCTTGGGCGATAAACACCAGATCCCGTTGCCCCACTGTCAGCAGCGACCATGTTGGTTACAATGCGGCAGAAGCCTTTTTATATTCTAGCTGCCTCACCGGCAGTTTGCCGCCGCGGCCTTCAAACAACTCCTTCCGCTCATTCTGCCAAAAGCTCGAGATACCAATGAGACCATTGCTGGCCGCGCAGTGAAGTTGGGATGTGTGTTGCCTATACCGCAGCCAAGTCAGTTCGCAACCTGCCACCAAGACCACATCGATGAGCGGCTGAGTTGCAACCGAGAACTTTGGATCGGATGGCAGGCTCGGGCTAGGCTAGGGGCAGCCGACGGTAGCCGCATGAAGGAATCATCGGCAGCGTCGAGATGTTGCTGGGCTTGCCGGGCCGCCACCTGGCCACCAACTGGGCTTTGGCAGACGTGCTCTGATCACAAACCTCTTTCGCCACAGCGGTCTTTTGACTTGTCAAACACACTACCAGCCACCCAATGGTATTCCCAGATCAGCACCTCCGAGGACGGCTTGAACTGATCGTAGACAGAAACAGGGACCAGGGAAGGCATCACACAGCCTGCAGCAAGGCCAATGACTGTGGTAGACTTGACGACACGTACATGTGTTTCCTGTATCATGCCAGGACACGCTCTTGTGACGGTCTTTTGGAAAGCGGAGTACATTTCTTTTTCGCGGTCCTTCCGGCTGAGGCCCTTGCGGCGGTTGTACTCCTGACCCCTGACCGCCACGTTCAACGTCATTGGAACCTGTCTATCCTCATCCCCCTTGAAAAGTCCCGCAGGAAAATAGGCGCGGCCACAGGTAGTCAATCGTCCATGCGACCCCGGTGGCCTGGCGGACGGCAGTCAACCGCCCACAGGATGCGATAGCCACCAAAAGGCGAAAAAGAATATGAGGGGAGTCTGCAAAGCGCTCCTGCGGCTGCGTGGTTGGGTGTGTAGCGTGTAAGATGCCCGGGTGAGCCTTCCTGCCCAGGCTGGTGCACCACACCTAAATGTGGAAGAATGAGAAGATCTTGCTGGGCGGTGGGCTGCTACAGTTGCGAAACTACCCACCGGCTCCAGGGGATGAAAACTTGGTGGTGGTGCAGCAACCTGGCTGCATGCTGATCAAGTTCCATCAAAGCTTGCCTGAGGAAGTACACTAGCCCTACTCTCAAATGCCCTCCGCCTCCCCAAGCACCACGACCTGGGGCCTACTTGGGTGTAGCCCTGTAAGGAGGAGTTTCAAAGCAGAGCTTGGGAACTTAGCTCGACATGCCTAGCTAAGATCACTCTTGCACAAAGCGACTCTGAGTCATCAAGCTAGCGCCCGGACTTTTTGTCTTGGAGGTGGACAGATCCCACTTGTAGCTCGGAGGCCGGAACCCTTCGGGTTCCGGTATCCCCCTAGGGTGGGTAGGGTGGGCACTTTGAATTTGCCCCCCCTTTTTCTTGGGGGCCTTGTAGCCGAAAACGGCCACGAGCCTGATCTCATTTAGCGGCTCCCCCCCCCTATGAAAAGGAGTTGCTTGTAGACATGTAGCTTTGCTCATGTGGCATCATGAAAGCAACTAGCACCAGTGACACAGCTGACTGCATGCACATGTAGCTCACGCGTGTCACAGCGGCAAATTCTCGACATGAGTGTTTAGCTCCTCTTTTGGGGATAAATATGTCATTTAGCTCTGAAGGAAACACTCTCTGCATGTGGAGTTCTCACGCTCTAGCATCCCTCCCTCTCTTGGGTGGTGATAGCGTTCCAAAGAAAGGCTAAAACACCTTCGATGTTTTAGTAGCGAACCGAGAGGATGGGCTAGCATACACGGTCGTAAACAGCAAGCTATTCACGAGTGCGTACACTAGCCCTACTCTCAAATGCCCTCCGCCTCCCCAAGCACCACGACCTGGGGCCTACTTGGGTGTAGCCCTGTAAGGAGGAGTTTCAAAGCAGAGCTTGGGAACTTAGCTCGACATGCCTAGCTAAGATCACTCTTGCACAAAGCGACTCTGAGTCATCAAGCTAGCGCCCGGACTTTTTGTCTTGGAGGTGGACAGATCCCACTTGTAGCTCGGAGGCCGGAACCCTTCGGGTTCCGGTATCCCCTCGCGTAGCCCTTCGAGCTACCAGGGGTCCAGCTTTCGACGCTTCTGTCCGAAGCGTCCCCCTTTCCGGGGTCTAGCCCTCTTTCGCAGATTGGGCTCTTCGTAGTAGCTCTCTGCATGTCCGAGAAGCTTGCCTAGGATCTTCCACTCTAGCTCCTCTCCCCTCAGATGAATCCTGAATGCCGGGTCGAAGCTAGCAAAATTTTCATTTGTCAAATCGTCCGCTAGCTGATTAAGGTCTCTACGAATCCATTGTAGCTGCAGGTCACAGTTTCTGGATGCCAGCTCCTCGGCTAGCTCCATCAAGATCAGCATCGATGGGAACTTGGTGGTCATGACCTTCTTTAGCAGCGCCTCATTGGACTTGTTGTCTGTGTAGCCTCGTAGAGCCACCCGAGTCGCCTTCCGCGTCTCGTCCTGGGGAACCCACAGCGTGACCGCTACCAGCGTGCCCAGTAGCTCCAGCGCTGCGATCACCTTGTTGGGGTCCTCTTTAGCAAAGGCCCAAGGCGCCCAATCGCGTTTCACCTCTAGCGAGAACCATGGACCTGAACATCCAGGGACTAGCTCCAAGAAGCCCCCAACCCAGGCACGCCCATCTTCAGCCTTCGCATCCGTGAAGAAGGATAGCGTCTGGGCGTGGTAGACGACCGACTCTGGTTGCTGTAGCCTTTCTCGTCCCCCAAGTCTCTCGGCTAGCCACTCCATCAGCACTCGGAGCATCGTGGGCAGGGTTAGCTTCCCTGGCTCTCCTGCCACCGCCGAGGACCAGGCATGTAGCGGTCCCAGGAAAGGTCTTTCCCAATCCAGCGCGGTCGCAGCAAATCCAAGCCTACCTAGCCCTTGGGCCATCTCCACCGCCCCCACATAGCCGTCCTTGACTTTCGCACGCAGCCAATCCACTAGCCAGTCAGCTCTCTTCTTTGAAAGGCCTAGCTTGTAGCTCACGTACTCCGTCTCCAAGCCGAGCCATTCCACCCGGAAGCCTCCCCGTGTTTTAGCCCACTTAAAGGGAAAACCCACGCTGGCCAGGAGGAGGTAGCACATGGGAATGCCTTGTCGCCCTTTAGCTCCCATTCCCAGCACTTCCAGGTCATCCGCGTACAGCAGTAGCTCCAGCTCATAGTCCGGCCCCATCAAGTGGTGAGTGAGCCTCAAGCCACACGCGGCAATGCGCGTCCACCAGTAGCTCGCGGGGGAGAGCCCGAAGGTCCCCACCTTATTCACGTAGACCGACTGGCTCCCTGGATCCCCCTCTAGTTCTTCTTTATCGTCCACCTGACAGCCCATGAAGCCATGCTCGGATGCCTGGTGCTTGTAGCGACGGTGAGCCTTGGAAATGTCGCCCACCACCGAAAAGGCCGTCTTCTTCTTAGCTTTCATCTCGCGGAGCAGCATCTTCTTTTCTCTAGCCCCAGGAGCCCGGATCTTGTCCCGGCATTTGATCCGGTGGTTCACCCGCACCCCGTGGCTAGCATCGTGGATCACCCTCTTCTTGCCGGTCGTCTCATCTTCCACGATCACCGCTAGCGCTGCAATAGCGCGGTCCTCGCCGTAGCGCTCCTGGAAGTCCCTGAGGCTCATCCGCTCCATTAGCCCTTCCGCCACGTCTTCCTCGAACTTCTCCCGGACGTAGCTCTCGTGGTCCTTCACCGAGTGGTAGTTGGGCACCCAGCTTAGCACCGGTTCCCACGGAGAGTTGTCTAGCGGCCACTTCACCTGCTCCTCGAAGACGTGGGGCGTCCTTGGTAGCGGTTCCAGGATCCCAAGAGGGAGGCCCTCCTCCGCCCTTAGCAAGAACTCCCTATCCGGGTCTCCTGCTGCTTCCAGCAGGCCACGAATGAGGCGTAGCCGGAGGGGCTGCCCCGGCGCAACGTCGAGTACTTTGGGATCCTCCAGACCTTGCTCTTGTAGCCACTCCGCCAGGATGTCCCGTATCTCTTCCTGTAGCGTCTCGTCCCGGGCCATAGCACAACCATTCTCGCCGCCAGCAGCCATGCGGAAGGCCTCCCGTTCCAGCTCCTTCTCCGACCGCATACGTCGTAGCACCGCCCGACGTATCCGGAGTCGTAGCTCCTGCCACGCAGCGCCCTCAGCGTGGCTTCTCCGCTCCAGGGGCCAGCGGCCCGGCGAGCAGAGCCCTCCTCCGTCATGGAAGGGACGGAGCCGGCCCTGAACATAGCTGCCACGAGGTTCGCCTTGTCCACCTTGTAGCCGGTGTCCTTCTGGCTCGCAGATGTGGTAGCTGATCTTCTCGTCGGGCCCACACCGGGCAGCCTCGTCCCCCCTTCCAGCGGGAGTCGCAGCACCCGAGGCTAGCACGGTCTGAACAAGCAGCTGAGCCAACCATTGGCATAGCCTGGGGGGCCACACCGCCGTGCTCCTTGTAGCGAACTGCCCATCCGCTGTTCGCGTCTGCATAGGCGGCACCTCGGGTAGTGGAAGCGGTCCGAGGTAGTAGCCCTGGTCGTCGAAGGACGGCAGCGCCTCGTAGCAGAACTGGGGGAGCGCCGCGTTGGTCTTGAGGAGCAACCTGGTGGGTTTCGGGTAGCTCGTGCCGAAGCTGCTTTGGTGGAATGCTACGGATCGTAGCCCGCGGTCCAAGCACGCATGTAGCTCGGGGCGCTGCCACATAGAGGCCGGGCGACCTCCTCGGCGCGGGCCGCGCTTGATAGCCCCGAGGTCTTCTGGCTGTTCGAACACCAAGAAGCTAGCGGCGCCCTGGGCCACTAGCTCCGCCACCTCCCAGGCTAGATCGGCGAAGATGTTGCCCAGGATAGCCCGGTCCCGCTCCGCTGCAGTCAGGATTTGGCAGCCTCTTGGCCACTCGTAGCTTCGCACGGGGCGGGGCCCTTTGTAGTTCTGCCAGGCTGCTCTCGAAAAGGTAGAGCATGGCGGTGAGAGCAAGACAGCATCGAATTCCCGACTGCGTATCCGCTGTAGCAGTGCTTCGCGCGGTTGCTGTAGCGAAAGGTCCACCGGGTTCGGCGGGCGTATATCTACACACTCAACATGGATCTGTAGCTTCTCCTGCTGCGCGAGCTTCTGGAGACAGTTCTTCATATCCCAAGGTCGCGGCTCCCCGGAGAAGATGTATAGCACCTTGATCGCTTCGTTTGCTCGCGGTGGTCAGTTGGTAGCGCCTGCGCCCGCGGTGTCCTTTGCAGGGGCCTTCTGCTTGCACTGTAGCACGGGGTGCTTCTGGAAGCAAACGGTGCAGACGTGGGCGAAGTGGCACTTAGCCCCTTTCTTGCAGCCCTGCTTGGAGTTGTAGCGGAAGCAGATCGGCTTGTTGCTAGCTCCACGAATCTTCGTCTTAGCTTTGGTCTTGTCGCCCTTGCCGCCGGCCTTCTTCTTCTTAGCGGGCCAATCTGGATGCTGCGGAGGTGGCGGCCTTTTAGCATGCAACGCCAGCGGTGTAGTGAAGTGTCTTTCCTTCACGGCCGCATCCTTGTAGCTCTGCTGGAGGGAAGCACCGAAAGATAGCCCCCCCGTTGTCATGAGCTTGTAGGTGTTCTTTCGGATGGCGTGCTCGTAGCCGAGGACGAGCGTCCAGGGCGGGACCAGCCCACCGGAGTCGTCGCTGGAGCGCAGCCCGTAGCAGTAGTCGCCGAGCAAGTAGTCCCTGTACTTCTCGAAGGTGGCCATGGTGACATCGGCTAGCCCATCATGGTTTGGATGCTTTAGCTTGATCATGAGCAAGGCATTCTGAAGAACGGTGATGCGCAAACGTAGCTGTTCGGGGCCTGAGGGCATAGCCGTTCTAGACGAGCCTCGCTTGATGGACAGTGTGCCTTTAGCATCCCAAGTGGGCACCAGCACATCGGGGTCGATCTCATCTCGGCTTAGCACCTCTGCAAGTGACTCAGCTCTGAACTCTCCGGTTTCTAGCTCATGTAGCTTCTTCTCGATGTACTCCTTCGCCGGCAGGTACTTGTCCTCTAGCTCGCCGAATTGCGCTGCAAAGGCCTGCCTCATAGCGATGTAGTCGGTCTGTGGGATTGGTTTAGCCCATTCCCTCAACTCATTGGCTGCTTCTGCTTCTGCTTGCGTTCTTGCTCTAGCCCTGGCGGTCTGCCATGCCACCACGAACGTGGCCGCTTGGGCTCGCATGGCCAAGGAGGTCGCGGGATCAATAGCAAAGCTGGACTTGATGACATCCTTTAGATCTTCTTCAGTGGTAGCAAAGGCCGCAAATTTAGCGACGGTGTCCACTCCACTGGCAAATAGCTCCCCTTGGTGCGCCTCCCGGAGACCACGCTGCGTGAGGAGGTAGCGGAGGTCCGAGGAACCTTTAGCCAGATTGGCGCGCAGGGCCGCCGCAGCTGCTTCTGCCATGATTAGTAGTAGCCTTATTAAGCACTACTAGCAAAAAGAAAAGGGGAAAAACAAGAACAACTCAAAGGATGCTCGAGTGAGGCTAGCCCCCAAAATAGCGGTGGCATTCGCTATCAACGTAGCACCACCAGGGTTGGGCGGGAGGGTTCAAAGGGCCCCACCTCGCACTAGCTCTATGAGCATGTTCGGGGTCTCACTCTAGCTCTCTCCCCTCTTCTCTCACAACCACTCCCCTCACGCACGCAGCCCCACACAACTTAGCTCCGTAAGCGGTGGACTCGGCCGCCCTTTTTCCTTTAGCGCACTAGCTCGGGATCAGCCCGAAATAGCCTGCCCGCGTCCGCCGCGACGGCAGTGATCGCACCTATGGCGCGAATGGAAATCAATAGCAAACCACATTCTTCTGTTACAGAAGTTGCGGTAGCACCCCTCGCATCTAGCTATGCAGCGGAAGACATAGCCTGTCGTCTCCCAGCGGCCAAGGCCAAAATTAGCGTTAGCGGGTGAGACCTCGTAGCACCCGGTTTCCGGGATTTTAGCCACCAGCTGCTGTCCTCTAGCTGTTCCGCAGTGCACCTCTAGCACCTCCGTGTACGTAGCTCTCTCTAGCCAGACCAGGTCCGTGGCTTCGGTGACCTTGCCCTTGCCGTAGCCCTTGGTAGCACGTAGCTCCTCGTAGCGCCGCTGCAAAGGCGAGTCCTTGCTGAAGGCACCTAGCGGCCATAGCTCGTGTCGGACACTAGCCCAGGAGATCTCGATGAGCGAGTTCTCCTCACCTAGCGGCCGTCCCTCTCCCGAGGACTCCAAGGGCGGAGGCATCTTTAGCAGGATGGGCACTCGGTTGCCATCTCGTCGACGTAGCACCTCCAGCAGCTTTAGCCGCTCAACTCCTTCCCACTTTGTGCCATCTAGCCGGGTCCAGTCCTGCGGCACCGCGTAGCTCTCCAGGATGTGCAGCCACTGCGCCTTAGCCCGGGGGCCCTTTCCCGGGGTAGCATCGATGATTTGACCATCTGGGGCTCTGCGTAGCGTGGAGGGCATGTCCTGGAGGTGGTCCCCGACGTTTAGCAAAACGTAGGGCGGCAAGCGGCCCCAGTCTAGCACCCGGCCTTCGTGCAGCACGTAGCCCAGGTCCCGCTGGCTCTCAGTTAGCACCTGTGGCAGTGTGGACGACGACGGCGATGTAGCTCGTAGCGTGGCTCCAGGGCTCGGGCTTGGAGCTCCCCGGGATCGCGGCCGCCCTGGCGGCGGCGCGTCCTGGGTCCAGATGCCCCTCGACGTGCTCCGCTCCCTAGCCCCTTTGGACTGCTCCAGCGACGGCCATAGCGGAGCTTGCGCCTCGTCTAGCTCATCGGTGGTGGCCTTGTTTGCCCCATGTGGCGCGCTTGCCGATGTAGCCGCCCCCTCCGGTGTCGGTGCCGTCGTTAGCTGCACCCCAGCTGCCTGTAGCGTCCGGAGGTCTGGCGTCCGAGATCGCATAGCTGGAGTCCAGGACGTGGGCGCGGCTTCTAGCGCCCTCCGTAGCCCAGGCTGCTCTGGCCCAGCAGCGGGTGTAGCGGAGCTGGCTGCAGCTGTTGTGGAGGCCGTTCTTGTAGCATCCGCTGGCTGCCCTTCCGCTGTCAACGTAGCCCTTGCTGCTGCCCTCGTCTGTAGCCGTGAGGACAGAAAGTTTAGCTCGGCCAGCGTCAGCGCCATCTCCTGGCGCTCCGTTAGCGCGTCGAAGGTGTAGACCCTGGATAGCCTCGCCATCGCTGCTGCCGACAGGCCGGCGTAGCTTTGGGGGTCCACCCCTTCCGCCCGCTGCGTAGCTGTGAGCCGGGCGTTTCTAGCCACGGACACCAGCTGGGGCAGGAGCTGCATGCCTTGCCCTTGGCGCAAGGCCGTCTCTAGCTCGCTAGGGAAGGCAGCCAACTGGTGTGCCAGCGCTAGAACAGTGAGCTCTAGCTCGCGGACCTCGTCCTCTGTCATGCGGCTAGCACTCATGGCTCTCAGTGTAGCCTACAATCTTTCCCCGGGCTCTAGCCCGTTGCCGCCAACAAGTGGCTAGCGGAGACGGAGGTTGACTCATGTCACTACCTTCACCTCAAATAGCCCGCCTTCAACCCCCCCAACACCGAAGAACGGAATCCGAAAAGGGGGGGGGGGGGGAGAAAACCCCGGGGAAAGAGGGAAACCAGGGAAGCCTAGCCCACAAGTGCTTTGGCTTGCTCTGGCTAGCAGTTAGCAGGCTTCAATGCAACAACCAGCATGTAGCACAACCGAGGCTTGGGCTTGCTTCTTTACGGCTCTAGCAGGCTTCAATGCACATGCTGACTGTAGCCCTGCGCACTGCACACACACACGACATGTAGCGTCTTCTTCTGTGTCTTCTTCTAGCCCCAGCATCCCCCCAGCCCACCCCACACCTACCCGGTGCAACCAGGGAAGTTGGGGAACGGGGAAGGTTCCAACCCCACCCCCCCAAACTCTAGCCACTCAGGGACCCCTTCGAACTGAGGCTCCGGGATAGCTGCTCCAGCAGCACCCCCCCCAGGCTCGTCCTCTGAGTTCGGCCTGGACTGGTCGCTGGGACTAGCGTCGCTACCTTCCGGGTCTTTAGGCTGTGGCCAGCACAGCTTGCACACATGGGTGTATTCATGGGCTTCAGGCCTTAGCTCGAAGCACTGGCAGCTTCTGAAGGCTCTCCGCCTGCCCATCCAGCACCCTGCCTGTCCGGATCTGTGTAGCCGAAAGATGCCTCCAGGTTGCCCCACGATCACGTAGCCTTCGGAGCGATCTTCTTGAACTTGTAGCGCTTCACCTTCCTCAGAATCTTCAGCGTCCCCGCCGGGTTGCTCCGAGGCGGAGGCCTCCTGGATTGGGATTTCCCAGACCCAGTCTGGATAGATCTCGGGTAGTCCTCTCCAGGTTTGCACCAAAGATCGTGCCAGTAGCTCTGCCATCTCCTGTGAAAGCCGTCTGCGTTCCACGAGCCAGGCCCTTAGCTCATGCCCGATCTCGCGCTCGTCCAGGTCAAAGTAGCGGTCTCTTTTCCTGGCCGCCGTAGCAAAGCGGTCCTGTAGCTTTGCCACCCTTCCCGCATAGGTCCGGGCGTAGGTGTCCGAGCCTTCAGGTTTCCACCTTCCTAGCAGGTCTCTGTCCTGTGGAGCAGTGTCCAGTAGTGAGAGGCCTGTCGGTAGCACCGCTCTTTCAGAGTGCTCTGTCCAGTAGCCATGAACTTCTGTAGGCACTCCCAAGTAGCCAAGAAGCCCAGCCGTAGCCACCATCGCATCCGCGTAGCTCGCCATCTTCTTCTCCAGGCCTCCATCTTCCGTCAACTTCGGCAGGAGGTAGTCCCGCTTGTAGCCCGCAGAGGAACGGAGGAGGTTGAATCCTGTAGCAATCCATCCACTCTGCTCCAGGAAGGATCTCTCCGAAACACAGACCGGCAGCTCCTTGACACGCTTTGTAGCTCCCGAGGTTTTCGTCCTTCTTAGTATCGTCTGTAGCCTTCCCTCCACCAGGTTCAGCTCTGCTGGGACAATCGATTGGAGGTCGGACCATCGTAGCGAAGCCCAAATCTTCACCAGCTTAGCCCAAGCCCAAACCCTCCAGCCAACGGTGTTGTCCGAGCCCATGACCACCCTCTCGAGGCCGAGCACCAGGTAGACTGGATAGCGGGGAGCCCGTCGTGTCACCGGAGCCTCCTTGGAGAGTTCTACCAAGATGGTATCTTTGATAGCCCAGGCTATCCTGCTTCCCGTAGCCCGTTGCTCCAGGGGGAACTCCGCCACCTTTTCCAGCCAAGCCACCGCCTTCATGATTAGCTCTGGAATCGTGCGTCCGCAAGGCTCGTCCGCTCTAGCAAAGAGGTAGTCGCCGAGGTCGATCGCCGTACCAGGTGGCATTCCTTTCTTGGTTTGGGCTAGCCAGAGTCTCCACTGGGTGTACGTAGAGACGTAGCGTTTCAGCGTAGATGACCTTGTGCTTCCCACAATAGCATCCAGCGCACGGGTCGGATCAAGACTGCCCTGGATCTTCAGAATGACCGGGGCGTTAGTTTTATGTAGCTCATCCTGCAACCTCTGTAGCCAAATGCCCAACAGTCTCTTCTCTCTTGCTGTAGCAACCGCCTCGTCTGTGACCTTGCAGTGGTTCCTTTCTCCAGGTGGCGGATGCGGCGGGTGTAGCACAGGCTGTGGGGTTTGATCCTCCTCCCGTCTTTGTAGCTTTGTTGGGGGAATCAAGCTCATCCACCTCAGGTCATCCGCCAGGTAGCAGGTCGCCCTCTTCCGGACATCTGCTTCCGCCTTAGCCTCCTCAATCCAGACGCTAACGCAGCGAATGAGGTAGGGTCCCCATGGGACCATGGGTTTTAGCTCCCGCCTCAATTGGCGTGCTATGGCTTCGCTCTCTTCTAGGCTCATAGTAGCAAGCTCTAGGGGACCCAGGCCTTGTGAGACCAGGTGGTCATAGCATCTATTCCTTTCACTAAGTCTTTCGCCTTCACTTAGCTCTTCCCAAGCGTCCGGAGAACCCTGCTCCGGGAATCCCACGTCTAGCCCATGAAGGCTTTGGGGAGAGAGGGAGTCACCATCGCTCATGGCTAGCGGGTCCTACAGCGGCGCTCCTAGCGCCGAACCCCTTTCCCTCCCCACTTTGAATTTGCCCCCCCTTTTTCTTGGGGGCCTTGTAGCCGAAAACGGCCACGAGCCTGATCTCATTTAGCGGCTCCCCCCCCCTATGAAAAGGAGTTGCTTGTAGACATGTAGCTTTGCTCATGTGGCATCATGAAAGCAACTAGCACCAGTGACACAGCTGACTGCATGCACATGTAGCTCACGCGTGTCACAGCGGCAAATTCTCGACATGAGTGTTTAGCTCCTCTTTTGGGGATAAATATGTCATTTAGCTCTGAAGGAAACACTCTCTGCATGTGGAGTTCTCACGCTCTAGCATCCCTCCCTCTCTTGGGTGGTGATAGCGTTCCAAAGAAAGGCTAAAACACCTTCGATGTTTTAGTAGCGAACCGAGAGGATGGGCTAGCATACACGGTCGTAAACAGCAAGCTATTCACGAGTGCGGAACTGCGCGAAACCAAGACCCTCAGCGCCGTCTTCGCGCCGCGTGCTTCAAGAGGCCACTGAGGTGAGCGGCAACTTCCTGCCAAACGAAGAGAATGCAAGACTACGGCATCCAATCACCCGCCACACTTCGATTCGAGCCTCTTCTGACTGCCAGCTTGGAGGCTCCTACACAACATCAACCACTTCTTTCTACGAGCTCCACCCATGCATTCCCGATGCTCCCAACTCGACGACGTGTTCCATGGCGAGAGTGCGACCAGGGTGAGGACCGCCGTGCCACACAGCATGGCGACTAGCAATGGCAGAGCGAAAACAGGTTGGTGCTTGAAAGTTTGACGCCGGAAGCGCTGCGGTGGCAAACGCTCAAACAATGGATGCGGCCAGAACGCGAACATGAGTGTCTCGGGAACTGAAACTCCCGAAATCGTTTACCGTCGATGGCCATGCGCGGTCGCCTTTTGCCGTCGCCTTTTGCGGTTTCTCGCATGCCTACACACTGTACGTCATGACGCGTGTGCACAAGTCCGGGTGCGCGCACTTTATGCCGGTGTGGACACACGTAATTAAGTACGTGAGTCGCTTGCTCATGCTTTGCGTGGCTTAGCCGAGTCGGCTTTAGTTACCAAGTGTTCCCGCAGAAGTTGATACGACGGGCATGATCTGGCATGTGGAGCCAGCAAAGATGCTGGAACAAGACCGGGAGAGAGCGAGTTGCGTTTGCCGAAAGGTTGGGTTAAAAATGTGGGCCTCGAAACACGTTGTCTAGCGCATGGGTCACGCGGCCAACTCCGAATCAGCCAGTCTGCACGACCACCGTAATCCACCTCCGCCGCTACATCAAGGCGCATTAAACGTCTCCGCCCATGTGTCCATATTTGTCAGCAGCCGGTTCTCAAACAAAGTGTAAAAAGTCGGATATGATATAGCTTAATTCACGGCCTCCCGGCCCCGCGCATGATGTCCAGGCTACGTGGGCCTGCCAAGAGGGGTCGGTTAGTCTAGGGAACACCTCTGCGAAGAGGCGGCTATAGGAGCGCTAGCCGCTAGCAGAGGCAAGGCGATGTTTCCGCCAGCTCTGGCCCCGGCAACGTCCTGGCAAGCTACACAGGCTGCGGGACAGCATGGACCGAGCTACTCCTGCACCCGTCCACAGCTAGGCCGACTAGGCAAGAGCTACTGGATAGCCTCGACCAGTGTTGGCAGATGGCTACACCGCTATGGCACGATGACCCTTGCATGGAGCTATCGCGGAGCAACGTCCCGCTGCCGCTATGATTGTTGGGGTTCGGACGTGGCTACAGCGACCGCGGTGGTAGCCATAGCGGACCTGCTAGCGCCATCCAGCGCCCATCCGCGCCGCCGGCTATCGAGAAGGAGGACGACCACCGGGGCGCTAGGCCCCGGGCCCAGCACAGCAACAGTGATCCGGGCTGCAGTCAGCTTAAGGGCTCGGATCAAGGGGTGGCCGTCCGGGTATGCGTTAAGGAGATCAAGACCAGACTTGAACGCAGGAGCCGTGCAACGCAAGCCCCCCAATCATTCCAACGTCGAACTTTTGAGGCGCTCCAATTTTCGGCAGTTTCGGGTACTATGGTCGGAGCCCTCGCCTTCAACCGTCCAACAAGCTGTCAAGCCACCATGCAAACAGAAGTCGAAGATCCCCAACACACGCAAACTAAAATGGCAAAGGTAAAGTAAAGCACATGCCGCCCCAGCTGCCTTCGCCTTACCCTTCGGCGCGGCTTTCGATTTGTCGCTCTTCCTCGGAAGCATGTTCGCTCAGAATACTGTTTGGAGCTTCTAGCATTTCAGTGGGGTGGTGGCAGTGATGCTTTCACTGAAGATTGTTCAATTCATGGTTGGGCTTCCTTGGAACTTCAGGCTCGATCGGGTGGATGGGGCGGACGTCAGAGCCCCTTTGGTGCTGTCATTTGGGCTCCGGATGGGCTATTCAGGGGAGACGATGCCAAACAGGGGGAGAAGCAGCTCTCGCAACAAATCTTGCAGCGAAGATTCGGGGGGCTTCTGATGGCCATGCTCTGCTGCACCAACTGCTCCACATCTTCGCCTGTTACGTCGCACACGAACTTCATGAGCTTCCTGATGGAATCGGCTCTCTTGCCCTGGAGGTTCTCGAAGAATGGCTGGGTCCTTGTGTCCGCTCCCCAGGCCCATGCCCACCCATCCCCACCCTGGATCGTACCCTCAAGTGGGTCCCACTCGCTGAAGAGAGATAAGAGGTGGAAGCTGAGCAATGTCAAGCCTTGCTCTTCACTCGCCCTACAGCAACAAAAGCATCCTTGAAATGACTCCACAGCTGTTTTGGCCGGACAACGCATCTTCCATGACTTGGGACGGCTTATGCATTTCGGCCCCCACCGCGACGCTAATGCCTCAAACGCCGAAGCCGAAGCGACAGGCATGCTTCGCACAACCTCTTTATGACCAAAATTCCTGATCATGGTCGTATTGCCACATACCCTACTAATTAGTCGTCTTCGCTTCTCAGGCCCTGTTCAAAGCGACAAACTTGTGACATCAACAAAAAGAATTCTGTCTGAGCCTATCAACTGTCTCCAAGCTGAACGTGGCTCTTGACATGCACGCTGCGCATCCAAACAGGCACAGCCCAAATCCTCAGCAGCTACAAACCATAGTAAAAGGTAAGGCTGGACCTCTGAACAAGCGGCTCCCCAGCTTTGACGCCCGTCCTTACTGTTAGCATCGGGAAAGCTTGGCAATGGTCGAATAGACATGCGACTACCTCCGTTGCGTCTGTACTTGAGATGCGCCCCTTGGCACATCTAAACTTAATCTAAACACGAGGAATCCGCAACCCGTCGCAGTTCACCATTTTGCATTCCAAAGTCGAACTACTAGGTTACTAGGTGTGCGGCGCGGATTCGGCCGCGGGTCATGGTGCATGTTGTGGGTCCAAAACTCGAGCTTTAAGCTCATTCATGATTCTCGGGCTTCCGGAAACTACTGTTTTAGAAATAGCTTGTGAAGTGACTACTCAGGAACACTATGCAGCGTGCATGTTCAGGTTCGAGCTCAAGGGCCCTGCAGAGACGCAGGTTGACTCAAGTTCTCAAAAACCGCAGCTCTTTAAGGCTACTCACGCTCGGCTACGAAATTGGAGGTGCAATGCAAGGTAGAATTGCGTGATTTTTTGCAGCTTTTGAGGCTTGAAATCTTGGGCTTGCACTGTTGCTTTGTAGCTTGCCGACATTTCTTTTTTGAGAAGCTTCAATAATATATGTTCTGGAGGTTTGAAGATTGGATATTTGGGGTTTGCACTGCTGTGTTGGGGGCTTGCGGGAGCTTCTTTTTGAGAATACATGTTATTCAGGTGTTCATTGTTGCGCTGCTTGCACTGTGCGAGAAGCTAGGGTAAGGGGGACTGGGGAACAGGTTTTCAGGCTTTGGGCTTGAATTGCTGGTGAAGACAAACAGCATGAACGTTCTTCCCCCTCCTCCCCCAAACAAAAAAGCCAACAAAAAGATCGGGCACTTCAAGGCCGATCTGCAAAGCACATGTCAAGCAACCCAAGACACAAAACACACAAAAGCTGAACAAAAGCGACGAAAGCAACAAGAAGAGCCCAGAAAACGCAGAGTATAAACAATTACAGTACCGAAACCATTAAATGCCCCAAAACAGTCCGAAAGCAAAAACGCAGGCAAACGGACACATAGAGTAGAGAAAGGGCGAAGCAACAAATTGCAAAGTGTAAAAGCAGAGACAGTGGGGAACTGTCGCAAATTACCGAGGCAAAACACGAAAAAAGTGCAATCTACCACGGCCAAACCCGCACCGCATTCCAACTACTTGGTCAAACAAATCCCAGACTGCCGCAATGGTTTTTGGGTCGAAAATGTGCATTTCGCATGGGACGAAGTACGAACATCATCAAAGAGGATTTTTCGAAGCCCAGAAACTACTTTGTTTCAGTAAAGAGGACTTGAACACTGAAAGGAATGCAGCCAAACAGGAAACCAACCTATTCCGAATATCTGGATGCGCATTGCGCATACGAGCCCGTTCGAGCTGGGGGAACCACCAACCACGACATCTGAACTAGCCAGGGGGGCAAGATTGTCTTCTCGCGCTGCCGCCATCCCGGAGGAAGGCCAGTCGTTGGATCGAGCACTGTTGCCTGCCTGCAGCGCTCGGGTCCAGACCCTGAAGCAAAAGCATTTTTGTTCTGAGCCGTCTCACTTCATAATTGCCGTGACATTTCAGTTTAGTTTCATCAATCTTCTGCACGAGTCGATGCTGTCCCTCACCCCCGTCTTGTCTGCCATCTGCCTATCAGCGACATCTCAAAGCAGTCACATTCCGTTCGCAACCCTACACAGTCTCTACAGATTTCTTTCCAACAAGACTAGCTCTTGACAAGCGAGGCAGGTGCAAACCAGGTATCTTGCTAAGACACGGAAGCAGGAACCTGTTGGAATCACCTTGGAGCCTTCAAGCCTAACACAAACTCAATGTCTAGAGAAAAGGCTCATAGAGACGAATGGTATCTTGGTTATCGAGGGCCCCACTTTATCTATCATGATCCGAAGAAGCCGCTTAGTTGAGGGAGTGTTGAGGGAGTTCTGAGATGGGGACGCCGGTTCGGCAGGCGCTGAGGCCATGGCCCAGCATAAAAACACGTAGAAAGGCAGGGGTTTGATGGAGGTGTGGGTAAGGCTTGTAGGATGAGTGTAGGCACCTGCGGTGAGCTGAACGGCACAGAGCCGACAGTGCAAACTTATTGCTGAAGGTCTTGGAGTGCTGGGAACTGGGTTGGAATGTCCCACAGAAATGCTGCGGACCCACCCTTGTGGGAAGAAGGAGCTGCAGGCTTCAGAATCATGACTTGGTGTTGGGATAGCTAAGTTCTAGCAGAGCAGATGTTCAAGAGCTGAGGTCTGAGGCATCCTTAGCACTAGCCGACCCCCTGTGCCTGAAGCAGCCAGGCCTCTGGGTCTCGTCGCGCTTCTAAGACGCTGCCTTGGCATTGCGCGCATACACATGACGATCGGAGAGTCGAGACTGGGCATCGAACGTCCAATATATAGTATAGAAAAATTGACCTGCACATATATACGGAATTTCTACGTACTCTGACAGTTACATGGTAAGAACAAAGCCTTTCAGGGACGTTCCCTTAGAAGTACTTTGACAGAGGGACTTGCCTCGAGAAGGTCGAGCCAGGGCCCCACGCAGGCGGCGCTCCGCCAGAGATTCCGCAGGTCTTGCTGGTACAGGAGCTGTCGCTTGCTGGCCTTCGGGCATGCACGATTTCGGGTTGAGAATACTGGGCTGACTGAGAGAGTTCAACCGAGAAGGCACTCCAAGCCCATTGCAAAAAAATCACTCCAAGACCTGTCCAGTGACCTGTCCAACAGCGACAAGACCTTGGAGCAGGAGCCCAGAAGTCCAAAAGCGATGAAGTTGTCGCATCTCGCGAGCCCAGCAAGTACAATCAAACGAGAGCCTCGCATTTCGTAGCGGCAACTTCGCATTCCACGAGCGCAAACGTCCAAAAGCGTCGAATTTCGCGCGCCCGCCAGAAGCGAAAACAGTTTCGCACTTCGCGACCGCAGATGCCAATGAAACAGAAAAACGTTTCGGGAGTCCTGAAAAACTCCGCGGCCACGCCCGTGCCTAGGCCTAGGCACGCGCACGATTTGCGACCAAAATGCGGGCCTCGGGCGCCGCGCCCTCATGCACCGCGGGCGCACAACATGTCAACCCCTCTTACTGTTCTTACAAGGTTATATTACTCCTTTCATTGGAACCCCTTAGACTGTTTGGACGGAAAACGCATTGATAAGTGTGTCGACTAAACCAAGCAATCTGCCAACAAGGGCCGATGACCTCTGATTGGGAATGCAGATGAATCTTCAGGGGCGGTTTGAGAACCCACGTGCAATCCCTCACTCAAACCCTTGGGGATCAACTCCAACTCCGCCTACTTTGTATGCACCCTTCAACATGTGATTTGGAACGCAGAATTTGCATTTGACTGAACTCCGTACCTCTGATGCGAGCCCATTGAGCACGAGCCAGGTGATCACATCCACCAGGACGAGCTGTGCCCAGGCCTCTTGGGCTTTGGAGTGTCGTCTCGCACTCGGACCCTCAGGCAGTTCGGTGGCTTCGGATTCGACGATTCGTTCCGAAAGCCAGTTTTCAGAAGTCGATGCCGACAACCGACAGCACACATGCTGGTCGCGCGCATGAAGTTTTAGCATCCTTAGTGCCCACTGCACGACAGTGTGCTGCGAATGTCTTCACAGAGGCCCAAAAGCTTTCCGATTGAAACCTACAAATTTCTCGAACATCCGCGAATCTAGACGGACAGAAAAATGGCACAAACATCTCACGCTAACTCTGCGAGCTGCATGGCGAGCTGAATCATCATGCTGCGTAACATGGACTTACCCGAAAGCCAAGAATCGCCAAAAAATCCCAATCGAAACCTCTTCTCTCCTGACCATCAGAGAGGACTTGACTCACTTGACTCTGCTGCCTTCCTAGGCGCCTCACACCTCAACAGCTCGTTGCCTCCTTCTTCTTCTTGAGGTCGGCGAGATGCCTTGATCGTGCCTCGGGAAAAAGCACGAACCTCACCAAGCTCAATGCTGCTGGCATTCACTTAGAATCCGATCCGACGATATCCAAAGGTTGTAGTTGAACTTCGGCGCCAGGGGCATGCGGGCCAATGCTTTGGGGCATCAATTAAGGGACGAGCGGCCATGGGAAGCGACATGACTCGCATGACTATGCTGTCCTAAAATACGCGCAAAAGCACTTCGCAGTCGACCGTTCCCATCTATGAAGCAGCATGACCCCGTATACACCCAAACCATGCCACTAAAGACAACGTATCCTGACAGGTCGTAGTCGTGGTCGAAAGGGTAGTCGTCATTTATCAACGATCTGGGAGTTTGAAGCACGGGCTCAAGGCATCTTTGTGCGCGTCAACACCGAAAACTGGGTGATTGATGGCGATTCGACCCTAGAGGGCCCTCGTGTGCTGATTTCGATAAGCGCTGGACCTCTTCGCTCGTCTTCGCGACTCGGCTGAGCGACCTGGGATTGCGCGCATTTGACGAGGCAGGAGGGGAGCATCATGAGCATCAGCTGGGTATACTTCCGGCCGCATGGCCCTCGGCCCTAGACTCCAGACGTTGCAAAAACCAACTGCCCCAGTGACTGCGCGCATTTGACGAGGCAGGAGGGGAGCATCATGAGCATCAGCTGGGTATACTTCCGGCCACATGGCCCCCTGCACTCCAGATGTTGCAAAAACCAACTGCCCCAGGTCACTGCGCACATTTGACGAGGCAGGAGGGGAGCATCATGAGCATCAGCTGGGTATACTTCCGGCCACATGGTCCCCTCGACTCCAGATGTTGCAAAAACCAACTGCCCCAGTGACTGCGCACTTTTGACGAGGCAGGAGGGGAGCATCATGAGCATCAGCTGGGTATACTTCCGGCCACATGGCCCCCTGGACTCCAGATGTTGCAAAAACCAACTGCCCCAGTGACTGCGCGCATTTGACGAGGCAGGAGGGGAGCATCATGAGCATCAGCTGGGTATACTTCCGGCCACATGGCCGCCTGGACTCCAGATGTTGCAAAACCCAACTGCCCCAGTGACTGCGCGCATTTGACGAGGCAGGAGGACTCCAGATGTTGCAAAAACCAACTGTTCCAGTGACTGCGCGCATTTGACGAGGCAGGAGGGGAGCATCATGAGCATCAGCTGGGTATACTTCCGGCCACATGGCCCCCTGCACTCCAGATGTTGCAAAAACCAACTGCCCCAGTCACTGCGCACATTTGACGAGGCAGGAGGGGAGCATCATGAGCATCAGCTGGGTATACTTCCGGCCACATGGTCCCCTCGACTCCAGATGTTGCAAAAACCAACTGCCCCAGTGACTGCGCACATTTGACGAGGCAGGAGGGGGCATCATGAGCATCAGCTGGGTATACCCCCTGGACTCCCGATGTTGCAAAAACCAACTGCCCCAGCGACTGCGCATTTGACCAGGCAGGAGGGGAGCATCATGAGCATCAGCTGGGTATACTTCCGGCCACATGGCCCCCTGGACTCCAGATGTTGCAAAAACCAATTGCCCCAGTGACTGCGCGCATTTGACGAGGCAGGAGGGGAGCATCATGAGCATCAGCTGGGTATACTTCCGGCCACATGGCCCCCTGGACTCCAGATGTTGCAAAAACCAACTGCCCCAGTGACTGCGCGCATTTGACGAGGCAGGAGGGGAGCATCATGAGCATCAGCTGGGTATACTTCCGGCCACATGGCCCCCTGGACTCCAGACGTTGCAAAAACCAACTGCCCCAGTCATTGCGCACATTTGACGAGGCAGGAGGGGAGCATCATGAGCATCAGCTGGGTATACTTCCGGCCACATGGTCCCCTCGACTCCAGATGTTGCAAAAACCAACTGCCCCAGTGACTGCGCACATTTGACGAGGCAGGAGGGGAGCATCATGAGCATCAGCTTGGTATACTTCCGGCCACATGGCCCCCTGGACTCCAGATGTTGCAAAGACCAACTGCCCCAGTGACTGCGCGCATTTGACGAGGCAGGAGGGGAGCATACTTCCGGCCACATGGCCCCCTGGACTCCAGATGTTGCAACAAACCAACTGCTGCAGTGACTGCGCGCATTTGACGAGGCAGGAGGGGAGCATCATGAGCATCAGCTGGGTATACTTCCGGCCACATGGCCCCCTGGACTCCAGATGTCGCAAAAACCAACTGCCCCAGTGACTGCGCACATTTGACGAGGCAGGAGGGGGGCATCATGAGCATCAGCTGGGTATACTTCCGGCCACATGGCCCCCTGGACTCCAGATGTTGCAAAACCAACTGCCCCAGTGACTGCGCACACTTGACGAGGCAGGAGGGGAGCATCATGAGCATCAGCTGGGTATACTTTCGGCCACCTGGCCCCCTAAACTCCAGATGTTGCAAAAACCACCTGCCCCAGTGACTGCGCGCATTTGACGAGGCAGGAGGGGAGCATCATGAGCATCAGCTGGGTATACTTCCGGCCACATGGCCCCCTGGACTCCAGATGTTGCAAAAACCAACTGCCCCAGTCACTGCGCACATTTGACGAGGCAGGAGGGGAGCATCATGAGCATCAGCTGGGTATACTTCCGGCCACATGGTCCAGATGTTGCAAAAACCAACTGCCCCAGTGACTGCGCACATTTGACGAGGCAGGAGGGGAGCATCATGAGCATCAGCTTGGTAAACTTCCGGCCACATGGCCCCCTGGACTCCAGATGTTGCAAAACCCCTGGACTCCAGATGTTGCAACAAACCAACTGCCCCAGTGACTGCGCGCATTTGACGAGGCAGGAGGGGAGC